>JAGIQG010000005.1:40957319-41519819 GCA_024679065.1 Sphyrna mokarran
TTGGGTGTTCCTAGGCGATCGTCCTCTGTTTTTTTTTATTTATTTTTTTTTTTTTTTTTATGTCACCCCTAATCCAATTAGCTAAAGTCACCCTCTATTCCCACACATCTGCATTTTCTGTAGAAGTCTTCCATGGGCCACCTTATCAAAAGCCTTACTAAAGTCCATATATACTACATCAACCGCCTTACCCCCATCCACCTCTCTGGTCACTTTCTCAAAAAACTCAATGAGGTTAGTAAGGCATGACCTACCCTTCACGAAACCATGCTGACTATCCCCAATCAATTCATTTCTCTCTAAATAACTATAAATCCTATCCCTAATAATTCTCTCCAATACCTTGCCCACAACAGAAGTAAGACTCACTGGCCTATAATTCCCTGGAAGGTCTCTCTTCCCCTTCTTAAACAATGGGACCACATTCGCTATCCTCCAGTCCTCCGGAACCACACCCGTAACCAACGAGGACCTGAAGATCAGAGCCAGAGGTTGAATCTCCTCTCTTGCCTCCCAGAGAATCCTAGGGTAAATCCCGTCCGGCCCAGGGGACTTATCCAACTTCAAACCCTCGAGAATTTCTAACACATCCTCCCTATCTACTACAATACTTCCCAATTTGCAACCCTGTACCTCAGTGTTCTCCATAGCTACATTTCCAGCACTCTGCATGAATACCGAAGAGAAATATTTATTCAGTGTCTCACCAATCTCTTCAGGCTCCACGCACAACTTCCCACTGCTGTCTATGACTGGCCCTAATCTTGCCCTAACCAATCTTCTATTCTTAACATATCGAAAGAAAGCTTTAGGATTCTCCTTAATCCTATCAGCCAACATCTTCTCGTGTCCCCTCTTAGCTCTCCTCAATTCACTTTTTACCTCCTTCCTGGCTAATCTATAGCTATCCATTGCACTAACTGAGCCTTCAAGCCTCATCCTGACATAAGCCTCCTTTTTCTTCTTAACCAGCAAATCAACTTTTTTCGTACACCAAGGCTCTCTTACTCGACCATTTCCTCCCTGCCTGACAGGGACATACTTATCAAGGACTCGCAGCAGCTGCTCCTTGAATAAGCACCACATTCCAGATGTTCCCAGTCCCTGTAGTTTCCTAGTCCAATCTATGCACCCTAATTCTCTCCTGATGGCCTCATAATTACCCTTCCCCCAGCTATAACTACTGCCCCCAGCTTCATGCCTATCCCTGTCCATCACTAAGGTGAACGTAACCGAATTGTGGTCACTATCACCAAAATGTTCACTAACTTCCAAGCCTAACACCTGGTCTGGCTCATTGCCCAGCACCAAATCCAATGTAGCCTCACCTCTAGTTGGCCTATCTACATACTGAGTCAAAAAACCTTCCTGCACACTCTGTACGAAAACTGACCCCTCTAACGAGCTAGAGCTATAGCTATTCCAATCAATATTAGCAAAGTTAAAGTCCCCCATCACAATTACCCTACTACTTTCACTCCTAATCAGAATTGACTTCGCAATCCTTTCCTCAACCTCTCTAGAACTATTAGGAGGTCTGTAAAAGACTCCCAACAGGGTGACCTCTCCTCTCCTGTTTCTAATCTCAGCCCATACTACCTCAACAGACAAGTCCTCATCAAACTTCTTTTCTATCACCGTGATACAGTCTTTGACCAATAATGCCACTCCTCCCCCCCTTCTACCTCCTTCTCTACTCCGACTAAAGCATTTGTACCCCGGAACCTGCAACATCCATTCCTGTCCCTGCTCTACCCAAGTCTCTGAAATGGCCACAACATCGAAGTTCCAGGTACTGGTTCACCTACTGATGTCACCCTACTCACACAAACTTCTACTCCTTTCTCCCTCAAGTACTTATCCAACCTCCCTCATATACGTCTGTGCTTCCCATCTCAACTACTTCCAATACTAGAAAATTCCACATTCCAATCACTCTTAGGAGAAGCTATTTCTCTTGACAATCATGTAGGATTTATTAACAACTATCTTATATTTATGTCCTCTAGCTTTTGATTCCTTAACATTTTTTTCTACATTCTTCTCCCCTTCAAATCTCATGTGTCTACTGCTCACCTCAAAAAGCCTAATTTTGACCCCTCTATCCTTTGCTGTTCTCCAACCTCCTTTTTTTCATCAGAATCCTTGAGGGAACCGATAAGAGGGAAAAGCCCAAGTGATACTATTCTCAATAAATTATTTTTCACGGATATAACTGACAGTATTAATAAGAGCAATGATTGCACCACCTGAGGAGATGAAGTCCTATTTTCACTCTGAGGATGTCATTCATTAAGCTGTATGGTATTATTCCTGTTCTAAATGAAGGAGATTCAAATCTCAGTTCATGTTTCTCAAATATATGCCCATGTTTGCATTCATCCAGTCAGGCATCAACTCCTATCGCAGTACTGAAACAGTTCTTTATACAGTCAAAAATGATATCTAACATAGCTGTGACTGAGATAAACTATCCCTCCTCATCCTTTGCGACTGCACACAGCCTTTGATAGAGTTGACTGTACCTTGCTTCACCAATATCTTCCTCCCATCATCCAATTGGATGTGATGGCTCTCACCTGTTTTCATTCTTATATCGGGTGGCATGAAGGCACAGTGGTTGGCACTACTGCCTCACAGGCCCAGAGACCCGGGTTCGATTCCCAGCCTGGGTCGCTGTCTGTGTGGAGTCTGCATGTTTTCCCCATGTCTGCATGGGTTTCCCCTGAGTGCTCTGGTTTCCTTCCATGGTCTGAAAGATGTGCTAGTTAGGTGCATTGGTCATAATAAATTCTCCCTCAGTGTCTTCAAACAGGGGCTGGAGTGTAGTGACCAGAAGATTTTCACAGTTACTTCATTGCATTGTTAATGCAGGCCTACTTGTGACACGAATAAATAAACTCAAACTTATATCTAGTTATAGCCCTGAGTTCTCTTGCTGTTCCCACATTGTTACTCCTTGGCCCCCTTATACCTGTGAGCAACATCACCTAGAAATATACTGAACGGGATTTTACAGTCTTGCTCGTTAAATCCCACCCGAGGGCAAAGGGCCTTTCTGTGGTCCGCCCCTTGCCTGCTCCAATTCCCATGGAGGGCAGGGCAATAAAATTCTGGCCATTATCCGATTCCATAGGGATGTTGACAATAGCCAACTCCATTTCACCACCATCCCTCAATTGTCTTTGATTTGTCAGACGGCTTGTCTGATATTCTGTACTGGATAAAAATAAATTTCCTCTATCCAAATATTAAGAAGGCCAAAGATATTCTTATCAGTCCTTGCCATAAACTTTGATCATTAGCCATCAACTTCATTCTTCATCCTGGCAAAGATCTGAGGCTGACCTAAACCATCACAACCCTGAGATGATCCTCCAGCCACATATCCATTCCACCATCCAGATCACTACTTACAAGATTATTAATATCTTCTTCCATCGTGTCAGCCTTCCTCCCTAATTTGATGTCATCTACAAATATTAAACTTGGACTAGAAGTTGCCAGATTCCAATTGTTTATGTAACTGATGAACAAAAGCAGTCTCAGTGCCAATCCCTATGGAACACCTATCCCCACATTGAGCTAATCTGAGAGTCAATGCACTTAACCTTATTCTCTCGTTTTTATTTTGTAACTGGCTTGCTTTCTATTCTATTCAACTTCATATCATTCGGGAGTATTTGTTTTCTTTTTGTCATGCAATTATCTACTGCATCTGAATTGGATTATCATAAAAATCCATCTGGTTCACTAGCGATCATCAAGAAAGGCAATCTGCTGACCTTAACAGTCTGACCTCCATATGTTTCACTTGCACAGCAATGTGGTTGACTCTTACCTGCCCTCTGAAATGGCCGAGCAAGACGCTCAATTTTTTGCTCGCCCAAAACTCATCATTTGAATAAAAGCAACACCAGGTAGACCTCCACCATAAAATAGAAACATGAAATTACAAAGGCACACCACCTCCAGTCAATCCTGCAAAGTTCTCTTTTTTAACGTGTGGAGATTTGTACCACAGAGGTGTCCCACAGAACAATCAAGCATCAGGCATAATCTTACTCAAGGAATCAATGACCCATACTCTTCCATCATTATTCCCTGTCCCACTAAAAGTACAGACTCATCAGATGTGACAGCAGACAGTTGCACAGGTCAGAATGTGCTATATTGGGAGTCCTCAATATTAACTACAGATCTCTTGACATCTCCTGTCATAAGATCAAATGTAGACAAGAAAACTTTCTGCTGATTACTATCAGCCACCCTCTTCAAATGATGAACCTTTATCTCTTCGTGTTGAACACCACTTGGAAAAAGAGCACTGAGGGTAGCATGAAGACAGAATGTAGTCTGAGTGGTGGCTTTCAGTGTCATTCACTAAGAGTGGCTGACTAGCACCACCTCTGATCAAATCCTGATGGATATAGTTGCTAGAATGGTCTTGCAGCAAATGGTGAGGGAACGGATAAAAGGAAAAAGCCTGTGCGATGCTGTTCTCAACAATCTACTTTTTACAGGTCCAATTGACAGTATTGATAAGAGCAATAACTGCACCACCCCGAGGAGATGAAGCCCTATTTTCGCTCTGAGGATGTCATTCATTAAGCTGTATGGTATTATCCCTGTTCGAAGTGAAAGAGATTCAGAATAACAAGGGGCATACACGCGATGGGTCATGAGAGGGCTGCTCTTGGCTTTCTCAAGAGTATCCTAGTGCTTCACATCGTTAGTGTACGCTTGAACTGGACCAGTTGATGGACAATACAACAGCTCAGTGACTATCGCTGTGCTGTGCAAATACATGAATTTGGGCCTGTGCCTGTGGGAGTTTGTGCATTCTCCCCGTGCTTACGTGGGTTTTCTCCAGGTGCTCCAGTTTCCTTCCACACCCCAAAGATGTGCTCTTAGGCTGATTGGCAAAACAAATTCTCCCTAAATTGTCTCGCAAATTTGGTTCCAATGCAGATTTCTATAAACATAGACAGGGATCATGGGTAGAAGTGGGAATATCAAGGTGGTGGCGCGGGCTCATTGGCCCGAAGGGCCTGTTTCCTGTGCTGTTTTGTTTTTTGTTCTTTGTTAATAAAAATCTCAATTCAAAACGGGGTCATCATCCTCAGAAATAACTTCATGGCCTTGCAAATCTCTCACTCTATCATTTATGTCAAATTAGGGAGGAATAATGGTTCAGTGAGAGGCGCAGGATGCCATGAGCAGCACCCAGACATATCTAAAAATGAAGTTACAGCACAGTACGTGCATGCTAAACAGCAGAAGCAGCATGTCACGGTCAGAGCAAAGCAACCCACAAAATAACCCATCGGTTCTCAAAGCTCTGCAGTCCAGCCACATCCAGTCATGGTAGTGGACTATTAAACAACTAACCAGAGGAAGAGACTCCACAAAAATCCCTGTCCTCAGTGATGGCAGAGCCAGGCATTTCAATATGAAAGACAATGTTGAAGTATTTGTGACAACATTCAGCCGGAGGTGCAGAGTGGGTGAACAATCTCAGTTTCCTGCGGTGGTCCTCGCCATCACAGATGCCAGTCTTCAACAAATTTAATTTACTGCATATGATATTGAGAGATGGCTGAATGTTCTGCATATAGAAAAGGCTATAGGTCCTGGCACCATCCAGAATGAATACTGAAGACTCCAGAGATAGCTGTCACGTAGACAAGCTGTTCCAATACAGAAAGCACCCTGGCATCGACTAGACAATATGGCAAATTGCCAAGATGTGTTCAGCCCCACACAAAAAAAAACAGGAGAAATCTGATCCTGCTATTCACCAGCCCATTAGTTTACTCTCAGCAGTGATCGGAGCTGTTGTTGACAGTGCTATAAGGCAACACATTCTCAGTAATCATCTGCTGAATAATATTCAGTTTGGGCTTCACAAAGGCTGCTCAGCTCCAGAGCATAGTCCAACCTTGCTCCAAATGTGGAGGAAACTGTTAGACTCAAGAGGGGAGGTGAGAGTGACTTCCTTTGAAATCTAGGCAGCATTTGATCGAGTGCAGCATCAAGGAGTGTATCATCACCAACAAAACGATCTTTTAATTTAATTTGATAAGTTTCCATTCAAATTTTTGTTTTAAGTAACAGTAAAATTATATATTCCTTTGAAGGAGTTTAGCGTTAGTTAATACGTTTATTTGCTAATTGGTACTCAAAGGCAAAAAAACATTGTGTCTATAAAAGCTGATCAAAGACTGAGAATTCTGTGGCGAGTAACTCATAGAAACATGGAAAGTAGGAGCAAATTAAGGCCATTCAGTCCTTCAAGCCTGCTGCACCATTCAGTACAATCAGATTGATCATCCAACTCAACAGCCTGATCCCACCTTCCCTCATATCCTTTGATCCCTTTTGCCCCAAGATACATACTGCATGCAATATAGAGAAATATTACGCTGTGAGTCTATATCTAACTCCTTCTTAAAAATATATCATTTTCTGACCTCAACTGATTTCTGGGGTAATAAATTCCACAGGCTTACCGCTCTCCGGGTGAAGGAATTACTCATTACTCAGATACATGGATTTGTCCCTGTGTCTGTGGGAGTTTGCGCATTCTCTCTGTGCTTGCATGGGTTTTCTCCGGGCGCTCCGGTTTCCTTCCACATCCCAAAAATGTGCTCTTAGGCTAATTGGCAAAACAAATTCTCCCTAAATTGTCTCAGATTTGGTTTTCAATCCATAGATCAATAAACATGGACAGGGATCACAGGTAGAGGTGGGAACATTGGGGTGGCGGTGCGGGCTCATTGGGCCAAAGGGGCCTGTTTCCCATGTTGTTTTGTTCTTTGTTCTTTGTATTATCTCAGCCCCAAAAGATTTATTCCTTGTTCTTAGACTATGATCCCTGGTTCTGGATTTTCCCAGCACTGGGAACATCCTTCCTGTAGCTATCCTGTCTATTCCTGACTTCACAAAGCCTGTTCACAAGTCAGAAGTGTGCTGGAATGCTCTCCGCTTGGCTCAATGAGTGCAGCTCCAACCATACTCAGGAAGCTTGATGCTATCCAGACAAAGCAACCCACTTGAGTATCATTTAATCCACAGTACTAAACATGAATTCTCTCTACCACAAATGCAGATAAGCAATGAGTACCATCTACAAGATGCATTGTTGCAAGGAGGCTTCAGTAGCACCATCCAAACCATGACATCTATAAGAACAAGATAGCAGGTGCATCAGAACATTGCACTGCATTGTCACATGCCATCCTGTCTTGGAAATATATCACAGCTCCATTGTTGTGATGGGGTCAAACTCCTGGAACTTCTCTGCTAACAGCACTGTGGGTGTAAGTGCTGCACACAAGGGAAAGTTGCTTTTAAATGGTCCCTCTGCACTCACTCCCAGTCAAACCAGGAGGACGATTATGAGGAGACCATGTTTTGTGAAGAGCCAGGTTTTTGAACAAGGTGGAGGAGAGGCAGGGCACCATTTTAATTTGATTTGATTCAATTCCAGCTGAAGTCAACAGAATTTTCCATGGTCTGCCCCTCGCCCATTCTGATTCTTGTGGCGGATAGAATGGGAACATTCGTCCGCATGTGTCATGGAAGATTCCTCCTGAGAAAGGGAGCTTGTCTTAAAGGGGTTGTGGTGTTGAATGCCAGGGAATTGTGAAGTATGTGCACCCAAAAGTCTGATGGCAGCAGGAAAGAAGTTGTTCTTGAGTAGACTTCAGACTTTTGTACCTTTTTCCTGATGGAAGAAGATGGAAAAAAGAATGTCCAGGAGCATGAGGTCCTTGATTATGCTTGCAGCTTTGCCAAGGCAGAGCGAAGAGTAGACAGAGTCAATGGGTGGGAGGCTAGTTTGTGTGATGGATTGGGCTACATTTATGAATCATAGAATCATAGAACCCTACAGTGCAGAAAGAGGCCCTTCGGCCCATTGAGTCTGCTCCGAACACAATCCCACCCAGGTTCTACCCCAATATCCCTACATTTTATATCTACTAATTCCTCTAATGTACACATCCTATACACTAAGGGGCAATTTCTTAGCATGTCCAATCAACCTAACCCGCACATCTTTGGACTGTAGGAGGAAACCGGAACACCTGGAGGAAACCCACGCATAAGGGGAAGGTGCAAACTCCACACAGACAGTGACCCAAGCTGGAATCGAACTCAGGACTCTGGAGCTGTGAAGCAGCAGTGCTAACCACTGTGCTACAATGCTGCCTTTTGTGGTTTCTTGCTGTCTTGGGCAGAGCAGGAGCCATGCTAAGCTGTGATATAACCAGAAAAAATGCTCTCTATTGTGCATCTGTAAAAGTTGGTGAGAGTCAAGCTGACTTGCCAAATTTCCTTAGTCTCCTGAGATAGTAGAGGCGTTCGTGGGCTTTCTTAACTATAGTGTCGGCACAGGGATAGCAGGACAGGTTATTGGTGATTTATCCCCTCCGTATAACGTCACGAATCCTACCTAGGAGGTAATGGCAGCCATTGTCAGCAACATGGCCAGGAGGACAAGGGTCCAATGTTATAAGAAGAAGGTGAATGACCTCCTACATGCTGCAAGGGTGAGTGATCATCTGTCTCCCCGTCACATCAGCCTTGTCTGCCATCCCTGGAATGTGACCCTTAATCCACTCATTGCCAGCTCTCGGTTGCTCAACACCCAAGCTCCCAGCACCTTCACTTGGATAATGAGGGTGGCTGAGATTGGCAAAGGAAAAATGCTGATGGGAAATTGATTAGATGAGTGTGACTTTCAGTAGTTGCACAAGCACTCTCTGAGGCAGAGATGGGAAAAACCAATAGGCACCATGGATACTCAGGCTTGATATTACCATGATATAACTGCTGTCATGTCTTTGTGCTGAGGATACTTGGAAAGCCATTTAATGAACCTGTAACTTAAAGCCCAATGTTGTGTTAAAGCCCAATGATGCATCCCCTTCCACTACCACCAACACCTAACACCATCCCTCCTCCACCCCCACCCCCGCCAAGGTCTGAACATTGCTGTGCTGCCTTTACTCTCTGACATGCCCTTTAGGTTGGCAGTGTTCAGCCTTACTAATTCCTTATCCCCAAATCATAAGCCCAAACCCACCAGACCCCCAGATCATTGGCAATCAAAAGCTGGGCACTTCTCCTCGACTTTCTGGCAGACAGTCGGAAAACTCAACAATGGCTGTTCTTCATTTAAGAACTCTTCCACTCAAATGTCTGAGTGGATGAAAAAAACTTTTCAGAAAAGCCACAGTGTTCTGACATCATTCAGCTTAAAACAAACCCATTCAAAAAATACTAAGTTCAACCAGATCTCAGGGGTGCAATCGAAGAACTTCTTGAGAGTTAAAGGAGTGTCAAATGCTGTGTTAACAAACAATCTCAATAAGTTGTGTAAAGCTGATTAACCACAGAGCCTCGTAAAACTTAATTGGGCTTGAAATTGAATATAATTAAACAACTGCAACAGATTAATACTGGCAGACTGTCTCAAGGAAATACAAAGCCTCATAAAAGTTAAAAGGGTATAAAACCAATGTAAACAAACAACTTCAATGGGATCTATGTAAACAAATCACCTCAAGGAAACCCCAGAGCCTGGGAAGAGTTAATGAAGCATGAAATCAGATATAAACAAACAACTGCAAAAGGACCAAGGCAGGCAAAGTGCCTCAATGAAACCACAGAGCCTATTCAAAGTTCAAGGTGTGTGAGATACTTCTTTAAGAAACAAACTGCTTGCTGGATTTGTCCTAGGAGGAAATTTTACGACAAAGATGCTGCAGCTGTGGTGTGCATTGTTAGAGGGTATTAAAGCTGAAAGAAAGCAGGCCTCAAAGTTGCACAGACCCATCATGACCCCATTCCAGAGAGATCCTGACTTTGGTCCCCCAGCCCAACCCAACCTCCCAATCCCCAGCTTTCTTGAAGCATCTCATCAGCAATTGCTTTGCCCTTGTGCATCCTGGTATTAAGTGTGAGTATTACTCACCTTCTTTCTCCCTCTTGAAGTCTATTGTGCCTGGTCCTCATTTGTACAGACCATAGTAATTGGTGCCCGTATGACATCCCACTGGTGGACAAGATGATTCACTGAGGCCAGAATATCTGAATTTCAATCTTGTTAATGAGACTGAAATGCATTTAACTGGATTCAAATCTGTTTCTTGCCCTTTCTGGGTGAGATCATAATCACTCCAGTAGGAAGGGTCCAGAAAGGTTGCAATCTGAGCATCCACCAGCACAAATCCAGTCTTTGGCGTCTTGCCAGATTTAGCAGCCAAACATGGTTTACACCCATGACAAATGGAACTGGAAAATTATCCTCTGTGTCCTCTTGTCCTAGACATTCCCACAACAGTAAGCAATCTCTTAGTATCAACCGTGTCAAGCCCCCTGAGAATTCTCAATGTCTCAATAAGGTCACCTCTCATCCATTTAAACTTCACTGAATACAGACCCAATCTACTCAACCACTCCTCAAAAGAAAATCTCTCCAGACTCAGGATTAATCCAGTGAATCTTCCCTGGTCTGCCTCCAATGCCAATATATTTTTCCTTCGATAAGGGGATTAAAATTGTTCACAGTATGCCAGGTGTGGTCTCAATAGTGTTTTGTACAGTTTTAGCAAGATTTCCTTATTTTTAATCTCCGTTCCCTTTGCAATAAAGGCCAACCTTCCCAACTCCCTGCTGAACCTTTATGCGAGCTTCTTATGATTTTTGCACATGAACCCCCCAGATTTCCCTACACTGCAGCTTTCTGCAGTCTTCCTCCATTTAAATAATATTTATCTTGGCTTGTGGAAATTAAACCAGTTGCTTTGACAAAGTGGCCACAACAACTCTTTGAGTCTTAGGGCTTGATTGACTGGGGAAAGGTATGAAACCAAAGTTAGAATTTCAGGCGATATTAGTCAAAAGTAACATCAGAGAGCAAATTTATTTATTTTTTAATTATGAAGTAACTAAATGGGGAAAAGAGAGAAAGAAAAATGGACATTTATTTTGTATGTATTTTACAAGGTTAATATTCAAGTAACATGGCTATGTCTTCCATCCAAGAAACAGTCATAGAAATAGAATCCCTACAGTGCAGGAGAAGGCTATTCAGCCCTTCGAGTCTACACCCACCACAATCCCACTCAGGCCATATTCCCATCATCCCACATATTTACCCTGCTAATCCCTTGACACTAAGGTCAATTTAGCATGGGCAATCCACCTAACCTATACACCTTTGGAGTGTGAGAGGAAACCAGAGCACCTGGAGAAAACCCACATGGGGAAAATGTGCAAACTCCATGCAAACAGTGGAATTGAACCTGGGTCCCTGGCGCTGTGAGGCAGCAGTGCTAACCGCTGTGCCACTGTGCTGCCCGATTTATTATTAATTATTTTTACAGCCTGGCTTGAGCGTGCTCTTAGGCTGATAGGTGCCAAAAAATTATCCCTAAATTAGTCGTCCCTCAATCTGGTTATGGTTCCATTATTGTGGAGTCTTATAGGCGTAGACAAAGGTCATAGATAGAAGAGAGCACTCACAATGTTAAAATAGCAGCACGGGCTCGTTAGGCTGAAGGACCTGTTTCCCGTGCTGTGTTGTTCTTTCTTCTTTGTTCTTTTTTCTATTCCCACCCGAGGTCTAAATGGATATTTCCATTGTCTGTCCCTCACTCATTCCGGATGCATAGTCAGTGAGGTGGTAGAATTCCAGTGCATGACGGTAATATTAGATTTTGTTTCAATATAAGCTGAAAATGTTAAAAAATCTGGCCAGCTCAGGAAAATAACCTTTCCTGAATGGTTAGCCATCTAGGGGTTAAGCAAGGTTTACCATCCAATTTCTGCATTTCTTTCCCATCTGTGATTTAACCTCTTTCATTTTGGATGCTTAATATTCGATAATATAAAAGACCTTTTGATTGTTTCTCCCTTTTGTGTTCTGTCTCTGCACACCCAGTTGGTAGTATCCTCATTAAGATAAATGATTATGATAAATCGTGAATTAATGCCCCTTCCTCTTTTCTGAGCAGTGGGGTTTATCTCTTCCCATTGAGTTACCAAGAGAGGCTGGTGCTTCAGATCTCTGATGCTCTTATTTGCATCAACCCTTTTCATATTTTATCCATTGAATAGTATTCACATTAATAATGCATCACACATAAACAGTTTTGTCACGTTTAAGCCACTTCTGGGTTTATTCAATTCTCTATGTATATCCATCACCATAAATTTCCATTTGATCATACTGTTCACAAGTTGTAAATAGTATTCCCACAGTGATTTTACACTTAGATAAGATGAACAATTGTAAAGCCACCACATCTATAAATATTTGTTATACTTCAGTTGAATTTGATTACTAATTGTTTGCTCTTTTCGTCTCTTTTGCAGTGGCCAATGTTGCTTCATTTTTTCCTGTCTACTCTTCCATCTTGTTTTTTTCCTTCTCTTTCTTCCCCATCCTCCACTTAATAGTTAGTCAAACGTTATCATAGAATCTCTACAGTGCAGAAGGAGGCCATTTGGCCCATCAGGCCTGCACTGACAACAATCCCACACAGGTCTTATCCCTGTAACCCCACCTATTTACCACACCAAACCCCTGACACAAAGGGGCCATTTAGCATGGCCATTCCATCTGATCTGCATACCTTTGGATCGTGGGAGGAAACTGGAGCACCTGGAGAAAATCCATGCAGGTACGGGGAGGATGTGCAAACTCCATGCAGACAAATAGAACGTAGAACATAGAACATAGAACATAGAACATTACAGCGCAGTACAGGCCCTTCGGCCCTCAATGTTGCGTCGGCCAGTGGACCCTCTAACCTAAACTATTCCAATATCATCCATATGCCTATCCACCGAACATTTGAATGCCCCCAAAGTAGGCGAGTCCACAACTGCTGCAGGCAGGGCATTCCACGCTCTCACCACCCTCTGTGTAAAGAATCTGCCTCTGACATCCGTCCTATAACTACCACCTCTTAATTTAAAGTTATGTCCCCTCGTGTTGGTCATCACTATCCGAGGAAAAAGGCTCTCACTATCCACCCTATCCAATCCTTTGATCATCTTATACGCCTCAATTAGGTCACCACGTAACCTTCTTCTCTCTAATGAAAATAACCTCAGGTCCCTCAGCCTTTCCTCATAAGGCCTTCCCACCATACCAGGCAACATCCTGGTAAACCTCCTCTGCACCCTTTCCAATGCTTCCACATCTTTCTTATAATGCGGCGACCAGAACTGTACGCAATACTCCAAGTGCGGCCGCACCACAGTTTTGTACAGTTGTAACATAACCTCACGGCTCCTAAATTCAATCCTTCTACCAATAAAAGCTAACACACTGTACGCCTTCTTAACAACTTTATCAACCTGGGTGCCAACTTTCAAAGAGCTATGTACTTGTACCCCAAGATCCCTCTGCTCGACAACACTCAAGGCCAGAATTGAACCGGGGTCCCAGACGCTTTGAGGTACCAGTGCGAACCACTGTGTCACTGTGCCGACCATAATTCAATCTTCCAGAATTCTATTTTTGTTTACTTGCTAGTTCTTGTTTATCTATTCGTTTGCAGATGTTTCTTGAATTTAAGAATTGTTTATTCACATGACAATCCCTTTTCATTACTTCACAGTTAATTTGTCTTTATGGGTGGGATTTTGTGGCCTTACTAGTCCCAAAGTCATAAAATCCCATCCAAGATAAACAAATGTTTCCATTGTCTACCCCTTGCCTGCTCCGATCCCTGTAGTAGGCAGTGCGGTAAAATTACAGGTTATATTTGTTAAACCAGATTGGACCCACTTCATATATCAGATACATTCCACCTTTGCTGCTTAAGATCTATCTGCATCATCAAGTCGCAAGATAGAATCCCTAACATTGAACCTCTTGCAAGGTTCTGCAAGCCCTTTAACAAGAACATACACACCAGGGCTCATTTTTGCTGGATGGGCCATATATTTTACTTTGAAGGTTCCTACATACCAATGGTGGTATTCTACAGCCAGCTGAGCACAGGAACCTGCACCATAGGATGTCCCAAACTTAGATACAAAGACATTTCCCTCCTTAACAGCACTGTGTGTGTGTACCTACAGCTCAGGGACTGCAGCAGTTCAAGAAGGCAGCTCACTGCCACCTTCTAAAGGGCAACTAGGGATAGGTAATAAATGCTGGCTGAGCCAGTCACACCCACATCCTGTAAATGAATTAAAAAATACATTCCGAAAGCCAATGTCAGAGTTTGTCGGCAGTTTCCGACTAAATGGGAGGAAAGCAACTGCGGACATATCCAAACAGAAAAGTCTTGGTCATCAAGCATCCTCAACATTTAACAAGAACAGAGTCTTGTCCCTTCAGAACAAGGGAGTTCTTGGCAAAAGCCATGTCTTCACCCAACCCTCCAGCACGTAATACTTGCATACAGATCTGAAAATCAAGATTTGATTTAAGATCACATGTGAGATAACACTTAGAGAGTGAACAATTAGTCTCCTCGCTGAACATTCACCCTTTGAAGAAACAGAAGAATATTTTCACCTGTATCTCATATATTTCCTTATCAGTGACATTCATAGTACATTTCTTCCTGCTGTCATTTTCATTATTGGAAGATTCCTTTGTCTACTCTAATCTTGGCCTGTACGAAATTATACTAACCAGCAGCATTGGGATGGCACGGTGGCAGAATGGTTAGCAGTGCTGCCTTACGGTGCCAAGGACCCAGCTTCAATTCCAGCCCCAGGTGACTATGTGGAGTTTACACATTTTTTCGGTGTCTGTGTTGGTTTCCTCTGGATGTTCCAGTTTCCTCCCAAATCCAAAGGTGTGCGGATTTAGGTAGACTGGCTATGCCAAATTGCCCCTTAGTGTCAGAGGAATTAGCAGAGTAAATACTTGGGATTATGGGGATAGGGCCTGAGTAAGATTGTTGTTGGTGCAATGAGCTGAATAGCCTCCTTCTGCATTGCAGGGATTCAATTTTGGAATCTCTTCAAGATTTCTTCTGGACGGCAATTTTTTACAAAGATTTCTTCTGTGTAAAGCCAGTTTTCAGAGTTGCAGTCCAGAAGGCAGAAGTGAAGTTAAGGAAGCAAAAGGCAACGTTTGGAAGATTATCAACAGACTTTCTGGCTTTGCTCATTTCAGTCATTTACTATTAGCGATGGTTTCCCAATCTGCCTTTGTGACATTCTTCCAGCAATTTAAGATGTGGCATCATGAGTTCTCTTGCAAATTCTTTTCTACCAGGAAGATAGTAAGTGGCATTAGAAATTCATAGAGCCCACCCACCAATACCTCCATATTAGAATCTACAGACAGCACAATGGTGGCACAATGGTTAACACTGCTGCCTCACAGCGCCAGAGACCTGGGTTCAATATGGCCTCAGGTGGAGTTTGCATATTCTCCCCGTGTTTCTATATGGGTGTCTCTGGATGCTTCTGTTACCTTCCACACTCCAAAGATATGCAGGTTAGGTTGATTGGCCATACTAAATTGCCCCTTAGTGTTAGAGGGATTAGCATGCTAAATACACAGGGTTATGGGGATAAGAGCTGGGGGGGATTGTTGGCAGTGCAGGCTTGATGGACCAAATGGCCTCCTTCTGCACTGCAAGGATTTTATGATTTTATTTCTAGTTGTCCCAGGCAGCATTTGCACAAACTGCACTTTAAAAAAGAAACTCTCACTGAGCGCAACCCAATCTAAGTGCCACTTCCAACCTAGGCCCTGTATTGCTGTCATTGGCTGTAAAAACCATAATTCCCTTATGTTTTACACCATTGAGTTATTTCAAGCTCTGAGCTTGCCACAGGGGAGATTACAAGCATTTGCTAATCAACTGTGTACAGATGCATTAGGTAAGTTGCAAATGCATTGGTTTTCTTGCACAAGTAATTTAATCACTATCTCCATGGTAGCAGCATGACAGGTTACTACAATCATTTTTCAGGGGGTGCAGGAGTGGGTTTTCTCTGCTGTCACATATGGAACATTGCACCCATATCCATCTTGCAACTACTGTCTATGTCAACAGGAAAGAATTCCACACTCTCAGTTGATGTCTACTTTGCTTGCAATTTGCAAAATAGCATTAATACAAATGTACACTTCCCAGGAAATGGGCAGGATACCTTTGAATTTAAAACAATCTTTGACCCAGAATAGCCAGTCTCTGGATCACTAAGGAAAGGCTAAGGCTATCTTCGTCATCTGTTTTTGATGATCATTATGTCCAGTGGTACCAGATGAATGCTGGTAGAACCACGGATCATGCATGCACCAGATTAGGTTAGGTGCATTGATTCGAACAAGCGTTAGAATGTGGCAACTAAGGGAATTTCATGGTAACTTCATTGCAGTGTTAATGTAAGCCTTACTTTTGACTAATAAATAAAGTTTAATAAATAAATTTTAATAATTGAGCACACCATTGGAATTTTGCAGGCACGCTTCTGGTGCTTCAGTTGAATTGAGGGCCCTCTTTGGGGCCACATTTAGATTTGTATAATGAAAGGCAAGTTGGGTGTTAAATGCTTCTTAAATTTGGATTATCATGGAAACTCCAGAGGCGAAGAACAATCATGGACTATGCAGGAATTGCAAGAAGATTTGGATGCTGAAAGAGATACAGAAAACAACTTGTTACTAACTATAAGTATGTCACACTCACAGTGAGTTTTCTATAAATTATTATATCTTTCTGACCAATACAGTAACAGCTCTCTACAAATCTCTCTTCCTTCCACTAATACAGCTTCATTTATAGATCTTCCATTCCTTACAAAAGCTTAACTGGCTCTTCATCATGTCAATATTCGTAATCAGCTTACATACCTATCCCCAAACAAGTTGTGTGCGCAACTTTAATGTAGGCATGATTTTATCTAAAAAATAGAAGGGATTTGAATAAGGTGGGAGGATAACATGCCACAAATCTGAAGCAGAGATCTAAATCACCTTGAACCCATCCACTCTCAGTTGCAGCTGAGGTGCACTGGTTGCTGAAATGTTCTAAGATGATCATCTGCCTTCATTTTAACATAATTCCTATTTTTAACTCACATTGACCAGGCTTTAGGTAACCCAACACATTGAGAAGGATCAGGTGCAACAGAATGCCTTCATTGCACATGTTGTAAGCCAGGACTCTTTATGTAGTCCTGTAAAGAGCATCCTGTCCATTGCCAACCCAACAAACCTCCATTAACTCTGTTACGTCCTCCCCACCCCTTTAATCCCCCGTCACTGACCAACTCCGTCATCCCCTATGGAGATGACTCTCCCCCAATCCCCTGCCACCAATCTCCAAATCCCTACCACTCGCTGGCGGAACTCTCCCCACCTCCCCCACCCGCAGACACTATTTCCCCCCCATTCTGGACTACTGTCCTCCGCTGCATTATTCCCTTGCCTGACAGGCAACTAAGCCTGTCCATCAGATTTGCTTGCAAATACGGAATCTGTATAAAAACTCTCATGATATGGAGATGAAACATATTCTCCCCAAGCAAACTTAACCAAAATCAAAGCAAAGGAAAACACTTGCCTCTTGGTTCCTTGATTGAACCTATCTCCACCTCACTTCATTCCAGATCCCAATCACACATTGTGTGAAAAAGGTTCTCCTCACGTCACCAATCACTCATTTGCCAATTAATTCTGTGCTCTTGAGTTCTTCGTCTTTCCACTAATGGGAACAATTTCACCCTCTCTACTCTGTGATTTTGAATATTATTGAGCGCCTCGCAACCTTCTCTCCTCCGAGGAAAACAGTCCCAACGTAGAACCATAGAATCCCTACGGTGCAGAAGGAGACAATTTGGCCCATCAAGTCCGCACCAACCGCAATACCACTCAGGCCCTATTCCCGTAACCAAAATATTTACTCTGTTAATCCCCTTGCCACTAAGAGGCAATTTAGCATGGCCAATGAACCTAATCTACACATATTTGGAATGTGAGAGGAAACTGGAGAATGAAAAATGTGCATCCTCCATGCAGACAGTTACCGAGGCCGGAATTGAATCCAGCCCCTGGCACTGTGAGGCACCTGTGCTAACCACTGTGCACCATGTCACCCTTAAATATTCTTAAACATCTTCAATCCATCTCCATAACTGAAGTTTCTCATCTCTGGAACCATTCTGATGAATCTTTTAGGTATCCTTTCTAATGTTTCCATATCCTTCATAAAGTGTGTCCCCCAGGACTGCATGCAGTACTCCTGTTGAAGCCAAACTAGGTATTGCATAGCTTCATTGCTTTTGTAGTCTATGCCCATTTTGATAATTGATAAAGTCCAGGATACCGAATGCTTTATTAGCCACTATTTTCTTTTTTCTTTTGTCCATGGGATATGGACATCGCTGGCTGGGCCAGCATTTATTGCCCATCCCTTGGGCCATTTTTTTAAAAGGCAACCACATTGCTGTGGATCTGGAATTACATAAATGAATCACATTCCTTCCCTAAAGGATATTAGTGAACGTGATGGGTTTTTTCAACAAGCAACAATGGTTTCATAATCATCATTAAACATTGGATTCCAAATTTTTTTAGTGAATTCATATTTCACCATCTGCCGTGGTGGGATTTGAATGCAGATTCCCCACAGCATTATGCTGCATTCTGGATTACCAATCCAGTGACAATACCACTACGCCACTGCCTCCTTACCTGTTCTATCACTTTCAATGACATGCATATTTCCAGCTCAGTTCCACTGCTCCTGCACCACCTTTAGAATTATGCCCTTTATTTTGTTTCTCTGCATTCTTCCTACCAAAGTGAGTCACTTTGCACTTCTCTGCATTAAACCTCATCTGCCGCTTGTCCACCCATTCCACCAAACTGTGTCTTTCTGAAGTTCTACACTATCCTCCTCACAGTTCACAATGCTTTCAACTTTTGTATTGTTATAACGTTATCCCTGTTTCTCTCACCATAGCTGCTGCCAGATTTGCTGAGCGCTTTTGGCATTTCCTGTATTTATAACAAATGCGAACTTCTTTATTCTCATTTAAATGTGTTGGAAATCTTCACAAGTTAAAAGGGCTCAAAACAAATAAATCATGCAGGTAAGTGATATTTATTTGATCATTGAAAGTGATTAGGGAAAGCTGTCAGAAGAACTGACAATATTTTGGATATTTGGAAGGTGCTGGATGATTAAAAAATGTAGTATTCACATTGCAAAACAGTAACAAAGCAGACATACTAAACTACCAACCCATAACTCTCAGTTCCAGTCAATATAAAATAATGAAACCAATTATAAGGATTAAAGATAAGGGTTATCTGCACAACTCAGACATTCTGGAGCATGCTAATTTCATCAGCATACATTTATTGCTGAGCCAATGACGTCTATGCTGGCTCAGCTATGTCTGTCGGAGAGATGATGACCAAGTACCCAAAGACCTTCTATAAAGTAAACTAACCTTTGGGTCACAATTTCCCACGCATTCATACATCCACTACAGGAATACCTGCAAGCGAGATATGAAGGTGGTGGACGTTGGCACTGACAACTGGGAGACAATCGCTGATGGCCGTGAGTTGTGGAGGCAGACTGTTTGGAAAGGCACTGAAAGAGGTGAGAAGATGTGAAAATCACAGCTGGCCAAGCAAAAAGCCCAAGGGAAACACAGACCAGCAAATTGTGCACTTTCTCAGCCTGCTGTTCTCTGCAGCATAGGGCCTGAGACTATCATTGAGGCTTTGAGCTATTCCAGACAATGCCCAATGCAGTATTTACAACCACAGTACAAAGAATTGTGTTAGAAGGTGGAAGAATGCCATGAACATTTTGCAGCCCTCTGGACTTTACAGTGAGTTCAAAAATTTCAGACCATGAACTTTGTCCTTGGTTTTAATTTTTTCTCTTCAACAACATAAAATCCATCAAATGACTCTTTCCATTTAGCTTCAAAGAGGAGTCGTATAGACTTGAA
This sequence comes from Sphyrna mokarran, assembly GCA_024679065.1. Classification (NCBI taxonomy): domain Eukaryota; kingdom Metazoa; phylum Chordata; class Chondrichthyes; order Carcharhiniformes; family Carcharhinidae; genus Sphyrna; species Sphyrna mokarran. The sequence goes on from JAGIQG010000005.1 coordinate 40,977,288, forward strand.
ATGTTAATTCTGTTTCTCTCTCCATTGATGCTGTTGAACTTGCTGAGTTTTCCTAGGATTTCCTGTTTTTATTTCAGAATTCCAGTATCCACAGTATTTTTTCTTTTATTCTATTTGACCAACTTCCTTGAGTCTTTGGAGCTGGTTACATCTCCATCTCTTTAATGAAGCGATCATCCTGGATTTCCGAAATGCTTCAATTGTTTACAGTTTGAAAAGTTATTCGTTAAATTCAAAGCTGTGAGTATTCAAGATAAGAAACTCACTGAAAATTACAGTAAACACAAGTATTCTCAGTAGGTAAGTCATTGCATGTTGAGGATAAGCACATAGTTCAGTGGTGGAATCAGCATTATTTCTTATTCACATATCAGGTTCAGAAGGTCAATACAAATTTGTAGAAAGCTTCAAACTGGGACTGATATTGGAAGATGCCACACAAAAATTACAAAATGAACTGCACAAAATGGCTACGTAGACTGATAATTGGCAGGTGAAATTTATTGCATGTTAAGTACAAAGTGTTGCACATAGGAAGGAGAGGTTGATAAGATCCATACTCAGTGAATGATAATGGAATAGCTAACAAAGAAGCTGAAAAGAAAGGCATGTGTCCTTGAGCCCTAGTAGGTGCTAAAAATGTCAAAGCGTACAGAGGAGTAATTAACACACAATGCAACATTGAGCTTGTGTCAAAACAATGGCATTGAAGTTAGCTGAAGCAGCAGTTCTCAGTCAAACCAAATGTTGATTGCTGCTCAGTTCAGGACCCTTGACACAAAGAATAAACCAGAAACAGTAGAGAGACAAACAACCACATGGCTAACCTCTAGCATCAAAGAATTGAATTATGAGGAAAAACTAGAGCAATTTTTGTTTATCAGACTGGCTGGAGGCCTCTGAATTGATCTACTGGAAGATAAATTCAGAATATTAGTTTAAATTAAATTGTAAGGGTAGCACAATTGAACAGTGGTTTCAATTAATGAAATGTAATTTAAGACTGATATTGAGAAGATCTTCATCCATCAAGCTAAATCAACATACATAAGAAACTTCGGGAGCAAAGGAAAAATCCCCAAAGGAAACAGTGATATAATGGATGGCACATTAGAAAGAGTTTAGGATCTTTCTGGATGAAGTAATTCAGATGAGTGGAAGACTGGTAGATCCAGAATTATTGTACAAGTATTATTAAAGCTGACTTCGTGCTTCTCCTAGATATTACTTGAATTGTAAGAGTTCATAAGTCTGATGTTGGTATTCCAAATATATTCCTTATTCTGTACTGGGTAAGTTCTGAAATGAACCCGCTATAGGCTGCTGCACTTTTGGTTTTTTTCTACATGTGTTGACATGGTGAAGCATGATCAGAGGTCACACATTTCATGCTGTCCTGATAACCAATGTCATGGTGTCTGTGTATTCCTGGCGCAAGCTCTAGACAGTGGCACAGTTTGGCCACTAACAGGTGGGAAAAATAGACCAAATGATACCAAGGGGAACAATACAACACTGCCTCACATTTTTCTGTAACCAGTTGCCAAGACTGCCAAAGCATGAGAGTCAGAGTTGGTTAACAAAAATCAGCATAGGCTGGAGTGCTCATGAATTCCTTGCGTTCAGAGTCAGACTTCTTGCTGTACAGCACCAAGTCCTTTTCTATACCCAGCATTAATAGCAGTGAGAAACTCACATTCATGTGACATTTCCTTGCCACACTATACAGAGGTCAGAGCTCTAGTCATTAGCACTAGAGAGGACTTCATATGATATATTAGCAGTTGAACTTAGCTATAAAAGGGAGTGAGTAGGTGGTGAAAAGTTTTTAAGGTAAAGTTAATTTATTAGTCACAAATAGGCTTACATTCACACTGCAACGAAGTCACTGTGAAAATCCCCTAGTCGTCACACTCCAGTACCTGTTCAGATATACTGAAGGAGAATTTAGCATTGGCCAATTCAGCTAACTTCTGCATCTTTGGACTGTGGAGAAAGCTGGAGTACCTGGAGAAAACCCATGCAGATATGTTGTGAATGTGCAAACTTTATATAGGCAGCGACCCAAGCTGAGAATCAAACCCAGGCGCTGTGAGCCACTGTGTTAACCATTGTGCCACCTTACTACTCCATGGGGAGGAAATGGCTGGCAATAACAGGTAGCAAATAACTATCAATGAAAAAGGGAAATAAATGGCAAATGATGGGGAGAGGAAAGAGGATAACTGAAGCCATGTAGCAAAGTGGGAAACACATAATAATGAAGCAAAAAGGGGAAGTAAGGAGAAGTGATTAGTGTTACTTTCAAGAGAAGATGCTGGAAGCAGCATTTTGGGCAGGAAGAAGGAGGGGGAGTTCCGGTTTAACTGAGATGGAGAACATCAGCATGAAATGTAGAGAAGTGAATGAAAAGTAACAGCTTAACTAGATTGGAGAGGAATGGAGAATACAAAGTCAAACTGAAAAGTGTGGGAGAAAAAGTGCCAGTATTTACCATGTATCCTATAGCAAGGACATCAGCTTTTCAGGCATTGAGTATCTGAATAATAAATGTTGGAGTAAGAGCCCTCTACTCTTGTTTCTTTTTTCTACTGATTGATCTCTTTGGGCATCTACACTGCTGCATTTCAAACAGAGCTTGGCTTATTTGTGGGACTTCCTCCAGCAGCACTTCTATGCTGTATATCAGAAACTGGGGCTGTTTTTATTATAGTTAGGTAGATATTGGGCAACAACATGAGTCAGCTCCAGCTCACCATGTGGGTTCAAAAATGTGCACAACTGATGTCACTGAAATTCAAAATGCTCCCATTGCAAACCTGAATTCCTAATGTTTACTACAACAGAGAAAAGTCATCCCTCCCAGCTTGTCTTGTTGGTGTTTGTGCTCCATATGAGTTTCCTTTCACTCTATAATACTTAAGCCTATCAACATTTCTTTCTATTACCTTTTCCCACTTTGTATCTATCTAGTATTGTCTTAATTGTATCTATGATATTTACATCAGTTACTCCTTGTGAAAATGAGTTCCATATTGTAACTATTCGCTGGTGAAGATGTTTCTCCCTAGTTTTTTCATCAGATTTATTAGCCACTATCTTATCATTATGATCCATAGTTTTATCAATCACACATAGGGGCTTTGTTGAATGCTTTTGAAAATCTAGGTAAATTATATGTACTGAATTACCTTGTTCTTGGGTAAGTTTCCTTTGTACTACAAATTTTCATCATCTGATAAGAGATTTTGAATTGTTTGCAAAAAACATGAAACAAAAATTATTTGCCTACATTACAACATTGGCTATAACCCAAAAGTATTATTCTTGGCAGTGAAGCACTTTCAACATCCTGAGGATGTGAAACGTACATATGAACATACCATTTAGGACTAGGCCATTTGGCCCCTTGACACTGTTCTGCCGTTCATTAAAATCATGGTTGCTCTGATTGTGACCTCAACCCCACACTTCACTAGCACCAATCTGCTTTAACTCCCTCAATAAAGTTAGTTTATTTCATAGTCACAAGTAGGCTTACATTAACTCTGCAATGACGTTTCTGTGAGCATCCCCTAGTCACCAGGCTTTGGGTACACTGAGGGAGAATTGTGTGTGGCTAATGAAACTAACCAGCATATTTTTCAGACTCTGGGAGGAAACTGGAGCATCCAGAGAAAACTCACACAAAGGGCAGACTCCGCTCAGATAGTGTGGAAGGAGTCAAATAAGGATCCCTGGTGCTGTGAGGGATTAGTCAAGAACCACTCTACTTTTGCTTTAGAAATATGCAATGGTCCTGTCTCCAACACTCTCCGAGGGAAAAGAGTTCCAAAGGCTCACAATCCTCGGAGAGAAATAAAAATTTCTGATCCCTGATTTAAATGAGAGCCCTTATTTTTTAACTATGTCCCCGAGTTCTAGTGTCTCCCACAAGAAGAAGCATGTTTTCAGTCTTCTATCAGTTTAGTCCCTTCAGTTCTTATATGCTTCAATAAGGTTATATAGGTTCTTTTTAAAAATAAAATCAGAGAAGTGTCGGAATAACAACATCTAAAAGATAAAGACAAGCCAATGGCTTGAATGTAGCTTTTTGGTATTATTATTCAAGGATTCATTTTCTGTCTCTCCAATTTAGTTGCATATTTCTAAATACCAAAAGTTGGTCAAAATTACTCAAAACTGAAAAAGTACTGGCTAAAGTTCATAGAATCCCTAAAGTGCAGAAGTAGGCCATTCAACCCATCAAGTCTGCTTCGACTCTTCAACTGACCATAAACACAGACCATATCCCTGTAACCCCATGTATTTACCCCACTAATCCACCTAACCTACACATCTCGGTCACTAAGGGGCAATTTAACTTGGCCAATCCACTGAGCTTGCATATTTTTGGACTGTGTGAGAAAACTGGAGCACCCAGAAAAAACCCAAGCAGACATGAGGAGAAGATGCAAACTCCACACCGACAGTGATCCATGTCCAGAATTGAACCCAAGTCCCTAGCACCATGAGGCAGCAGTGCCAGCCACTTTTTATGAGTTTGTTTGTTCACAAGATCCACCAAGATGACAAATGAAAGATAGACATCAGGAAGATCAACCTGGATTATGAAGGAGACAGCAAAGGAACAACATTCTCCCATTAGGTTTAAAATTATAGACTTTGCGCAGACTTTTGATTAGCAATTTTGTAGCTGAAATTCTTTCAGCCTGTGCCTCATACAGGGATCTGTGGTGAATATGAATAGGAAAGCAACAGTGTACTTATTCAGCAAATCACTTTAAAGAATCCTGACTGAGCACAAATTCATCGCAGACAGTAACATCAAATAGGCGATATTGGACCAAGCGGATCACTATTATCATAAAATCTGAACCAATCACTTATCTTTATTCTTTACATATGGAAATAAAAAATAAGAAATAGACCCTTTGATGGAGCTCTAACATTTATTAAGCTCATGGCTGATCTTCTATCCTAAAGCCATCTTTCTTTAAAGTTTAATGTTTACTTATTAGTATCACAAATAGGCTGATGTTAACACTGTAATAAAGTTATTGTGAAAATCCCCATTTGCCATACTCTGGCACCTGTTCAGATACACTGAGGGAGAATTTAGCATAGCCAATGCACCTTACCTGCACATCTTTCTTCGGACTGTGGGAGGAAACCAGAGCACTCGGAGGAAACCCACACAGACACGGGGAGAATGTGCAGACTCTGCACAGACAGCATCCCAAATCAGTGATTGAATCCAGGTCCCTGGCACTGTGAGGCTAACCATTGTGCCACTGTGTGCCCTCTATCCCGATCCCCATATCCTTTAATTCCCTTGGTACCAAAGATCCAACAAATACAGTCCTAAACATAACCAATTCTCAGTTCTCGGAGATTGAAAACTCACCACTCTCTGTGTAAGAAATTTCTCCTCATTGCTCAGGTGCAACATCTTCTAATTTTCTTTTAGATTTTCAACACTTCTAGGGTTTTATTTTCCTGTAGCCTTTTAAATTATGTAGATGGAAAAATCATAATGGGCGTTTGATGTATTGTTTTACATTGTCACTTTAATTGAAGACTCAAGGTGTTGGATACATTTACATTCCTGACATTGCAATAAATTTAGGTCATTTTGGCAGTTTCAACTGCCCACCACTTTGCTATCTGCCCAGTGGTTACTAATATTTAACCATTAGTGCTAACTCTGTAGTCATCTCTCTCTTGCTTTCTTCCGTCTGTTCTATTAGCTATCCCCGCGTTCATGCCGTTATCTCTACATGGCCATAGTTTAGTAGGAATCCAAATTGTCCTATAAAGATTCTTGCCTTTTGTTGTATTGTGACTGGAGTTTAAGATCTTTTTTTAAAAAAATTGGGGGAATTGCAAATTGTGAAGGCAGTTTTAATTATGCAAGGAATTGCACCCACAGGGAACTAGTTTATCTTACTCGCCTAAGCTAATTATATTTGAAACCCATTGCATCTGTTAAAGATAGAGGGGATTCTCACCCCATCTGTCTGAGTTGGATTAAAATCCCGGTCCCTGAGGTAAATGGACAGTCTCCTAATCCGTGGCGCCGGCTGGTACCTTTGGGTTAGATTGGAAACGACTGAGCATTAACGACAGAAACACAGAGAGAGGGGAAAAAATGTTTCGTGGATCCTTCTGTGAGGCAGGCACAGCCACCACAAAGCAGCAGTTTCCCTGCAGCTACCCGGCAGTGCTGCTGTGTGAGCTGCTGATATGAAGTGAATGTGCAGTGCGACTGGGCAAGATGAGGCTGGCCGCTCTCCCGAGGTACACGGTGCAATGAGATGGTCCAACAAGCACAGTTCTGGCTGAGTAAACTTTTTTCCGATGGTGACAGGTAGATACTGACAAGGCAGCCCCTGGGATTCAAACCTAGAACCATCTGGATAGGAGCTTCGTGCCGGAACTATTAGATAGCTGCCTTTTCAAGAAGAGATTTATAATGGGAGCATTCATTCATCATTATTATGAACTTTGAAAAGTGACAACTTTAAAAAGGATTTGATTTAAGACAGAGCGGCTGGATTTCTATAATGACCACTTCCAGGTATTGCTTCACCCTCTTTTTTAAAAGAAAAAAAACAAGTCAGTTTTTTGATTCTAAGGTCACTCCGGCAATAAATCAAATTAACCCCCTTGACACATGCTAACCCAGAAAGTAACGCAATCAAGTTGCCAAAAAAATCACTGGACATACACAACAAAGAGTGACATGGATAATGCTATTCCAATTTGACGGATAGTACTTGAATGGTTAACTAAAGAAGCTTACAGCCCAGTGTTTCCATTGAACTTCGACCCAATTCACTCAATGGTTGAGTTGATCGAGCTTACCAAATCATAACTTTATTACATGCTGTATTTTTGCAGATTTAGAAATAAATGCATTCGCCAATTTATGCTAAGAAAAAATGCCAGGAGAGGTTATATTTTCTGAGTAATGTCGTTGAATGGTCGTCAAATCCGGAACTGAGCAGTGGCAAATACAAACACCACCCTGATCCAAGAAGGACAGCATTTATGCAGTTTGCCTTTGTACTACACAGGTAGTTTTATAGCAGAAAGCTGGGAGGCAATTCAACTGAGAATCCAGATATGTCTCACTTGACCTTCTCATTGTCTGGCATTTATTTCTCTGCCCAATCCCACCTTATCTCTATTTTAAAAAGAGAAGCTCTTGTGATACCTATTTACGCTTCCATTAAACTCATCCTGTTTTTTTTGCATAAACTGTACAGCCAGGAGAAGAGATGAGCCATTTGGTCCATCCAGTCATGACTGATCTGATCTAATAACCTTTGACTCCACTTTCCCACTTGATCTCCATAACTCTCGATTCCTTGCCATTCACACATTCTGATCACTTAATGGATACTTTTAGCACCTTTCTCAGCCTTCATTCTCATCTACATTCTCTTTGTCCAATTGCAGCCTCCCCACCCTCCTGATTATTTTTGCTCTTAACTCTGAGGAAGGGTCAGCCCGATTTGAATTATTGGCTCTATTCTCTCTCCACAGATACTGCACATCTGCTGAGATTTTCCAGCATTTTCTGTTTTTGTTTCAGATTCCAGCATCCGCAGTATTTTGCATTTACCCCCAGTTCTCTTCCTTACTTGTCTCATTACCCTCTCCTTTTACCTTGTGCCTGTGTTCCACTCTTTCACAGACCTTACCCTTTATTCTTTAGTCCACTTTCTCCTTTCACTGCCTCTGTTTAAAAACTGTTACATCCTTAACTTTCTCCAACTTCGATAAAATGTCTGTGAATTGAAATGCGGGACAGGATTTTATGGCCTCGCTCATCTCAAAACTATAAAATCCTGCCTGAGGTCAATGGACCTTTTCATAATCTGCCCCTTGCTCACTCTGATTCCTGTGGTAGAGGCCTGGCAGTAAAATTTCAACCATTAACTCTGTTTCTCTCTACACAGATGCTGCCATATCTGCTGAATATTTCCAATATGTTCTGTTTTAATTCCAGATTTCTAGCATCTGTTATATTTTGCTTTTGTTGCAGCTGGCAGGATAATTTTATAGAGGAGAAGTGATCATTGTCAGATTGTTTCCAAGAGGAGATTTGGATGAATTATTGAGCCAAAGCTGAGGTATATACTTGGGCCACCGTGCAGTTAAGATGAGATGCACACTTTGGTTATTTCTATAATAAAACTTAACAGTTTGGTGTTTCTTTATTAAAATCTAGGTACACGGCTGGATTCTACAATGGAGAATTAAGATCCATAAAAAAAATTATTATGGGGTAATTCTGCAGAGAGTTGAACTCTAGTAATTTTTATTTATGAAACCATTTTTAAAAATCAAATTGATTGATTTCCTTTTGATCAAATGACCTGTTTATAATGGTTAAAGATGAACCATCTCAAATTTGAGATGATAATCGAAGTCCAGAGAGTCTTATTTTAATACTTAAAATTGTTGTCTCGGATTAATGCTGTCAAATAAACTATTGAGAATTGAATATGAGCATTTAATGTTAACTTATCACATCATTTCTATATGGAGAGTCACTAATCCACATCTTACTAAAACCCAGGATTTCATCTTGATGCATCACTTTCCTGGTGGATTGCTTCCCTTAAATATCTGTTTTTTTTCTGCTCATGTGTATAAAAATCAGGTTATCTTTTGTCCTGAGGGATTTGAATGAAAATGTTTCAGATGAACAAGGTTTTGCCGGAGAGAGCTACTATTTACATTACAGTGTGTAATATTTGCCTTTCTGTATTCATTTCCAAATGAGATTCGAACTCTAGTTTACAGTTCCTTTAGAGCTGGCTTTAACATTTTAGTTGCAGAGAGGAGGAAACCATTCAATCTTCATCTTAAATCGATTATTCTGTGAATTAATGGTAACAATCAGGGGTTTACAAAAAGTATAGTGAAGTTCGATCATGCTCATCCATTTGAGAAGGCTTGCATTTGATTATTACAGTCTACTGCTCACTGGATCACAAGAATTTGTTGCTAATGCCTCATGGTGTTATAACTAAAATGACAGCAACGAGAAAACATAAGTGATTTCAAAATAATGTAATATTACAGTTTCACTCACTAATACGACCTGTGGCGCAATAATCTATTGCTGTATTCAGGAATAAGTCATACACAATGCATAGTTACAAAGTTCATCATTAATTTTTTTTCCATACGGCTGTAAATTTGACTTGGCAGTCTGAAGGATATTTTTTTCTGTCTCTCCGTGGCTTCTGTAGAATGACGAACAAACCTCTGTAAATGGTAAAGTGAGCACCAGCTGGCTCTGTCAATAGGCTGCTTCCCAATTGGCTTCATCACCGTCTCTTGCAGAATGTCAGCATCCCTCGAGCCCCACCTGCCGTGTTGTACTCAGCACACAGCAGGTAAGGAGAGAAATAAGAAGCTGGATAAAACAGTTAAAGCTATTGTGGGTCGATTGTAAGCTGATTATAGTTTAAAGAGCTGTAGTATTCTTCACAAGATCACAAGTTAACTATGCATGAGGAAGACCATTCAATCCATATTAGTTCATCCATCTGGTAGTATCAGACAATGCCGCATTGCAATATCTAATTGTTTCTTAAATGATTCAAAGGTGTTTCCCTCCACCACTCTGCCCACAAATCTCTTCCAAGTATTCCTCCAACTGTAACAAATTTCTTTCTCAGACACCCAGCAGTACAGGTTTTGACCTTTTGTGATAATGCTTAGATAGTGAATTGGCCAATTGATTCTACAATAGTGCACAAAGACAAAATCAACCCCCAACTATCTGGACAGAAAACCTTGGGATTCTCCAGCTTTTCCTGATATTTCAGACTCCTGATGCCTGGGATTGGCCTCACGGCTGTCTTGGCTAAACTGAGTTATTGTTAATTTTAAGTTACTGTTTCATTTAAAATGTGATAAATTCTTAACATGGGGGCAAAACATATTTCTGCCAACTCAAAAGAGGCTGGCCACAATGATTTTTTTATATTATTCATTCAAGATTACAAAGGTAGGGCTGGTCAGCTTTATTTAATGTAAAAGCTCATCAGTTTTATTGCGAGGATCCAATTTGGACACACAAGTTAGGAGCGAGCAGGACATTTGGCCTCTTGAGCCTTCACTGCCATTCAATAAGATCATGTCTGATCTGATTTCCCCACATTCCCGCCTGCCCCTGACAGCATTTCACCTCCGTACTTATCAAGAATCCATCTACCTCTGCCCTAAAATAATAGCACTTTGCTTCCATTGGCTTTGGTGTTCCAAATACTCATGATCTTTTGAGAAATGATGTGCAGGTTAGGTGGATTGGCCATGTTACATTGCCTCTTAAATGACCCAAGATATGTAGGCTGAGAGGATTAGTGGGGTAAATATGTGTGGTTATGGAATTGGACCTGATTGGATGCTCTGTTGGAGAGTTGGTGCAGACTCAATGGGCCGAAATGGTTTTTCTGCACTGTGGGGATTCTATGATTCTATGAAAAAGAACATTGCTGTTTAAATGAGTGATCCCTCGTTCAAGGGGAAACATCCTTTCTACATCTACCGCGACAAGTCCCCTTAGAATCTTTTTAAACAACGGCACAACATTTGCCACTCTCCAATCTTCAGGTACCTCACCCATGACTATCCATAATTCAAATCATGTTTTGTGTCTCTTCCCCTGTAAGGAGAGAAAGCGGAGAGATGTGATTCTTTGTAATGGCTTGTGTGGCAAGGAGGGTAAGTGGAATTTGTGAGATCACTGTGAACCATGGGTACAAGGGGCAATAGGCTGACTGTGAGTGTGTATCTGAGTGTGCAGATAGGATTGAGCTGCTTACAGAGGAAGGATGAGTGCAGCTGCAATGTGTATGTGTGTGTGCACAGTACTGTGCAGGTGAATGCTGAGCAAGTTAGAAAATGGGACCTAGCAAGCTGGACGTCTTATGCTACATGGGGAGCTGATGGTCTAACACTGCACTATCAATCCAAAAATTTAGCTGATGTCCTGAGGAGCCACATTTGAATTCCACCACAGCAGATGGTGGAGTTTGAATTCAATTTTAAAAAGTATGGAATTAAGCATCTACTGATGACTATGAAACAATTGTTGATTGTTGGAAAACCCATCTGGTTCACTAATGCCCTTTAGGAAAGGAAAGCTGCCATTCTTACCTGGTCTGGCCTACTTGTGACTCTGGAGCCACAGCAATGAGTTTGGCTCTAAACTGCCCTGGGGCAATTAGGGATGGGCAATAACTGCTGGCCAGCCAGTGATGCCCATTTTCCAGAAATGAATTTAAAAAAACCTGTCATCCACTCCTGTGGTCCTGGGTCCCCTTGATGTACTGTCACCATGTTGGAGGGACTACATTTTGGCTGCTGGCTCCCTCATTCATTGATATCCATGCCTGTTTGCTTTGAGAGGTTGTCTTCTTTCCCTCACCTTTGAGGGAACTCACCTCAGTGCAGCTCCTCAGGTCCCACAGCAGGACATCCAGCTAAACTGTGAGACCTGGGAAGCAGCCATCTCAGATCACTCCATTTCCCATGGTCACTGCAGCTTCAAAAGTCCAAGTGCTGCTGAGCCATTGTAGCCCACAATATGGTCCCTTTAATTAGAAACCTTTCCAATGACAGAATATATGAGTAATCCTGTCTGTCCTCTTTAGTTGCTCGAGAAACCTGGAGCTGGGCTGTTAACACTGGCTGAGTTACAAGTCACACAAATTAGTTAATCCAGTTCCTGATTGGAAACTTATGGACTAAGTCCACGAGTCATCAACATGCATTGTAACTTCAGCCACAGGAACATTGATTTAACAACAAAGCTTAAATATTCTTGCGGGAGAAGAGAAAATATAGTCTACAGGCATGATTCTTATACTGTTATTATTTCATTTCCCATTACTGCCTTCTTTTGATGATAAGGAATATTATTGTCATCTAAAAATCAATCATCTTCCTTCAACTGCACACTGAAGGTTATTGCTTCATATTGGATGAACTGGTAGGGTTGGTCTATTTGCGAGCTCTATTCATTGTAGCATTCTTGGGTGAAGATGCTCTCAATCGAGTGGATTCTGAAGAATTGGCTGCACTCCTCCACACACAACGCCTAGTCTTAGCTATGCCCAGATACAAAACATGTTTATTATAAAGATCTAAGCTAATTGTTCAATGCTTTCAAAGCTTTGAAAAATCTTCATTAAATGATCTGGAATTGTTTTCTGAATAAGCAACCAGACGTTAGATTAATTGATGATGTTGTATGCATTTGTTAGTCCTTTTGTTGTTCTCCAAGTATTTACATAATGAAGAATATGTGATAACGAAGGCAGGGTGCAGATGGCTGAAGGAGTTCAGTTGAAAATTCTAACAGTATCTTTGAAGGAACTGATCTTCTTAGGAATTACCTTGTCAACACAGTTTTGAAAATTAATGGCAACAATTATAGTGATAAATGATTTTGTAAAGTATTCCTGAAAGGGAAAGCATGAAAACGGAGATAAAGACAAAGAAATTCTACATCTAATGTGGTACCTGACAAGTGGTGTTTAAATGTTCATCATACACAATAAGACACATCAGCATGTAAAAAATATACTTTGGCCACACTTGTTATTTAGAGAAGGAGGCCTGCCCTCAGATTTTCTTAACAGTATGGTTAGTGGCACCATATGCATACCCAAAACCTTATTTATCCTTGATACTGCTGTTTGAGAGGAAAGCATGTCATTATTACTTCCATCACTGTAATTTGTTCTAATCCGAGAGAAGGGTAATGCAGAACAATTATGAATAATCAGCTAAAATACGCTGCATCGCATTCCATAAGGCATGTCATTCATTATCTGCACTGATACCTTTTGTTATTCCAATGCTGGACCGGTCTTCTGCATATTTACCTCAGGAAGCAAAACATAATTAATGTTAAGATTTCCATGCAAGCAACTGATTGTCCAGGGATCAATTCTCAAAAGAATTAGCCACAGTAAAAGACAAAGGGAAAAAGAATCACCCAGGGAGCAGAGGTTGCAGTGGTTGGGGAGGTGAGGAAATTTGCCAGTTTAATTCTGAATCACCATGTTTGTGAATCAGAGAAAAAAGTTAAAGTTTATTTATTCATCACAAGCAGGCTTACATTAACACTGCTATGAAGTTACTGTGAAAATCCCCTAATTGTCACACTTCAGCATCTGTTCAGGTACATTGGGGAGAATTTAGCATGGTCAGTCTGCCTAGCCAACATATTTTTCAGATTATGGGAGGAAACCAGAGCACCTGGAGGAAACCCACGCAGACATGGGGAGAATGTGCAGACTCCACACACACAGTGACTCAAGCCAGGAATCAAACCCAGGGCCCTACATGCTGTGAGACAGCAGGGCTAACCACTGTGCTACTGAGCCATCCAAATGGGGAGTTCTGTGCCCATCCAATTTCACAGCAGAACACAGTTTCCCTCCTTTATTCTTCTATTGAGTTTTGGAACACTACGGCACAAACAGGCCCTTAGGCTCACAAGTTGCACCGATCTATAAGGTATTTACCTACCAGGCCTATCTATAACTCTCAATCCTGTTAAATTCCATGTACTCATCCAGAAGTCTCTTGAAAGACCCCAATGAGTTTGCCTCTGCCACCACCGATGGCAGCCAATTTCACTCACTCACCACCCTCTGAGTGAAAAAAGTACACCTGACATCCCCTCTGTACCTGCTCCCCAGCACCTTAAACCTGTGTCCTCTCGCAGTGACCATTTCAGCCCTGGGAAATAGCCTCCAAGAATCCATCCTATCTATTCCTCTCAACATTTTATAAAACTCTATCACGTCGCCTCTCAACCTTTGTTCTCCAGGGAGAAAAGACCTAGCTCCCTCAACCTATCCTCATGAGGCATGCCCTCCAATCCAGGCAACATCCTTGTAAATCTCCTCTGCACCCTCTCAATAGCTTCCACATCCTTCTTGTAGTGAGGTGACCAGAATTGCGCACAGTACTCCAAGTGAGGTCTGACAAGGGTCTTACAAAGTTGCAACATTACTTCCTGACTCCCAAACTCAATCCTTCGATTAGTGAAGGCCAGTACACCATATGCCTTCTTGACCATATCCTCTACCTGCGAAGCCGATTTAAGAGTCCTATGGACCCGGACCCCAAGGTCCTTCTGCTCCTCAACACTGCCAAGAGTCCTACCCTTGATATTGTACTCCTTTATCCCATTGGACCTACCAAAATGGACCGCTACATATTTATTTGCACAGAAGTCACTGGGCCACTTCTCCGCCTAGTCTTGCATCCTGTCTATGTCTTGCTGCAACTTTTGACATCCCTCCAGACTATCCACAACACCACCGACCTTCGTGTCATCGGCAAACTTACTGACCCATCCCTCCACTTCCTCATCCAGGTCATTTTGAAAATGACAAACAGCAAGGATCCTAGAACAGATCCCTGGGCACTCCAATGGTGATCGACCTCCATGCGGAAAAGGTCCCATCCTTAACCACTCTCTGTCTTCTGCAAGCAAGCCAGTTCTGGATCCACAAGGCAACAGCCCCTCGGATCCCATGCCCTCTCACTTTCTCAAGAAGTCTTGCATGGGCGACCTTCTCAAACACCTCGCTGAAGTCCATATAAACCACATCCATCACTCTTCCTTTATCAATGTGTTCAATCTCATTTTCAAAGAACCTAACTAGGCTCATAAAGCACAATCTACCCTTGACAAAGCTGTGCTGACTACTTCTGATCATAATAAACTTCTCTAAATGTTCATAAATCCGGCCCCTCAGTATCCTCTCCATCAACTTACCGACCACTGAGGTTGGTAATTTCCCAGGCTATCCCTATTCCTTTCTTGAAAAATAAGACCCACATCCACAATCCTCCAATCTCCGGAACCTCTCCCGTCAATGACGCAAAGATCACCACTAGAGGCTCTGCAATCTTTTTTCTCACCTCCCACAGTAACCTGGAATACATCCCATCCAGACCCGGCGACTTATCTATCTTGATAGAATTTAAAAGTTCCAACACATCCTTTTTCTTAATGTCCACATACTCAATCTTTTCAGTCCACTGCAAACCTGTAGTACAACCTCCCAGATCATTTTCCACCATGAATACCGAGGCAAAGTACTCATTAAGAACCTCTCCCATTTCTTCTGGTTCCACATAGACTTTTCCCCTTCATCTTTTATAGGTCTTATCCGTTCACATGTCATCCTTTTACTCTTCTCATATTTGTAGAATGCCTTGGTGTTACCCGCCAAGGCCTTCCCATGACTCCTTCTAGCTCTCCTAATAAAAGCTGTATACTCCTCTAGTTCCTTAACATCTCCTAGCTCTCTGAACCTTCAGTACATCTTTCTTTTCTTCCTGACTAGGTTCATCACCACAGTTCCCATGACCTACCAAAACCTCCCTGTCTCATCAAAACGATGTTTTGATGTTCAACACTTATGTTTAAACAGAGACTTAAGGATAAGCTCACCAACTAAAGACAAATCAATTCAACCTTGATGGAGGGAAAAAACTAAAAATAACAACCTAAACAAAATTATCAGTTTTTTGGAACAATCATCAACTAATTAAAGAAAGCAGCATGAATTTACTAAACATCTTTTTTTATTATTTGTTCATGGAGGATTATGGGCATTTCTGGCTAGGCCAGCATTTATTGCCCATCCCTGATGGCATTTAAGAGTCAACCACATTGCTGTGGCTCTGGAGGCCAGACCAGGTAAGCATAGCAGATTTCTTTCCTTAAAGGACATTAGTGAATCAAATGGGTTTTTCCAACAATCGACAATGGATTCACAGTCATCAGTAGATTCTTAATTCCAGTTTTTTTTAATTGAATCCAAATTTCACCATCTGTCTTTGGGAACCTATCTCCAAAGCATTACCTTGGTGAGGTAATAGAGAAGACTGACAAGAATAATGCAGTTAATGCAGTGTACATGGACTTATAAACAGCATTTGCCACAGTATCACATAATAAACACAATTGTTTCCATGGATGAGGAACTTTAATTATGTGGATACATGTGGAGGCAGGGGCACAGTGGTAATATTGCTAGATCAGTAATCCAGGAACCCACAGTAATGTCTTGGGAAACTTGATTCAAATCCCACCCAAGCAGATGGTGAAATTAAACTAAATAAAACATCTGAATTAAAAGTCTAATGATGATTGCCAATTGTCATAAAAACCCATCTGGTTTACTAATGTCCTTTAGGAAAGGAAGCCTGCCCTCCTTACCTGGTCTGACACAGACCCGTAACTTTCCATACCCATCTTACCGATGTAACTGTCTAAATGTTTTTTTGAAAGACAAAATTGTACCTGCCTCTATTACTACTTCTGGCAGCTTGTTCCAGACACTCAGTTCCTTCTGTGTGAAAAAGTTGCCCTCTGGATACTTTTGTATCTCTTTCCTCTCACCTTGAACCTATGCGTTCTAGTTTTAGACTTCCCTACCTTTGGGAAAAGATATTGGCTATCTAGCTGATCTATACCCCTCATTATTTTATAGACCTCAATAAGATCACCCCTCAGCTTTCTACACTCCGAGAAAAAAGTCCCAGTCTATTCAGCCTCTCCTTATAACTCAAACCATCAAGTCCTGGTAGCATCCTAGTAAATCTTTTCTACACTCTTTCTGGTTTAATGGTATTCTTTCTATAATAGGTTGTTCAGAACTGTACACAGTATTTCAAGTGTGGCCTTACCAATGTCTTGTACAACTTCAACAAGATGTCCTAACTCCCGTATTCAGTGTTCTGACCAATGAAGTCAGCACGCTGAATGTCTTCTTTACCACTCTGTCCACCTGTGACTCCACTTTCAAGGTGTTCTGAACATGTACCCCTGGATCTTTTTGTTTTGTAACTCTCCCCAACGCCTACCATTAACTGAGTAAATCCTGCCCTGGTTCAATCTACCAAAATGCATCACCTCGCATTTGTCTAAATTAAACTCCATCTGCCATTTGTCAGCTCACTTGGCCCACTCAGCTGTGTTCAACAACTACAAAGACGATTAAAAAGAAATTAAACCACTAGGTTTCAAAATCATAATTCTGCTATGCAATTCATTCACCTTTGCCACCCGACACCAACGTAGGCACCAGAAATGACAATGGCAATTCCAAAACTTCGCCACCTGGAGGTTACCCAGATATCATCATTTCTTCACTGTCGTTGGGGTCCAAAAATCCTAGATTTCCTTTTCTACCAGTGTTGTGAATGTACCTACATCTCAGGAATTGAAACAGTACGAGAAGGCAGCTCACTGCCAGCTTCTCAAGGACAGATCGAACTAGGCCTAGCAGCAATGTCCACATCCGGTAAGTGAATTAAAAAAACACTGCAGGATCTGAGGTTATTTTCCTTTGAGAAGAGAAGGTTGAGAGGAGATGGATGGGAGTGTTCAAAATCATGAGGTGTTTAGAGCGTAGATGGGGAGAAAATGTTCCCATTGGCAAAAAGATCGAAAAACAGAAGACACTAATTTAAGGTGAATAGTGGAGGAACCAATGGCAACATGAGGAAAAACTTTTCTGCAGGTTTAGGATCTGGAATCCTCTGCCTGAAAGTCTGGTGGAAGCAAATTTAATCATGGCTTTCAAAAAGAATCTGGATAAACACCTGAAGGAAAGATTTTCATGGCTATGGGGACAAGGAGACTAATAGAGCTACCCTTTCAGAGAGTTGGCATGAACATGATAGGCTGAATAACTTCCTTCTGTCCTGCTATTATTCATTCATGAGATGTGGGCTTTGCTAGCAAGGCCAGCATTCATCATTAGCGTTCCCTAATTACCCTTGAGAAGATGGTGGCGAACTGCCCACTTGAATTTTTGCTGTTCCAAGGATTTCAACTCAGCAATGATAAAGGATTAGCAACACATTTCCAAGTCAAGATAGCATGTGTTTTGAAGAAGTCACAATGTTCCCATACATCTACTGCCTTTGTCTTTCGTCATGTTTGAGATCATGGGTTTGGGTGGTGATATTGAAGGAACAATACAAGTTCTTGCTGCACTTAACTAATTAGTATTTGGTTTTCCCATTTTATGCTTTATTCTGAAATCAATTACCATTCTCCAGTTAAATAAATTAGCTAAATCAGTAATTAATATAAGTTTCTAAAATAGCTTCCATGTGGCATTTAACATAAACCCTCTTATTGTCATATACTTACTTGTCTCAGTTCAAAACATACACAATGCATTGACTGTAAGTAAACTAAAGGTTCAGAAAAAGGTGGGGATGTTGGTGCCTATAATAGTCACAAAAATGAAACAGTGAATCTGATACTTTGGTGCATCTTAATGTGCGTTGTAAATGCTAGCACTTGGTGCATGACGAGGAATGCCACAGATTTGGAGGGGACAGGTTATTGTGTACCAACAACCATTAAATGGAGAATGAGCTAATTGGTAGATTAGCCAAGAAACAAGGGGAGCCTAGAATAAAAGGATGGAAATGGAAGACCAACTAGAAAAAAGAAATAACCCAATTGTCCGCATCTTCCCACATCTGGAATCCCTTATCTGTGCTTTTCAGTTTTTCAGGTACTATGGGAAAGTGGTGTGGGGGCACAGTGGTTAGTCCTGCTGCCTAATTGTGCCAGAGACCTGGGTTCTCATTCCCAACTTGGGTCACTGTCTGTGAGGAGTCTGCACATTCTCCCTGAGTCTCTATGTGTTTCATCCAGGTGCTCTGGTTTCCTCCCATAATCCAAAAGATGTGCTGATTAGATGCATCAACCCGAACAGGCACAGGAGTGTGGTGACTAGGGGATTTTCAAAGTAACTTTATTGCAGTGTTAATGAAAGTTTACTTGTGACACTAATAAATAAACTTTACTGTTCGCATTATGGACCACTCCATTCCAGATGTTTTAACAAGTTTGCATAGAATGATGCCCAATGATCTTCACTGGTGCTGTGTTCTTCACAAGCCAACTCAGTACCTGAGTGTTCTTGAGTCACCAAATGAAACTGCACTTTGATCACGCCAACTGTATTATAACCAATAGAAATGGAAATCTTACTTTATATGATTTCTCCGTTGTTTGGTTCAAAGACTAGAAAACAAAATGACAGGTTTGTACATATGTCAGATCATCAGCAGAGCCAATAGAAATCCTTTTGTGCTTCTGCTGAAGAAAATTGCAGTGCAGAATCCAAATGGCTAGAATTAATAGTCACACTCCTTAACATAATGAAAGCCTATATAGTCCTGTACAATGCATTTACACATGTAGGACTACATGACACACAGAAGAGAACAGAAGCATGTTTGATAAGGTAAGTGAAATCTTTCTATTGAACAATGAGGTAAGAGCTGCTGCCATTTACTAGTTCATTGTTCACGGTATTCTGTAATGGAGCATTGCTGTCATGAGTAGAGCATTTGCAAATGCCTTAAAATAGCATTTTTTCTGCAAACCACCACAGAAAGTGAAGTATAGAAACATAAAAACTAGATGCAGGAGTTGACCATTCAGTCCTTTTCTCCTGCTCCATCATTCATTTTGATGATGGTTGCTCATCGAGTTCAATATCCTGATCCTTCCTCCCCCATATCCCTTGATCCCTTTAGCCCCAAGACGTATATCTAACTTCTTGAGATCAGATAACACTTTGGACGCAACTACACTCTGTGATAGTGAATTCCACACATTCACCACCTTCTCAGTGAAGAAATTTCTCCTCCCTTCAGCTCTAAAAGGTTTACCACTTATCCTTAAGCTATGACTCCTACTTCTGGATTGCCCTACCATTGGGAGCATTCTTTCTTAGTCTATCCTGTCTAACAATGTTAGAATTTTATAAGTTTCTATGAGATTCCATCTCACTCTTTTAATCTCCAGTGAATATAATTCTAACTGACTAAATCTCTCCTCATATGGCAGACCTTCCATCCCAGGAATCAGCCTGGTAAATCTTCACTATACTGCCTCTATAGCAAAGACATCCTTCCTCAGATAAGATCACCAAAACTGCACACAATACTCCAGGTATGGCTTCACCAATGCCCCATATAATTGCAGCAAAACATCCCTTTCCCTATTCCCAAATTCTCTCGTTCTGAAAGCCAACATACTATTTGCCTTCTTTTACTGCCTGCTGTACCGGGGTGCTTACTTTCAGCAACTGATGCACAAGAACACCAAGGTCTTTCCCAACTTACATCCATTCAAGTAATATGTCTTCCTATTATTGCTATCAAAGTGGAGAACCTCACATTTATCCACATTATACTGCATCTGTCATGCATAAGTCCATACACTCAGCCTGTTCAAATCATGCTGAAGGATCTCTGCATCCTCCTCACAGCTCATCTTCCCGCTCAACTTTGTTTTATTTGCAAATTTGGAGATAATACATTCAGTTCCCTCTTCCAAATCTTAAATAGGTAATGTAAACAGTTGGGGTCCTGGAACAGATGCCTGTGGAACTCCACTAGTCACTGACTACCAATTAGAAAAAAATTCATTTATGCCAACTTTTTCTTTCTATTGGTTAACCAGCTTTCTATCCATCTCAGGACATCATCAGCAATCCCATGTGCTTTAACTTTACATAGTATTCTGTTATGTGAGTCTTTGTTAAAAGCCTTCTGAAAGTTTAAATAAACCACATCTACTGATTCTCTTCTGTCAACTCTACAAATTACATCCTCAAAAAATTCCAATGGATTCATCACACATGGTTTCTTTTTTGTAAATCCATACTGACTTTGTGTGATTATACCACTGCTTTCCAAATGCTGAGCGATGAAATCCTTGATAATAGACTCTAGCAGCTTCCCCAGTATCAATGTTAGACTCAGTATTTATAGTTCCCTGTTTCCTTCTGCCTCCCTTTTTGCATAGCGTGCTTACATTAGCTACCCTCCAATCTGTAGGAACTATTCCAGAGTTCAAAGAATTTTGGAAAATGACCAACAATGGATCTATGATTCCCAGGATCACTTTCTTAACTATTCTGGGATGAAGATTATCAGGACCTGGAGATTAATCCACCTTCAATCCCATCAATTTCTCCAAAACCATTTCTCTACTCATACTGATTTCCTTCAGTTCCTCACTGAAACATGTTTCTTTCAGCACTTCTGGTACATTATTCATGTCTTCCTTTGTGAAGAATGAAGCAAAGTACAAATTTAATTCCTTAGCCATTTCTTTATTCCCCATTATAAATTCTTTATTTCTGACTGTAAGGGGCCTAGATTCATTTTTCTCTTTCCATTTCTACTTTCCCTTCTTAATCAATCCGCTGGTCCTCCTTTGCTGAATTTTAAACTGCTTCAAATCCTCAGGCCTATTAGCTTTTCTTGTCAATTTTTTTATATTCTTCCTTGAATCTAATACCATCTCTAATTTCCCTTGTAAATCATGGTTTGGCCACAATTCCCTTACCATTCTTGCACCAAACAGGAATAAAGAACTTCTGGAATTCACTTATTCATTCTTTAAATGCCTACCATTGCCTGGCCATTGTCATTCCTTTCAGTAATGTTTCTCAGTCCATCATGCCCAATTCATGCCTTATACCATCACAGTTACCTTTATTGAGATTCAGGACCCTGGTCTCAGAATCAACAATATCATTATCCACCTTGACAAAGAATTTTATGGTCACTTATCCCAAAGGATAAGATTGCCAAGTAATCCTTTTTCATTGCATAACACCCAGTCCAAGATGGCCTGCTCCCTTGCTGGTTTCTCAATGTATTGCTCCAGAAAACCATTCCCTTTTACACTCCAGAAATTCCTCATCTATTGTACTATAACTAATTAGACTCTCCCAATCTATATGCAGATTAAAGCCACCCATAATCACTGATGTTCCTTTAACACATGCATCTCTGATTTCCCATCTAATGCTTTTCTCAACATTAACACTACAGTTTGGTGGTCTGCACACCACACCACCAACATTTTTTGGCCATTGTTATTTCTTAACTCGACCCACATTCCACATAAGCTAATACCTTTCCTCAATATCATATCATATCATCTTTAATCAACAATACAATTCCACGATTTTTTCCTTTCCACCTGTCCTTCCTAAACATTGAAAAGCCCTCAATGTATAGTTCCCATCCTTATTCACCTTGGAGCAACATCTCCATAATGCCAACTATATCATTCTCCTTTATATCTATTTGTGCAACTAATTCATCCATTTTATTTCAAATGCTCCAAGTGTTCCGATACAAAATCTTAAAGTGGGCACTTTTACCATTTCTTTTCGCTTTATTTTTTTTTAGAGCAACACAGCACGGGAAACAGGCCCTTCGGCCCAACGAGCCCGCGCCGCTGTCATAACTATATAGTAGCAATTCCATTATCCTATTATAGATTTAGGTTATTCCTAATATGGAAGACTCTCACTATAGGGACAATTTGTTTCCCAATCAGCCTAAGAGCGAATTTTTGGGTTGTGGGAGGAAACCGGAGCGCCCGGAGAAAACCCACGCAACCACGGGAAGAACGCGCAAACTCCCGCAGACACCGGCCCAATTCCAAGTGTCTGCACAGCCACATCGATAGTCTCTGAGCTGTCATGGTGCCCTTCAGATGGTCCACACAAAGCACTCATTTACGACATGAGGTACCAGGCAACCCATGAATCAACATCCAAGAGCTGTACCCGCACCACCTGCCGAATGCGTGCTCAATGTTGGTCAAGTATGGACCGAATTACCTGTGGAGAAAAAGCCGTAGTTAAACAGTCCTAATATATCCCTCTATCTGCATACCGCTCATGTGGCTGTCCAAGAGACCCTTAAACAGCCCCAGCGTGCCTGCTCCCACCACCTTACTCGGCAGTGCAGTCCACACCCCCACTACCCTTTGTGTGAAAAACTGCCCTCTAATATTCGTCTTATACATAGCCCCCCTCACTCTATGGCCATGACCCCTTGTCCTATCCATTTCTGAAGGTGGAAAAAGTTTACCTCCATTTACTCTATCTATACCCCTTATAATCTTATACACCTCTATGAGATCCCCTCTAAGCCGACATCTTTCAAGGGAAAACAACCCCAGTCTATTTAATTGTTCCTCATAAGACAGTCCTTCCATACCAGGCAGCATCCTGGTAAACCTCCTCTGCACTATCTCCAAGGACTCCACATACTTCCAATAGTACGGCGACCAGAACTGGATGCAGTATTCCAAGTGAGGCCTAACCAACGTTCTATACAACTGCAACATCAAACTCCTACTCTTGTATTCTATACCCTTTTCTATGAAAGCTTACATACTATACGCCTTCTTTATCACCTTCTCCACCTGTGAGGACACTTTCAGAGACTTGTGAACCTGCACCCCCAAGTCTCTCTGCGTCTCTATGCTCCGTATAGTTTTACCTTTTATCCTATAACTCTCTTCTACATTTTTCCGGCCAAAATGCATCACCTCGCATTTATCCAGATTAAATTCCATTTGCCATCTATCTGCCCAGTCTACCAAGCTATCTATGTCCTGTTGTATTGCCTGACACTGCTCCTCTGTACCCGCCAATCCAAGCATCTTGGTGTCATCAGCAAATTTGCTGATCTTACCACCTACCCCAACTTCCAAGTCGTTTATGTAGACCACAAATAGAAGAGGACCTAGTACTGAGCCTTGTGGCACTCCACTAGTGACAGGCTTCCAGCCGGAAAAAGAGCCTTCCACTACTAACCTCTGTCTCCTCCTCCCGAGCCAGTTCTCGACCCATCTACATACCTGGCCCTGTATCCCATGCGCTTCACCTTCTCTATCAGTCTACCATGAGGAACCTTGTCAAACGCCTTACTGAAATCCATGTAGACGACATCAACAGCATGTCCTTCATCAACTGTTTTTGTCACTTCTTCAAAAAATTACACTAGATTTGTAAGACAAGACTTCCCCTTGACGAAGCCATGCTGCGTATCCCTGATCAGATCGCAGCGCTCCAGATGCTCATACATCATGTCCCTGAGGATCCTCTCCATTAGCTTACCTATAACTGAAGTCAAGCTCACCGGCCTATAGTTCCCTGGGTGATCCCTCTGACCTTTTTAAAACAACGGTACTACGTTTGCTATCCTCCAGTCCTCTGGGACCTCACCTGTGTCCAAGGAAGAGACAAAGATTTGCGTCAGAGGCCCAGCCAAGTCTTCCCTCAACTCCCTTAGCAGCCTGGGGTAAATGCCATCAGGCCCCGTAGCTTTATATGTCTTTAAGCTGCCTAACAGCCCCAACACCTCTTTCCTCGTAATCCTTATTTCCCTCAACTGATCCTCAACTTTGTCAACATCAGCAACAGACATCTGGCCAGTCTCCTGCGTGAATATGCAGGAGATTCATTCAGGATTCATTCAGGATCTCCCCCATTCCCTCAGGCTCTAAGCATAGATCCCCTCCTCTGTCCCTGAGAAGTCCAATCTTGCCTCTAACCATCCTTTTGCTCCTTACATAGGTGTAAAATGCCTTTGGCTTTTCCTTAATCCTACCTGCCAGAGCCACCTCGTGGCCCCTTTTTGCCTTTCTAATACCCCTTTTAAGATCCCGTCTACACTCTCTATAAGCTTCCAGCGCTGTCTCAGTCCCCAGTTGCCTAGATCTAATGTAAGCCTCTCGCTTCTTCCTGATCAAGTCCTCAATCTCCCTGGCAAGCCACGGTTCTCTAATCATACCTTTCCCATCCTTCCTCCTTGCCGGCACGTATCTTTCCTGCAGAGAGTTTAGTTTTCCCTTGAAAGACTCCCACATGTACCTCGTCGACCTGCCTCGAAAAGCTTATCCCAGTCGGTATCTTTAAGATCTTGCCTAATCTGGCTGTATCTAGCCCTCCCCCAGTTAAATACCTTCCCTTTTGGGCAGGTCTCGTCCCTTTCCATTAATATCCTAAAGTAGACAGAGTTGTGATCACTATTTGACACATGCTCTCCTACCTCGACGTCAACCACCTGCCCTGGCTCATTCCCCAGAACCAAATCCAGTATAGCCCCCTCTCTAGTCGGGCCATCCACATACTGCTCCAAGGACCCTTCCAAAACCCACTGTACAAATTCCTCCCCGTCCACTCCTACAGCTCTGGGCCCTCTCCAATCTACTCCAGGAAAATTGAAATCTCCCACTACTACTACCCTATTTTTCCTACACTTATCTAAAATGTCCCTGCATATCCCTTCTTCCACGGCCCGCGGGCTGTTAGGCGGTCTGTAGTAAATACCCAACAGAGTAACCACTCCCTTCCTATTCCTCAACTCCACCCATAGAGACTCAATTCCTAAATCATCCATACCTCCCTCCCTCTGCACTGCTATGATGTTGTCCTTAACTAATAAAGCCACTCCCCCACCTCTCCTCACACCAACTCTGTCACGCCTAGAACACTTATACCCTGGAATATTCAATTGCCAGTCTTGCCCCTCCTTCAACCACGTCTCGGTCACCGCCACCACTTCTAAACTCCTCGTGAACATTATTGCCTTCAGTTCATCTGTTTTGCCAGTCACACTCCTTGCATTAAAACACATGCACTGAAGACCCTCAGCTCTCGGATATTCCTTTCTACCTTCTGGTGTTACCTTATCATCCCTCCCTCTCCCACTCCCAGTTCCCTCTCTCTCCCCACCCTCCCTCCCTCCCTATTAGTTTAAACACTTCTGAAACACTCCAGCTAAACTCCCAGCTAAAATATGTGTTCCCCTCCCAGTCAACTGCTCCCTATCCCTCTTGAATAGGTGACCCTCCCTCCTGAAGACCTCCCAATGTATTTTATTTATTAATGTATTATGTATTATGTATTAAATATATGTATTAAATTATACTATTTATTTTTTACTCAGTCCTTATCTGACACCGGCCCTTGATTTCTCTGCTACCCTCCTTACTTATTCTCCTTGCTCTCTTTTCCTCTTGTTCTTAATTCCCCCTGCTCTGAATCATACAGTCGTAGAGGTTTACAGCATGGAAACAGGCTCCTCGGCCCAACTTGTCCATGCACGCTTTTTTTTTGAAATTACTAAGCTAATCCAATTGCCCACATTTGGCCCATATCACTCTATACCCGTCGTACCCATGTAATTATCTAAATGCTTTTTAAAAGATAAAATTGAATCTGCCTCTACTACTACCTCTGGCAGCTTGTTCCAGACACTCATTACCTTCTGTATGAAAAAATTTCCCCTCTGGACATTTTTGTGTCTCTCCCTTCTCACCTTAAATCTATGCCCTCTAGTTTTAGACTCCCCTACCTTTGGAAAAAGATATTGACTTTCTACCTTGTCTATGCCCCTCATTATTTTACAGATCTCTATAAGCTCACCCCTCAGTCTCCATGCTCCAGAGAAAAAAGTCCCAGTATTTTCAGCCTCTCCCTATAATTCAATCCATCAAATCCCAGTAGCATCCTAATAAATCTTTTCTGTACTTTTTTAGTTTAATAATATCCTTTCTATAATAGGGTGACCAGAATTGCACACAGTATTCCAAGTGTGGCCTTACTAATGTCTTATACAACTTCAACAAGATTCCTATATTCAATGTTCTGACCAATGAAACCAAGCATGCCAAATGCCTTCTTCACCATTCTGTCCACCTGTGACCCTGCCTTCAAGAATTACGAACATGTACCCCTAGATCTTTTTGTTCTGTAACTTTCCCCAATGCCCTACCATTAACTAAGTAAGTCCTGCCCTGATTCAATCTACCAAAATGCATCACCTCACATTTGTCTAAATTAAACTCCATCTGCCATTTGTCAGCCCACCGGCCCAATTGATCAACGTCCCATTGCAATTGGAGATATCTTTCTTCACTGTCCACTATGCCACCAATCTTGGTGTCATCTGTAAACTTACTAACCATGCCCCCTATATTCTCATCCAAATCATTAATATAAATGACAAATAACAGTGCCCAGCACTGATTCCTGAGGCACACTGCTGGTCACAGGCCTCAGTTTGAAAAATAACTCTCTAAACTCTGTCAAGAAGCCAATTTTGTATCCATTTAGATACCTCACCTGGATCCTGTGGGAATTAACTTCATGCAACAACCTACCATGCGATACCTTATCAAAAGCCTTGATAAAGTCCATATAGATAACATCAACTGCACTGCCCTCATCTACCTTCTTGGTTACCTCTTCAAAAAAATCAATCAAATTTGTGAATAAAGCCATGCTGATTGTCCCTAATCAGTCCTTGAATCTCTAAATGCTTGTAGATCTTGTCTCTCAAAATACCTTCCAATAACTTACCCATCAAAGATGTGAGGCTCATGGCCTGTAGTTCCCAGGCTTTTCCCTTTTTAAACAAAGGCACAACATTTGCCATTCTCCAATCTTCAGGCACCTCATCTGTAACTATTGATAATTCAAATATCTAGGCTTGGGGACTTGCAATTTCCTCCTATGTATATCCCACAACAACATGGGATATACCTCATCAGGTCTCAGGGATTTAT
Organism: Sphyrna mokarran; assembly: GCA_024679065.1. Lineage (NCBI taxonomy): Eukaryota > Metazoa > Chordata > Chondrichthyes > Carcharhiniformes > Carcharhinidae > Sphyrna > Sphyrna mokarran. Next base: position 41,004,772 of record JAGIQG010000005.1, read on the forward strand.
CTATCTTGATGCAATTTAAGACTTCCAGCACCTCCTTCTCTGTAATATGTACATTCCTCAAGACATCTCTATTTATTTCCCCAAGTTCCCTAACATCCATACTTTTTTCAACAGTAAATACTGATGAGAAATATTCATTTAGAATCTCACCCATCTTTTGTGGACCAGCACATAGATGACCTTGTTGATTCTTTGTCTATTCTCTCCCTTATTACTCTTTTGCCCTTTATGTATCATTGCAAAGGTTCCGATCCTCCTGCCATATCAGTTTAAACCAGCCACAACCACTCTAGCAAGTACCCTCCAAGGACATCAATCCCTATCCTGCCCAGGTGTAACCTGTCCAATTTGTACAAGTCCCACCCCCCCCAGAACTGATCCCAATGACCTAGGAATCCAAAACCCTCATCCACACACCATCTTTTCAGCTATGTATTCACCTTATGTATCCTGCTGTTTCTACTCTGACTAGCATGTGGCACAGATATTAATCCTGAGATCATTACCTTTGAGGTCTACTTTTCAGCATGCTTTTAGGACCTTGTGCTTTTTTTTTACCTATGTCTGTACCAATACGTACTACGACCATTGTCTGTTCACTCTCCCCCTTCAAAATGTCCTGCAGCTCTCCAAGACATTCTTGAACCTAGCACCATGTTGGAGATCGTTTGTGATAACAGAAATACCTATCTATTCTCCTTACAATAGAATCCCCTACAGTTATTGCATTCCCACAATTTTTACTTCTCCCCTCTGCAGTAGAAATAACCATAGTGCCCAGTAGCTCAGCCAGTAGAGCACAAGACTCTTAATCTCAGGGTCGTGGGTTTGAGCCCTATGTTGAGTGCTGTTACTTTTTGGACATAATAGTGAGAGGAAACATAGTCTTCTGAAGGGAAGGTTGTGTCTCACTAACCTGATTGAGTTTATCGAGGCAATGACGAAGTTGATTGATGTGGATAGGACAGTTGGTGTTGTCTATATGGACTTCAGTAAGGCCTTTGACAAGGTCTGACTGGTGCAGAAGGTGAAGTTGTATGGGATCAGAAATGAACTGGCAGGCTGAATAAGAACTAGCACCAACATAGAAGACAGAGGGTGGCAGTGGAAAGGCTGTGACTAGTGGCATTCCTGAGGGATCAGTGCCAGGTCTTTTGCTGTCTGTAATATATATAAATGGTTTGGAGGAAAATGAACCTGGTTTGATTAGTAAATTTGCTGACGATACAAAGATTGATGGAATTGCAGATAGCAATGAAGGCCGTTGGAGGATATAGTAGGATATAGATCGGTTGGAAACTTGGGCAGAGAAATAATAAGTGGAGTTTAATCTGGACAAATATGAGATAATGTGTTTTGGAAGGTCTAGTACAAATGGGAAATATACAATAAGTTGCAGAACCCTTAAGATTATTATTTTGCAGAGGGATGTGGTTGTACAGGTGAACAGGTCACTGAAAGTGGCAATGCAGGTGGAGAAGATAGTCAGGAAGGCATACAGATGTTTGCCTTCATCGGCTGGGGCATTGAGTTTAAAAATTGGCAAGTCATGTTGTAGCTTTTTAGAACCTTGGTTAGGCCACATTTGGAATATAGTGTTCAATTCTGGTTGCCACACTACTAAAAGGATGTGGATGGAGGCTTTGGTGAGGTACAGAAAAGATTTACCAGGATATTGCCTGGTATGAACTGCATTAGCTATGAGGGAGGAGAAGTTGGAGAAACTTGGTTTGATCTCATTGGAACGACAGAGGTTGAGGGCAACCTGATAGAAGTCTACAAGATTTTAAAGGCATGACAGAGTGGATAGTCAGGAGCTTTTCCGCAGGGTGAAAGTGTCAATTACAAGGGGGAATAAGTTTAAGGTGTGAGGAGAAAGGTTCAAAGGAGATGTACAAGGCAAGTTTTTCACAGAAAACTTGATGGATATTTGAAACTCGTTGCCAGGGGAAGTAGTGAATGCAGAAACGATAGTGAGGTTTAAGGCGTGCCTGGACAAATACATGAATAGGGTGGGAAAAGAGTGATATATTTCTCGGAAGGGTAGTTCACTCGGGCAGCATAGTCGGTGAAGAATTGGAGGGCCAAAGGGCCTATTCCTGTGTTGTAATTTTCTTTATTCTTCTTTGGATTTGGTTGTTGCTGTTTTTTTCCTGAAAGGCCATTCCCCTCAAATGTGCATCCTGTTACAATTTACGTAATGGCATCGGAGAGAAATATAAATTTGTATTCCAGGTACACAGACATCTGAAACACATGTTGGAAATTCTCCACAGGTTTTTTTCACCTGCTCATTTTATTTTTTATGTTTTTTTTAAACAAATCAATAAGGCTCGCCAAGAATTATTCACAAAAGCATTATTCCATTAAGAATTTCTGTTTTATCCTGAGGCTCCAAGCTTATTGGGAGAGATATCATGTGAGATCCAACAGCATATACCCAAAGCCAAAAGTTTAGGGGACATCACATCTGGAAGTTCCCCTTTCAAGTCATCCTGATTTGGAAATATATCATCGTTCCTTCACTGTCGCTGGGTCAAAATCCTTGAAGTTCCTTGTTAACTGGTGCACCTGCAACACATGAACTGCAGCGATTCAAGAAGGCAGCTCATCACTACCTTCTCAAAGGCAGTTAGGAATGGGAAATAAGTGCTGAATTAGCCAGTGAAACCCATGTCCTTTGAATGAATAAAAAGAAAGATTACTGTAATGCGAAAGGCATGAACGGATGCAATAAGATCGTTCATTCAGATCTGAATGTAACCTGTTAAATTTCCATTTCCATTGCCATATAAAACCCTTGCAAAAACACTGCCAAAAAACCTAGGCTTCATAAGAGAGACATGCAAATGAAAATGATTGCACTTCTCAAGACACACTCATCAAACTTGTCTCACTAAAGCGTCCCTCGAGGACTGAACAATTTCTTGATTTAAAAGCAAAAGAATAAAACATTCAGTGGTTTTGATGTGAAGCACTTGTCACAATTAACTTGAGTTCTAAATAATGGTACTTGCAGCTCTTTTCATTGATCTGGTGAAGCAAATTATTTCATGTGGTGGCGTGCATTTTTTGATCCCTTGGTATAGATGTTTGAATCCGTTATTAATATAATGTGGGATTCTGTTTCCAGATTCATTATAAATTAGTTTGCATTTGGTGAAGGGAGACAGCCATCTCCATGAAACTCTCAGGGGTGCTTTGCTTGACAATAATGTATTGCATCAATATTTTCAGATTGCATATCCTAAATGAATAGTTAGTAATGACGGTCTGGAACCACTGGAATTTCATATCCGTCTATTCTTTAATATTCTTACTAATCCTGGACACTCTATCAATGTCACGCACCAAAAAGTACAAGGCTCCACAATAGAAGACTATCACTTTTTATTAGCGTAGTCAAATTCAGAATACAACAAAAACACTGACAATAATACATTATTTTAAATACAGAGTGGAAAATCATGTTTTTGCTTTTCTAAGAATGAAGAAAAATCTATTTACATTCTTCAAATTCACAAAATTATTGACCAGCAGTGAATTTTGATAGGGTCCGTGATCAAGCTGAAATGAAGGCTATGCAATGGACCTTCTGCAGTGACCAACGGAGAATTAAACACTGATGCCCCATGGTTCTATAGTTTTCTTTCATTATTGCTACAGTAATCAGGATAATGGACATGATTTGACAGATTGGATGATTGCGAGATGACCAATAACTTTATAACATCATTGTCATGTTATCTCCCTACAATGTCTCCTCTTCTGGAATCCCTGACATCTGTTGCATGAGAATTCAGTAAACCCACAGCCTCATAGTGATTCTAAACAGCACACATCAGCAGGCTTTAGCATCGATGGGGCCATGAGAACTGGTCTTGAATCTGTCTTTATCTGATGTCCACACTAATTTATTTTCCATTAGGACTCTGTCAGTGACTGGAATAGAACTGCTAAACCCAATTTTAGCTCAATCCCAGGTTATTTTGGCAACTGTGATAATTTGGAACCCTTCTGATGTATTTAGGTTAAGACCAGCCAGTCAACACTTTGAGTGAGAGTAATGTTAAAAATAATTAGTTACATTTTCCTCTGTTTTACTTAACTCTAAGTTATAGCTTGGATGGTGTAGAAAAAAAGATAGATAAGAGGGGATGATTTGCCCCCTGTGACCCATAGGCCAAATCCATCATTTTCTTGTTCTTAATATATTGGTAAAACACCTGAGCGTTTTCTTTGATTTTACCTGCCAATATATTTTCATATCCTCTCTTTGCTTTCCTAATTTCCAATTTTACCTCACCCTGTAATATCTCTACTGCCCTCAGTTCTAGAATCATCATAGATTCATGCAGAAGGAGGCCATTCGAGTCTGCACCAATCACAATCCCACCTATGCCCTATCCCCTTCATCCCCATGCTTTTACCCTAGCTACTCCCCCGACACAAAGGGGCAATTTAGCATAGCCAAGAACGTAAGAACAAAAGAACCAGGAACTGCTATAGGCCATCTTGCCTCTCAAGCCTGCTCTGCCATTCAATAAATCATGATGATCTCCATGGTCAGACGGGTCTCAGGTGACACCCTGGTAACATGGAGGTATTAGCAACATGACAGTAAATGATAGCTTTAATCTCTCAGCATCCACTCAAGACTAACGTCTCTGAGGTAAAAAGTATGGGCGGTGTAGTCTGCCTTGAAATGAAGGTATTAGCAGAGCTGGCAAGAAAGCAAGGTAATTCCCAATGGTTAGAAATGAATTGGATATTGCCAGAGTGAAATCCTTCCCCTTTGATGTAAATGATAAAGTCAATCATGAGAACACAGTAAACATATGGCTGCAACCAATGATACCTTTGCCTTTGTGGGAATCCAATTTTTTTTTAAAAACCAGGTATCCCTAAACATGCTATTTCCAGTTGCTTGTAAAGAAGTAGGTGAAATGGTTTTTTTTAAATACCCTATCCGTGATTCCCTTTATGTATTTTATAATGTTATTGCTGTTACCAGTAGCAACCTATGATGACCAGGCAATAAACATTTAAGACGATTACAATGTCCGCATTCACTAGCTTTTGTTATGAAACACAAGCACCTAAGTCTGTTGGAGACACAGCTATCTTGTAGAGAGGATGCCTCAGGATATATGCTACTAAATCCTATGCTGTTTGACAGCTCGGCCACCCTCAATGTTTGTACTCCTCTTTAAATAAAATGCAGGGAAGCTTACAAAAGGCGAGTGAAAAATGACAGCCCCATACCATAAAAGGTAGGTGGCAAACTGTTATCAGCAGCAATAAAAGAACCAAAAAAAAGGTATCTAGACCCTTAAAATTAATCTTTGCCTTTACAAAACTATTTGTTTTATACAAACATAAACTGAGCAACAATTAGCAAAAAAATGGGCTGTATGACAGCATATCATAACTGCTTCATCTAAGTACATCTGCCAATTTCAATGTGGGCACTGTTGCCAGCATGTTAACAAGGTACTGGACACACAAAGTAAATGGGGATCCCACATAACAGAAAAGGCTGGGAAGTCATAGTACAAAACAAAACAAGGTAAAAGCAAAATGCTGCAGAAGGTGGAAATTTAAAATAAAAATGTAAAATGCTGGAAAAATTCAGCAGGTCAGGTAGCACCTGTGGAAAGAGAGACAGAATTAATGTTTTGAGTCCATACGACTCTTCTTCAGAGCATATTACAAGATTTTTTGGATAAAAAAATCTGACATTTGCAATAGATTCTGAATATATTCTGCTACGAATGTTGGAACAGCCCTTTATCATGGGCAGCACAGTAGTTAGTACTGCTACCTCACAGTGCCAAGGATCCAGGTTTAATTGTAACTTGGATGATTAGACATTCTCCCTATGTCTGCATGGGTTTCCTTTGGGTGTTCCAGTTGCTGCCCACAGTCCAAAAATGTGTAGGTTAGTTGGATTGGCCATGCCACATTGCTCCTCAATAACGTAGGTTAGAGGGATTAGAGGGATAAACATGTAGGGTTATAGGGACAGGCAGGGTGGGATGCTCTGTCGGAGAGTCGGTCCAGACATGATAAGCAAATGGCCTCCTTCTGCATTATAGGGATTCTATGACCTCACAGCTATCCTCAAAAACAAGAAACTACTTATGTGAGGATATCTACCCTGTTTGGGCAATGTCAGACTGAGAATGCTAGTTAAATCCACAGTGTGCATACTGACTTACTTGGCAGGTTTAATTACAACTGAAATAATCCACAGCAAAAACAATTATAGGAAAACGCTCATAGGAGAGAATTGGAACAAGGTGCCGTCATGCAATCTCAATACAATCTCCAGAAATGCATCCAAGCACCTGCATGACTCAGAAGCCAAAAACAAACCAACGCAAGACTAGCAGGTTAAAATAAACAGACTGATTGTAAACTGCACGTTTTGTACATTTTGTTTGCTTAAAAAAATGCCTTTATATATTCCATTACTTACAAATTTTTGCAGTAATTCTATATAGGATGAAACTAAAACTATTTCACACATATTAATCATAGCTGCATCTGCCATTAAAGAAATAATAATTCATTACATTCTTCATTAAGATTATGAGCAGATAAAATAACAGAGAAGCGCATTAGGCTAGATCACATTTAAAGTGACAGCGAAACTGTCAAGCAGTACAATCTCATCTGTTAATCCTCTGAAAAACTACGCAAATTTTTTCATTTAAAAAATACATTATGCAATCATTGGCTTTATAAAGATAATTTACCAAGGCATACCTTGCAGATAGTCTCAGTTTCCCGAGGCAGAATGGTTTTCAGATCAATTACTTCACAAGAGATTCCCAACTTCTCCTGAGAAATGCTGGACACTTCTCTCATAAACTTAACCTGAGTTCCCCAGGCCGTTGTCTACAGTATTAAATATGTTGAGTCTGTTTTAAGCTTTCTTTTTCTGCTTTTCAGATCCCTAATATCTGCTTTCAGGACCTCATCCCCTTTCCAAGAAGATCCACAACCTTCAATGCACTGCAAGATGTCAGATTTAGAGGTTGCCCATTTAAGGCAGAGATAAGGAGGAATTTCTAATCTCAGAGGGTAGCGAATCCATGGAATTCTTTACTGCAGAGGATTGTAGAAGTTATGTTGTTAAGTACGTTCAAGGCTGAGATTTTGCAGATTTTTTTAGTCTGCAAGGAAATCAAGGATTATGAGGATAGTGCAGAAAAGTGGAGTTGAGGATTATATTAGATCAGCCACAGTCTCATTGAATGGCAGAGCAGATGGGCCAAATGGCCTACTTCTGCTCTTACATCTGATGGTCTTGTTGTGTAAGGTATGCATTTTACATGACCAAGCTGCCTTGTCAAGACTTCAGTGTGCTTTCCTTACATTAACTTCATTTTGCCTGGCCTTGACTTTATTTCCCTACTGCTTGGGCTTCTTACTTCAATGTTAAGTAGCCATTTCTTTTCAAAAGAATGCATTTTTCTAATTCTCGGCTATTTAATAAATCTCCTTAACAGCACTTTCTCATCAACCAATGAAATCATGTTTCTCTTGTGATGTTAGGGTTTAAGCGTTACTGACTGCCGGTCTCGATGTCCTCTATTATATGTCCTCTTAATAATATATAAGAAAAAGGCCCAGAAAATGAGAAGACAACAAGCCACAAGATAAGGGCAAGGCACCACAGGGAGCAACAAGGGTTAGACATGAGCCAAAAGAAAAGCGGCAGAGCGCAAAGACAAGGGGACATGGCCTCTTTTTGTCTGACCCCAAAAATCTCCTATCAGTGCTACTGACCGCCTGTCCCAAGGTTCTCCATTTGCACTCCTCTCTAGGTGCTGTTGGCTGCCTCATTCATTGTCTTCCTTTCACACACTCCTGCCCCACGCACTGCCTGGCCCAGGGCCCTCTGCTGAGGCTCTCCTCTCTTTCCTTTCAACCTTGCACTTTACATCTTTCCCAGTAGTTGTTGGCTTATAGCTACACTGAGAAAGGTAACTGAACCTTTTTTAGTTCCTTATCTCTTGACGTATAGATTCTGTCCTTGACCCATCTGGGTCATCTCCCTCTCTCATTCTCTCTCCAGCACTGTCATGCCCTCTTTTATCAATATTCTCATCCTTCCCCTTTTCCTTCCTTTTCTGAACACTTTGTGTACAGGAATTTTTAATATTATACTCTGCCTTTCCTTGAAGCAGGTTTCCGTTATAGCCACAACATCATAATTCCATATGGCTGTCTGAGCCTGCAGCTCACCAATGTTATTTACTGCACTACATACATTCACATATGCACCAAGAAACCTTCATTTAGATTTTATTGCTTTCCCCTTACTCTGAAGCAACATAATAACTTACAATATTATTTCCTAGCTTAGCTCAAACTGTCTCTCCCAATATTCTGTGCACACTGATATTCTCATATTGCCTCTTAGCTCCCAAGTTCCTGCCACGTTTGTTTTAATCCTCCCCAATAACACTAGCATTGAGATGGAATTTAACACAAGTGTAAAGTGAATGTGGAGTAAAGAGTGAGGAGTGAAGAGGGAATATGAGAAGTTCGTAGAATAGAATCCCTACAGTGCAGAAGGAGGACACTCGGACCATCGCATCTGCACTAACCACAATCCCACCCAGGCCCTATCCCCACAACCCCACATATTTACCCTGTTAATCCCCTGGTGCTAAGATCAATTTAGCATGGCCGATCAATCTAACGCATACATCTTTGGACTGTGGGAGGAAACCGGAGCACTCGGAGGAAACTCATAAAGATATGGGGAAAATATGTAGACTCCGCACAGACAGTGACCTAAGGGCGGTATCGAGCCTGGGTCCCTGGTGCTGTGAGGCAGCAGTAGTAAACACTGTGCCACCATGCCATCGAAAGTATCATGCATGTCACATTCATAAATTTAAGCACAAACTGTGCTGTTTTGGAAGCCTCTGGAACTGCCTTTATGTATTTAAAAATGGGCACTGGTGAACTATTGAAATGGCCGCCAAAGGTTCCCCTTTTTGAACAGACATGCCTAGCAAATATAATATGCTGTTTAATGACTGAATAAAGGAGGTATCTGTACCCAGATAACGTTGGTTTATTCATAAAACCACACACCTTTGGACAGTGGGAGGAAACCAGAGCATCGGGAGAATACCCATACAGACAAGGGGAGAATGTACAAACTTCGCACAGATAGTGATCCGAGGCCGGAATTGAACTGGTTCTCTGGCATTGTGAGGCAGCAATGCTAACCACTGTGCCATCTTACTGCCCAAATGTGCAATCTGACTGTCCATGTTGCATGTTGTTGTGGCTCTATTCTATCACTGAAAGTACTCGTGCCCTCTCACAATCAGCGAGTTATGCCATCCAAAGAGTTGGCCATTCTTATTTAACCTTCATCATTCTCAGCTGCCTCAGGTTCCAAGTCAGGCTGAGTGTCAGAATCCTTCATTGGGCGAGTGTTTAAGGTTAGGGGTTGACCATCCGGAGGGGCAGTTTTGTGCCACATGCCAACAAGCACATAACTGCACTGCAGGTGCAGACAGCATCATGCCCCATCATGTGCAGGGAGGGTACAGCTGTGTGGGAGTCTATTGGCGACCATGAGGGGGCATGAGCAGTTCCCGTGGCTGCTGAGGTGATGGTATTATAATGGTCCGCAGCCAGTTGAGGTGGCATACTGCACCATGAATGGTATAGAGCTGTCAACTTTCAGAATCATGAGGACACGCAGTATGGGAAGGACTGAGGGACCCAGATTGATAACCTTACCGATCGTCTCTCTCTCTTTTTCTCTCTTCTTTTCCCATTCCCAGAGGATGTGTGAAGGCAGAGCTGGCAGTAATCCTCCTTATTGCTGTGGCAGCTGGAGGTCACATCAGAACAACAGGGCACCATTAATCAGGGTGAGGCAGCCACCCATCAGCCTGAGGAGGAGGCCAACAGACAGCAGAGGAGGAGACCTCGGCTAAACAGGACTCGCATGTCCTACACCAAGCTATTGGACATCATGTGCCATGGAAGGTTCTGCCTGAACATCGAGACAGTACGGCAGCTTTGATTTCATTTATTATTGTCACGTGTATTGGCATACAGGGAAAAGTATGATTTTCTTGCATACTATACAGACCAAGCATATCATTTGTAGAGAAGGAAAGGAGTAAGCACAGAATGTAGTGTTACAGTTATAGCTAGAGTTTAGAGAAAGATCGACTTAGCGTGAAGTAGGTCCACTCAAAATTCTGTTAACAGCAGGAAAGAAGCTGTTCTTGGGTCGGTTGACACATGACGTCAGACTTTTCTAATTTTTTCCCCGATGGGAGAAGGTGGAAGAAAGAATGTTCAGGGTGCTGGAGTCCTTGATTACGCTGGCTGCTTTGCTGAGGAAGTGTAGAGGGAGTCAATGGAAGAGAGGCTGGTTTGCATGATGGATTGGGCTACATTCAGGACCTTTTGTAAATTCTTGCAGCAGATCAGGAGCCACACCAAGCTGTGATACAACCAGAAAGAATGTTTTCAAAGGTGCATCTGTAAAAGTTGGTGAGGGTCCTAGCGGACAAGCCAAATTTCTGTGCCATGTCCTCACTGACTTTGTACCTCTTGGAGAGGGAGGGTATCCACACAGCGGCCATGAACTATTTTGCCATCAGATCATTCCAGAGCTCGAGCAGGGACATGTGTGGCATCTACCAATCATCAGCCACAGGTACACTCCAGGAGGTCAAGCATCTCACTACATCCATTTTGACCTGGGCCAAGACCAACAAGGTGCCCAGGCTGTAGGCTTCAGTACCATCGTCAGTATGGCTCAGGTACAGGGGACTATAAGCAGCATACATGTCACATTGCGAGCACTGCAGCATATGGGAGTGCCCTTCATCAACTGTAAACAACCACCAGCTCAATATCACACACATATGTGCACGCTAGCCATAGATCATGCATAACAGTCTCAGCCTGGGACATTCAGAGATCACCAAGGTCTTTGAAGACCTGACCAAGCTGGCAGGATGGCTCATGGGGTCAAGGCTGCCCAATGAAGTGATGGCTGATGAGGACAATGCAGAGATCTGAGACTGAGGCAGAGACCTGTTATAATGAGGCCCACACTGCCATCTGCTTTGAGCGGTGCATTGGCTTGCTGAACTTGCGGTTCTGCAACCTAGGCCTGTCTGAACATACTATGCAATACAACTCCCAGAGGGTCTCCTGCATCATGGAGGTCTGCGGTGCTCACCACAACCTGGTGGAGAATGGGGTGACATTGGGGATGAGGAGGCTGACCAGATGGATTTCTCTAAGTAGGAGGCAAAGAAGGAGCATGAGCCTGAAGAGGACCTGGAGAATGGAGGACAGGTGGCCAGTACAAGTGCCCTAAATGCCAGGAGGACGAGGGAGACCCTCATTATTGTAAGATTCTCCAATTAAAAGGCTAAGTATCTGGCAGCTCTAAAACTGCCCCTTCCCCACTGCCCCCCTCCTACCTCTACTCTCCTTACTCACTGTGCTGGATAGGGAGGGATATTGAAGAGGAATGCCAGAGGGATTTGAGGAAGATGCTGGGAGGTCAGATGCTGGAATGCATGAGACGTTAGGGAGTGTATTAACGTGGACATTCCAGGATGTGACAGATAGAACTGATACCAGGATGTGATAGATGGACACTCACCCTTGCAGTTTGACTGAAGTCATTCATTATTTTCCAGTATTGGGTGCCAGTCCTCAGTGTAAGGCCTTGGGCACTGACTGCCACAGTCACCACATCCCAGACCACATCTGTTTTCCTGCTCCTGGATCATCTACCCACTGAGAGTACAGGATGGCCCACTTCTCCTTCAGTGCATCCAGAAACCTTGTGAGATCTGTCCCCATGAAGCATGGAGTCAGCTGCTATCACACTACTAGCCTCTTAGTGTGGCTAAGCTGTAAATGCAGAGGATGCATTTAAATAGAGTTCCCTCTTATTAACAATGCACAGATGCAAGCCAGTTCAGGTGAATCAGATATGTGGGGACTCCAAACTGGCATGTTTTATGTGGGGGTTCTTTCAGTGCACTAAGTATCGGATTATTTTGATCTGGTTCAGTTTTCTCATCCAAAATGGCATATTTGATTTGATTTATTATTGAGACATGTATTAGCATAGTGAAAAGTATTGCTTCTTGCGCACTATACAGACAAAGCATACCATTCACAGAGAAGGAAAGGAAAGAGTGTTGTAAAGAGATCGTTACTTTTCGGAAAAATTTCACTCTATCTTTCCAGATTCACCACATAACAAAGGAAAGCCAATGAGACCAGTTATCCACAAATTAAGTGTGAACAAACTCCACTCACCTTCCATTGTATATCAATGACCATTTACTAGTTCTCTGGTACGGAAAATATTTTATCCCAAAATTCAGAGGAGGCTGGGGCAAAATAACAATGACAAAAGTGCAGCTGCAGAAAAAGATTGTTCCAGCTTTGTCTTTTATGAACTTGAATGTCTCTTAAAATGCATCCAACCCTGAATCCAAAGCTTGGGTTCATCTGTAAAAAAAACCGGACTCCCTGATTTGATAGTCACGAGTGTCTGACTTGATGATTTGTGTAACCATCTTTTTGAAGTAATCCTGATGTCCAAAACCCAGCCACTTGAACTCAGCTGACCTATAATTCAAGAGGGGGAGAAAGCTTCTTTCTTCACTGGATTCATAAAGACACATGAACTGTTAAATTTTCTTTTGGTTTATACATCTATCTTCTTTAACTGTATCTTTCTGAAGTAGGTGGTGTGTGAATGACGATGAGTTTAGATGTTTTGTGATGTGTAAATAAATAATCCTTTTTGTTTAAACTCAAAATTCTGCTGTTGGTACTTTTAAATTGACTGCACACTAATGGGGGTTTTTGAAACACACACATCATAAATAAACCACCCACTGATTATGGAGAGAAGGAAAGGGAATTGGAGATTTCAGCTCATCTCTCCTCTTCTGTCCTTAACAGAAGCAACCAGCAGCTAATATTAAAGAAAATCAAAAGCCACTCATAGCCATATAAATAGTAAAAGGTGCAACCCATCCGATTTGTATGAATTCTATCTTTTCCAGAACTGGTCTCAGGGCCCCAGGAACCTAAAGCTCTCCCCATTGTATCATCTTTCCAGCCATGCATTCATTTGTTTCATTCTTCTATTTTCATGCTCACTTTATCTATTAGTTTCACAAATAGACTTACATTAGACAATGAAGTTACTGTGAAAATCCCCTCTAGTACTTGTTTGGGTATACTGAGGGACAATTTAGCATGGTCAATGCGCCTAACCAGCTCATCTTTTGAACAATGGGAAGAAACTGGAACATGCAAAGGAAACCCACGCAAACACAGGGAGGACATGCAGATTCCACAAAGACAGTGATCCAAGTTGGGAATTGAACCGGTATCCCTGGTGCTGAGAGGCAGCAGTGCTAACTACTGAGTCACAGTGCTGTCCTTGAGCTTGATAAGACGTTTCACAACACCATGTTAAAGTCTAACAGGTTTATTTGGTAGCAAAACCACTTGCTTTTGGAGCACTTGCTTCTCCTTTGTCAGGTGAGTGGGAGTTCTGATCACAAACAGGGATATAAAGACTCAAACTCAATTTACAAAATAATGGTTGGAATGTGAGTCTTTATAGATAATCAAGTCTCAAAGGTACAGAGAATTTGAGTGGAGAAAGTGTTAAGCACAGGTTAGAGATGTATTTTGTCTCCAGAGAGGACAATTAGTGAGACTCTCACTAACTGAAAACTCATTCTGAATCTCACTAATTGTTCTGCCTGGAGGCAATACACATTTCTTTAGACTGTGCTTAATGCTGTCTCCACTCACCTTATCTGTATCTTTAAGACTTGATTACCTGTAAAGACTCACATTCCAACCATTATTTTGTAAATTAAGTTTGTGTCTTTAAAAGCCCTGTTTGTGAACAGAATTCCCACTCACCTGACCAAGGAACAGCAAGCACTCCGAAAGCTAAGGGCTTTTACCATCAAATAAACTTGTTGGACTTTAATCTGGTGTTGTGAGGTTTCTAACTGTGTTTGCCCCAATCCAAAGCCAGCATCTCCACATCTTGTGCTTGATATCAGGAATAATACAAAACTACCACTTTTGAGATCCAGCTTGCTAATTTCCTACTTAGCTCCCTCAATTACTATTGCAGGATTACATCACTCTTTTTACATATGTCATAGGTACTGAGGTGAAGCATGATTGCTGGCTATTTACCTTCCTCCCTAAGGTTTCTTAGCAGTCAGTCAGTAACAACCTTGACTCCTGGTTCCAGGGATCATGCTGTATTCACATCTGCAGTCACACAAATGACTGTAATGCTCACATTTCTTGCAAAACTCACTAGAAGCTGCTTGAATGCAAAATGGTTGCAAGTTGGCATGAACAGTTGGGATCAAACAAACGCACACCCATATAGTGCTTCTTTAAGCATGGAGATTTAAGTGCCAACTCATTTCACCACCATCCACGCACAGTGGTCACAGTCTATTTGCAAAGCTACAATTGAGGAAGTTTTTCAACATGTAACACTAATGCCATAAAAATCAATGAAAAACAGTTCAGCAGAATTGAGAATAACTTTCCCCAAAATATTTTAGAAAATTGCAAGAAAATACCAGAAGGATGACTTTAGGCTAAATTTTGCCAGACTGGAAAACAGGAGGGCTGGTTAAATGGTTGAGAAAAGCATCAAGAGGCGAACTCAAAACTCCCCATATTGGATCAGCAGCTCTGAGAGGCATGCTGCATTCTTCGTTTAGACAGCTGCCAGTGCAGCATCCTGATATTTGTCCATCACTAACAAAACGCTAGCCCAAAGTCCCAATGCCTGCTGAAGTCAGGTTGGCTCCATTTCCAGACCTGTTCACCCAGCGCTGGGGTGCCTTCAGTGCTGTACCTTACTGCTGCACCTCAAACAGAGACCCTGCTGGTGGGATTTTATGATCTTGCGTGGGTGAGACTTGTAAAATCCTGCACAAGGCCAACGGAGAATTCTGTTCTGCGTTTCTCATCTGCCCTGTGCGTAAGTAAGATTACATTAAACTTGCACAAAAGGCTCTATTACTTTTGGCAGGGCCAAAATTGCAGAGATGCATTCTGGCAAAGGATTGCTAGATGATCATTGTGGTTACTGGACTGTTAAGGGCAATTGGCCAATAGGGTCATATAACCCAGTAAAACATGGGACTGGGGTGGAGGGGGGTGTCATCCCAGCAGCTATGGGCTTTTGCCTCAGATCAATTTCAGATACCAACTAGTAGTCACAAAGCTGCAAGACTCTGCAAGATATTATGTTGTTAATAAACATTAGTGTCGGAATTCTAGTGCCCTTCCCAGCACAGAATCAGAGCAGACGAGGAGTGGACAAAGGAAATTTCCATTGATCTTGGGTGGGAATTTCCCCAGATAGTCCAGCAAATAAGTCTTTAATCAGTGGCAGTGGATACTAATCAGTGCACAATATCGGATTAATAGTCATTTTAAGATTCAAAGCAGTGCCATAAAATCCTGCCCTCAGTATTTCATACTCAGCTGGTGCCAAAGTTATTACAATCGTAAAAGACTGAACAAATCTGGACATGCTTAATTTACACATCTAACTAACTTATCCCGACGATCTCATCGCCTTTTAGCAGCATACATGACCTGCGCCTGCGTGTGGGTGAAAACATGCAGTAAAATCCAGGCCAATCTAAGGTCAAGTAAGTGTTAAGGACACTTACTTCATCACAAAATACATTTAAATCATGTGGTTTTAGAAATCAAGAATGACAGAAATCATTATTATAATTTCAGTGCAGCTGATTCTCTCCAGGCCAGGGAAACAAGTTGCAGCATCGATCTACTTAAGTCACATCTGAAGTAAACATGTTCAATTACACATATTGAACAAACCATAATGAGATTTCTATTGCAAGTACGTGCTGTCAGCAGTCTGGCCTCTTCATTGGTAGCCTGGGTTTGTAAAATAACCCAATATCACCTCCTGAAGAAGTGTTCAATTGCTACAAAGGGAGAACTCTATTCACCTAAATTGCCTCTGCACTCTGTTATATTGAAGGGTCGCCACGCTTAAATTTAGTATTGCTTAGTCATCCCCTGTGTGCTTTACTTTGGAAATGCTCGTATGATATTAATTTTGCTTGCATTATCTTACAAACAGAAAAAAATAGGTGGCTCTTCTCTGCGCAGGATTCACTTACTGTATGTTCCAGTAATCAAATCAAACTCCCTATCAAAGATAATGCCAACAGTAATAATGTAAATACTGAAGGTTTTGTTTTGAGAAGAAAGAACAGCTTGTTCTGATCATGAAGAATTAAAAAGATAATTTGAACTAAAATCCTTAGGGAATTGACTAATTCAGAACCATTACAGAGTGAGCAACCTAAACAGACACAAGCATTGATAGAATAGATGCAGGTGGGGTGGGGGTGCACCCGGGTGGGGGGAGTACAAGGGGGCGAGGGGGTTAGTCATGGTGAAAAATCAGTTATTGCTGAGGCAAGTTGACCAGGACGTGCCATTTATTTTTGCCTTTATGGCAAACAAAAGTAAAATGCAGATGCTGGAATCAGAAGTAAAAGCAGAAGCTGCTGGAAGTACTCAGTGGGTCAGGCAACATCTCTAGAGAGAGGAGCAGAATTAATGGGCAGAATTTTCCCTGCACAGCAGAGGTAGCTTTTGAGATGTGTGTGAGTGCATGTGTACATTCATGGGAATGGGGGAGGGGAGAGGTGAGAGGGAGGAAGGGAAGGGCAGGAAGGAAGAGGGGGGAAGGAAGAGGAGGGTAGAAGAGGGGAGGAGGGGGAGGAGGGGGAGGGGAGGGAAATGAGAGGAGGAGGGGGAGGGTGAGTGAGGGCACAGAAGGGGGAGGGGAGGTGGTGAGGGAGAGAGGAGAGAGGGGAGGAGGATGGAGGCAAAAGGAGAGAGGAGAGGGGGGAGGGGAGCATAACTGTGTGTGCAAAATAAATTTTCTATTATTGATCGAACACTGTGACATGTTTTCGCTTCCTTGTTCATTTCCCAGAGGTGGAATACCAACACTAGTGGCCATTTGAGGCACTTAATGGGAAAATTAGTCCCAACAGTGGAATTGGATTGCAAGCAACTGGAAATTGCGGGAAGGCATCTTCACGGCAGGTACCCCTAGTCACAAGCCACATGAGACTTTTTATTAAGTTATTAAAATCATGTTCAAGTCTCCCTAAGAAAGAGACATAGAAGACAGTGGAATCTTGGCATTTATTGCGAAAGAAATAGAATAATAACCTATTGAAGTGTTGCTATTACTGTATAAAGCATTACTGAGATGGCACTTAGAATATTGTGTACAGTTTTGGTCCCATTATTTGAAGAGGAATGTAGTTGGATTGAAGGCGTTTCAGAGAGGTTCACTAGATTGATTCCAGACATGTGGGGTTTGATTTATGAAATGAGATTGGGCAATTTAGTCCTATACTCCCTGGAGTTTAGAAGAATGAGGGGAGATCTATTGAGGTGTACAAGATGATAAGGGGGGTCGATATAGTAGATGTGGAGAGGGTGTTTCCTCTTCCAGAATCTAGAATAAGAGGTCATAGTTTTAGGATTAGGGGGAGCAGACTTACAGCAGCGATGATGAGAAGTTACTTCTCTCAAAGGATCATGAGTCTGTGGAATTCACTACTCCAGAGTGTGATGGATGCCAGGACATTGAGTAAATTAAGGAAGAGATGGATAGATTTTTAATTAGTTGGGGTTTGAAGGGTGAGCAGGCTGGAAAATGGTGTTGAGGCCGAGATGTGATCTCAAAATGACAAATAATCTGGTGTTTTGCACTGATCAGTATCCATTGGGCTTTACTTGATTATCTGGGGCCAGGAATTCAGTAAAATAGATCAATTACAAGCATACTTACAAATGAAAGTAGCTGCAAAATCACAACCATTACTCACTATCATATTGCACAAAACGAGACAGCCATTTAGGATTACACCCCTACTGCTCTAATCCAGAAATCCATTGATCAAATGGACTAAATGGTGTACAATGTTATCTAGATATTATTTTTACCATAGCTTCAAGTGAACAAGAGCATTTGAAGAACTTCAAAGTTGCACTGGAAAATCTACAAAATGAAAAGTGTGACTTTTCCAAAACATCCATAAATTACTTGGGTCATATCATTGATAAAGATGGCTTGTATAAGGAACTGCAAAAGATGTTTGCAATTTTAGAAGCACCACACCCTCAAAATGTGGCACAACTGAGATCAATTCTGTTGTTGATTAACTATCACAGTAAATTTGTTCCAAATCTAGCAATGCTACTGAAGCCAAGTAGGCTTGGCACTGGATAGAAGAATGTGAGAAAGGGCATGAAGAGGTAAAAGAAGCCTTAAAGAAGTTGGAACAATTGGCTCATTTCAATCCCAAGCTGAAGTAATGATATGCTTGTGACGAAATTCCAATGGAGTAGGTGCACTGAACAGGCATGTCATTTCCTCAGGTGAAGAATCAATAACCTTTGCTTCATGAACTCTTATTCATGCAGAAACAAATATATATATATATATATATATATATATTCAGAGTAAGAAGATTTCATCATTACTTTTATGGGCGTCATTTTACACCTCTGATACTTGATGACAGTCTTCGGGCCGTATGAAGACATTTCTGCTTTAGCAACTAGTAGATTACAGAGATGGTCGTGATATTAGTGGTACCTGCCTACGTATTAGATATCATCAATTGGAACAATATGCAAATGCTGATGCTTCATCAAATTTGCTGTTACAAATCAAGCAAGAATCTGAAGAAAGTTTACATAAGAAGATAAGAACATTAGAACCAAGAGCAGGAGTAGACCATCTGGCTCCTCAAGCCTGCTCCACCATTCAATAAGATCATGACTGATTTTTTCATGGACTCAGCTCCACCTACCCACCCACTCATCATAACCCTTAATTCCTATACTGTTCAAAAATTTATCTATCCTTGCCTTAAAAAAAACATTCAACAGGTAGCCTCAACTCCTTCACTGGATAGGGAATTCCACAGATTCACAATCCTTTGTGTGAAGAAGTTCGTCCTCAACTCAGTCCTATATCTGCACCTTCTTATTTTGAGGCCATGCCCCCTTATTCTAGTTTCACCGGCCAGTAGAAACAACTTCCCTGCTTCTATTTTATCTATTCCCTTCATAATCTTGTATGTTTCTATAAGATCTCACCTCATTCTTTTGAATTCCAATGAATATAGCCCCAGTTTACTCAGTTTCTCCTCATAAGCCAAACCTCTCCACTCTGTAATCTCCTTTGCATCCCCTCCAGTGCCAGTATATCCTTTCCCAAGTAAGGAGACCAGAACTGTACACAGTACTCCAGGTGTGGCCTCACCAGCACCTTATACAGCTACAACATAACATTGCTGTCTTTAAACTCCATCCCTCTCACAATGGGGGACAAAATTCTATTTGCCTTTTTAATTACCTGCAGCACCTGCAAACCAATTCCTGTGATTCCTGCACAAGAACACCTAGGTCTCTTTGCACGGCAGCATGCTGCAATTTTCTACCATTTAAATAATAGTCCATTTTGCTGTTATTCCTACCAAAACAGATGACCTCACATTTACCAACATTGTACTCCATCTGCCAGACCCTCACCCACTCACTTAGACTATCTACATCACTTTGCAGCCTTTCAACATCCTCTGCACACTTTGCTTTGCCACTCATCTTAGTGTCATCTGCGAATTTTGACATACTATACTTGGTCCCCAACTCCAAATCACCTATGTAAATTGTAAACAATTGCAGTCCCAACATTGGTCTATGAGGCACACCACTAATTAGTCACTGATTGCCTACCAGAAAAACACCCATTTAACCCACTCTTTGCTTTCTGTTAGTTAACCAATCCTCTATCTATGCTAATACATTACCATCACACCATGCACCTTTATCTTATGTTGCAGTCTTTGGTGCGACACCTTGTCAAATGCTTCTCAAAATTGAGATACATCATATCTACAGGTTCCCATTGTCCACTGTATGTGTAATGTTTCCAAAGAATTCCACCAAATTAGTCAAACATGACCTGCCCTTCATAAACCCATGCTGTGCATTACCAATAAAATAATTTATATCTAGATATCTCGCTATTTCTTCCTGGATGATAGATTCAAGCATTTTCCCTACTACAGAAGTTAAGGTGTCTGGCCTGTAGTTACCTGTCTTTTGTTTACCTCCTTTTTTAAACAGTGGAGCCACATTTGCTATTTTCCAATCTGCAGAAACCACCCCAGAGTCCAGTGACTTTTGGTAAATTACCACGAGTGCATTTGTTATTTCTCCTGCCATCTTTTGTAATACCCTGGGATGCGTTCCATCAGAGCCAGGAGACTTGTCTACCTTTAGCCCCATTAACTTGCCCATCACTACCTCTTTCGTGATGATAGTTTCTAGGTCCTTACCTGCCATAGCAATTCTGTTATCAATTTTTGGCATGTTATTTGTAGCTTCCACTGTAAAGACTGACATAAAATACCTGTTCAATGCCTCAGTCATTTTCTCGTTTCCAGTTATAACATTCTCCTTCTCATCCTTTAAAGGACCCAATGTTTACTTCAGCCACTCTTTTTCGTTTTTATATATTTGTAGAAACTTTTGCTATCTGTTTTATATTCTGAGCTAGTTTACTCTCATAATCCATCTTACTTTTCTTTGTAGCTTTTTTCCTGACTTTATGTTAACCTTTAAAGATTCTCAATCCTCTAGTTTTCCATTAATCTTTGTCATTTTGTATGTATTTTCTTTCAATTTGATACCCTCTTTTATTTCCTTAGATATCCATGACTGATTTTCTCTTTCTCTGCATCCTTTCTTATCACTGGTTTACACTTTTGCTGAGCACTGTGAAACATCACTTTAAAATTTCTCCACTGTTCCTCAATTGTCCCGCCATAAAGATTTTTTCTCCAAGTCTACTTTAGCCAATTCCTCCTTTTATAGTCTCCTTGTAGTCTTGTAGCACAAGACACTGGTATTGGATTTTACCTTCTCATACTCCAGCTGTATTTTCAATTCAGCCATACTGTGATCGCTCCTTCTGAGAGGATTCTTAACTGTGATATCATTAATTATTCCTATCTCATTACACAGGATCAGATCTTGGATAGATTGCTCCCTCGTAGGCTCCATTACATACTGTTCAAGGAAGCTATCACAGATATATTCTATGAACTCCTCCCCAAGGCTGACTTGACTGCCCTGGTTTGACCAATTAATATGTAGATTAAAATCCTTCATGTTAATTGCTGTACCATTTTTACATGCATCAGTTGTCTCTTTGTTTATTTCTTGCCCCACCATGATGTCAGTATTTGATGGCCTATAGACTATGTCTATTAGTGACTTCTTTCCTTATTATTTCTAATTTCCACTCAAATGGATTCAACCTTT
The DNA here is from genome assembly GCA_024679065.1 of Sphyrna mokarran. Classification (NCBI taxonomy): domain Eukaryota; kingdom Metazoa; phylum Chordata; class Chondrichthyes; order Carcharhiniformes; family Carcharhinidae; genus Sphyrna; species Sphyrna mokarran. The sequence goes on from JAGIQG010000005.1 coordinate 41,026,267, forward strand.
TTTTTCCATAGAACCTATATCATCTCCCACTACTGCCCTGATGTTATCCTTAAATGTCAGAGCTACACTACTTCACTTACCTTCCTGTCAGTTCCTCCAAACAGTCTGGTATCCATGAATATTTAATTCCTAGTCATGACCATCCTGCAACCATGTCTCTCTTATGGCCACCAAACCATATTCATTTGCAATGATATGTGCCGCCAATGCATTTACCTAGTTTTGAATACTATGAGCTTTCAGATAAAGTGCCCTTATGCTGTTTTTGTATCTTCTTTTTGAATTCTAGCGCTTCCATTAATAATATCTCCTGATTTTGCCTTCCTTTTAACTTTTATCCTGATTTTTGATGTAGTTAGAAACTTCTCCCCACATTTTGTCCTTGCCCCCTTCTTCTCAGACTCCTTACATAGGTTCCCATCCCCATAGCATATTAGTTTAAACCCTTCCCAACTGCTCTAGCAAGCATTCCCCCTAGCTACCTCACCTAGTGGTGAGGTAGCTAAATGAATGCAAAATTGGCTTGATGACAGAAGACAGAGAGCAGTTGTAGAGAATTGTTTTGCAAACTGGAGACTTGTGACCAGCGGTATGCCTCAGGAATCAGTACTGAGTCCACTGTTATTTCTCATTTGTGTTGATGATTTGGATGAGAATATAAAAGGCATGATTAGTAAGTTTGTAGATGACACCAAGATTGGTAGCCTAGTGGATAATGAAGAAGGTTATCTTGGATTGCAATGGGATCTTGGTCAATTGGGTCAGTGGGCTGATGAATGGCAGATGGTGTTTAATTTAGATAAATGTGAGGTGATGCATTTTGGTAGATTGAACTAAGGCAGGACTTAATTAATGGTAGGACATTGGGGAGAGTTACAGAACAAAGAGATCTAGGGGTATATGTTCATAGCTCCTTAAAAGTGGAGTCACAGGTGGATAGAGTGGTGAAGAAGGCATTCAACATGCTTGGTTTCATTGGTCAGAACATTGAATACAGGAGTTGGGAAGTCTTGTTGAAGTTATACAAGAGATTGGTAAGGCCGTATTTGGAATAGCGGTTGGGAAGGGTTTAAACTAATATGCCATGGGGATGGGAACCTATGCAAGGAGTCTGAGAAGGAGGGAGCAAGGACAAAATGTGGGGAGAAGTTGCTAACTACATCAAAAATCAGGATAGAAGTTAAAAGACCTGATCGCCCTATGATAGAAAGGTATTATTAAACTAGAAAGAGTGCAAGATGTTACCAGGACTTGATGGTTTGAGAAATAATCCGTTATAGGACGGATATCAGAGGCAGGTTCTTTACCCAAAGGGTGGTTCGGGAGTGGAATGCCCTGCCTGCAGCGGTTGTAGATGCGCTAAGTTTGGTGGCATTTAAGAGGTTAGTTGATAAGTATATGGAAGAGAAGGGAATGGTTTAGTTTGGAGGGGCATTGCTTTTTATATTGGTCGGCGCAACATCGAAGGCCGAAGGGCCTGTTCTGTGCTATAATGTTCTATGTTCTATATGTTCTATAAGAAGAGGCTGAATACACTGGAACATTTTTCTCTGGAGTGTAGAAGGCTGAGAAGTCTATAAAATAATGAGGGGATCAGATCAGCTAGATAGTCAATATATTTTCTCAAAGGTAAGGGAGTCTAAAACTATAGAGCATAGGTTTAACGTGAGAGGAGAGATATACAAGGGTGTCCAGAGGGGCAATTTGTTCACACAGAGAGTGGTGAGTGTGTGGAATAAACTGCCAGAGATAGTAGTAGAGGCAGGTACAATTCTGTCTTTTAAAAAACATTTTGATGGATAAGATGGGTATAGAGGGATATGAGCCAAATGTGGGCAATTGGGACTAGATTCGAGGTTTAAAAAAAGAATGGCATTGACGAGTTGGACCAAAAGGCCTGTTTCCAAGTTTAAACCTATATGATTCCATGCCTCTATGACATCAGTCCCAGTCTTTGCCACTTTGTTTGCATTTTTTTTATTTAATACCTTCCTTTACTTCCTTAGATATCCATGGCTGATTATCTCTTTTTTTGCAGTCCTCCCTTATCACTGATTTGCACTTTTGCTGACCAATGTGAAAGATTGCTTTGAAAGTCCTCCACTGTTGAATGGGATGATCAAAATCCTAAATTTTTCACAAGCATAAGGCTTGTGTATCTGCAACTTAATTGCAAAGACACACAAGAGCCAATCCAGTGATGGGAAAGATTATGGATATGGTCCTGAAAGGAAAGATGACAGAAGTACATTGTAAAAAACTCAGACGTCCCATCACAAGAAGATGAGTTTATATTCTAGAATGGAGTTTTATTATGGGGAATGCGAGTGATTATTCCTCCGTGCTTGTGCGGAAGAATCTTTAAACAGCCACACAAAGGACATCTGTGTGCAGTGAGAATGGAGGAATTGGAAGTAATATTGTTGGTGGCCAGGACGAGTTGCACAAATCAAAGAGAAAGTGGGGCAATGTCAATCCTGTGCAAAACTAAAACTTCACCACTACAATTCCTGAGAATGGCCGAAACAGCCATGGCAGAGAGTACACATCAAGGACTATATACATAGATTGTTCCAATAGAGGACACATGCTCCTAATGATTGTTGATGCACATTCAAAATGGCTGGATGCAGTGATCGTGAAATCTATGAGAGCGGAACAGATTATTGAGAAGCTGGATGAAATATTTGCTGGATTTTGTAGACAAGAGCAAATCATAAGTAACAACTTGACACAGTTCATTTCCAAGAAGTTTGAAGATTACTTGAAGGGAAATGGTATGCAACACATCAAGTTAGCTCAGCACCACCCATCCACAAATGGATTGTCCAAATGATTCAAGCAGTCACTCAGACATTCAATTGAGGCATCAAAGATCCAAGGGACATTGATAAGACAAGTAAATAACTTCTTGATATCATTTGGAACACCGCACACGCAACAGTACAGAGTTCACAGCAATGCTGCTTTTAAAAAGAAAGCTAAGAACAAAGTCTGACCTTTTGGTGCCACGTGATACTTCAGAGATTTTTAAACAACAACAAAAAGCACAGGTTGCTAGAGAGGAGCTTCTGTACCAGCTAGAATTCACCTCCTTTTAAGAGGTGCATGCTGGCTTTACTTAGTGCTGGCTAGTTTTAAATGATGTAAGCCTTTCATGACCTTGAACTCCTGCTGAACTCAATAACGTTCAGTGAGCATTGAAGGTGATGCTTAGAATAGTAGAGTTCTCAATGGGCCCATGCTTACAGAGAATGGAGAAGTTTATGTTTAAGTTTTAAGTTCAAGTATTAGTGTCACAAATAGGTTTACATTAATTGGATTGAAGTTACTGTGAAAATCCCCTAGTCGCCATACTCCACCACCTGTTCAGTATACTGAGAGAGAATTTAGCACGGCCAAGGCACCTTTTTAAAAATTTATTTATTAATCACAAGTAAGGCTTACATTAACATTACAATGAAGTTACTGTGAAAATATCTTCATCGCCACACTCAACACTTGTTTGGGTACACTGAGGGAGAGTTGAGCATGGCCAATGCACCTAACCAATACGTCTTTCAGACTGTGGGAAGAAACTGGACCACCTGGAGAAAACCCATGCAGACATGGGGAGAATGTGCAAACTCCACACAGACAGTGACCTAAGTTGGGAATCAAACTCAGGTGCCTGATGGTGTGAGACTGTGAAGCAGTAGTGCTAACTACTGTGCCACATTCTGTAGCGGTTCATGAAGATAGCATACTATCACCTTCTCAAGAGCAACTGAGTTGGGCAATGAATGCTGGCCTAGCCAACAATGCTCACATCCTACGAATGGATAAAAAAAAATTAAAATTTACAATATTTCCACTTCCACATTAATCCTCTGTGCATGTTTCAATCCTAATTTTGCTCTCTGCAAGATGATTAAAAAATGAAGCATAAGTGTACTTTTTCCATCCTGACTTGCTGTGATAATTCCTCAATGATTGGTTGTTTTGTCTGCTGGATGATATCAATGTTGTTAGCTGCTTGAGATTGCCTATAGTTAGAACTGGAATTAAATTGATGTCACTCAAGTTGGAAGCCATGCCATTGAGACCATTATATATTTGTGGACAGATTTCTTTGAGGTCAGCAGTGAGCCCAATCACTTCACTGCTGATGCCAAAATCCAGGTTAAAGGTTGAATTGGAGGAAATGAAAACTCATCCAGTACTGGATATTGAACAATCAGATTGACAAGACAGTGAATGTGTTATGAGAGATAGCTGGTGTCTTCAGTGTCAAGTAATGACATGGCTCAGGTGCAGCAAGTAAATGAATAAGAGGATGAAGATTGAAGGATTCCAGGGATAACGCTGCTGAGTAAGATGGAGATCCTATCTACAATTTGATGGGCCAGGATGAGGCACAACAAACGCTGTAAGAGATGGAGAAAAGTATACTGCCCATGATCACAATCACATTGGGTGCCATTTGTGACTTTGACTAAGGTTATTGCAATGTTATGGTGGGGTGGAAACCTGATTGAAGAAAACTGCCAGGAAAAATGTGCATGGATTTGGAAGGCCAAAATAAATGCAGGACTTTAGAGAAGAAAGAGCAGTTGCAGATGGGTAGTAGTTTGTAAGAGAGAGGGATTGAAGATTGTTTTTTTGAAGAGAAAGTGGTGGCTGCAGTTTTGGAAGGAAGTGAATGACAGCATCTGAGAGGAGGCAACTATGTACAGCTTCTACTGAAATGGGGATCACAAAGGACATAGAATCCTTACAGTACAGAAGGTGGCTATTTGGCCCATCTAGCCTGCGTCGATCACAGTCTCACCCAGGCCCTATTCCCATAAACCCACATATTTACCAGTGTATTCCCTGACATTAGGACCAATTTAGCATGGCTATCAACCTAACCTGCATGTCTTTGGACTGAGGGAGGAAACTGGAGCATCTGGAGGAAACCCACGCAGACACAGGGAGAATGTGCAAACTCCACACAGACAGTGACCTAAGCTGGGAATCGAACTCAGGTGCCTGGTGCTGTGAGACTGTGAGGTAGTAGTGATAACCAGTGTGCCATCATTCCGCCCATCTGGGTGATTGACAATTTAATTGGAATTGGAATGAGTAAACAAGAGATGGATCGTGTGAACAAAATGAGTGGAGAAGGCAAGAGGCAAACTCATAGACAAACTAGCTTAACAAGGGTTTATTCTGAGGATGAAATAAAAAAACTCTCATATCTAGAGGACAAGTCTAGAATCAGAGGTTCTGATGAGCAGTCAAATATAAAACTGAAACATTAAAATGAGTATGCAAGGGGCCACATCAGTTTTCCTGCAGCTGCTAATCAAATTTGCCAGTTTTTGCAGCTTTTTAGACTAGGACATGTTTTCTCCACAGTGCTAAACATTAAAATATTGAAAACACAGGATGCATATCTGAATTCTCAATGCACCTATGTAAATACTAAGCAAACCATTCTTCAAATATTGAACTGTCCCGATCCCTTGATGACTTTTAAAAGTCGGCTTGCCACCACATTGATGTTACAGTGTAGCATCAGGTTATCTCTGCCAGCAACATCTGCGCACCAAAGTCTGGTCCTGGTCCTAATCCTTTACTCTGGACTGATTGAACTCAGCTGGTTCTTGCTACAAAACAGAAATGCTTCGCAGCAACGCACACAGACTGGTATAACTATAGTCTGAGAGACAATGGGAATTGCAAAGATATTCTGAACTACACAAATTCTATATCTCCCTTTCTCTCATTTAGGATCATAAGGTTATTCAAATGAATACATCACTTTAATGATAAGAATACTGTTTTTTTAATGATTAGTTACTACGTTATGACTAAGGTATCACAGCTAACACAATGGAACACCTCTATAATTTCCATGTTGTAACCTCTATGTGGGACTGGAAAACACTAGGGGTGATCCGCCCTAATTAATTTACCAACCTGCTTTCCTATAATTCATCTGTGCCCCAGGAATAATCACATCATGCTCACAAAAATATATTTGGGGTGAAAAAAAAATCCATTTTAATACTAAGTTACCATCAGAAACTCAATTTGTTTCCAGACAAAACAGCAAGATTGCAACAAAGGTAATAGAAACATTTTCAGAATAAAGTTATCTTTAATACTGAAATTGTGCATTTTGAAATGTGATCTTTATGAGAATTACACCCATTTGAAAATGCTTTGTGCAATTATTACTTTGTAGTTACTATGGTAACATGTACCTTAGCAACAATAGATCATGTTGTGAATTGGTTAACGGTTTCGTTTCACAGTGCAATTCAACCCTACTCCAATTCCTAATGGCTTAAAATCATTGGTACCCATGTATATCATGACTGCTGGCTAGTCACCTTCCTCCTACAAGGTCCTCTGCAGCCACTCAGTGACATCCTTGTTCCTTGCATCAGGAAGGCAACATGCCATCCTGGATTCACATTTGCAGCCACAGAAACACTCGTCCATTCCCTCAACTATCAAACATCCCCCTATCTCTACTGCGTTTCCAATTTTTCTCATACTCCCCTGTACAGCTAAGGAGGTCATGATGTCTCCTAGATGAACCTTTACTTTCACCAATATTCAGAACTGAGCAATGGTTTCAGAGTGTGATGCATTCCTGCGCTAGCTGTCTGGTTGTTCTTGACACTCCGGTCACCCATTCCCTCTCTCCCTGCATACTTTTAACTGCAGGATAACTACATTCATTAACTATTCACAAAACTCTCAACCTCACGGACGCACCATAGTGACGGAAACTGCTGCTCAAGTTCCGAAATCCAGAGCTCAAGCTGCTTTTGGTAAAGAGACTTTATGGTTATCCTGAGGCTTCCATATGGAACCAGGCACACTGCCACTTATCACCATTTCCTGTTTTTGTTGCATATACATTTGGTATGCTATCATCAATATATTGGTACCATATACTGTTTTATTTCATATGCTGTTTACTGTTTCAATATATAAAATTATGAAGGGAATAGATAAGAAAGAAGTAGGGAGGTTGTTTCCACTGGCAGATGAAACTAGAACTAGGGGGCAAAGCCTCAAAATAAGGGACAGCAGTACTGATTTGAGGAGGAACTTCTTCACACAAAGGGTTGTGAATGAGTGAAATTCCCTGTCCAGCAAAGTAGTTGAGGCTACCTCACTGAATATTTTTAAGACAAGGATAGCTAAATTTTTGAATAGTAAAGATATATTAGAGGTTCTGATGAGTGGGTGGGTAAGTGGAGCTGAGTCCATGATCAGTCATTTAATGCGAGGAGTGTGACTGGCAAAACAGATGAACTGAAGGCAATAATGTTCACGAGGAGTTTAGACGTGGTGGCGGTGACCGAGACGTGGTTGAAGAAGGGGCAAGACTGGCAATTGAATATTCCAGGGTATAAGTGTTTTAGGTGTGACAGAGTTGGTGTGAAGAGAGGCGGGGGAGTGGCTTTTTTAGTTAAGGACAACGTCATAGCAGTGCAGAGGGAGAGAGGTATGGATGATTTAGGAATTGAGTCTCTATGGGTGGAGTTGAGGAATAGGAAGGGAGTGGTTACTCTGTTGGGTGTTTACTACAGACCGCCCAACAGCCCGCGGGCTGTGGAAGAAGGGATATGCAGGGACATTTTAGATAAGTGTAGGAAAAATAGGGTGGTAGTGTTGGGAGATTTCAATTTTCCTGGAGTAGATTGGAGTGTGCCCAGGGCTGTAGGAGTGGATGGGGAGGAATTTGTACAGTGTGGTTTGGAAGGGTCCTTGGAGCAGTATGTGGATGGCCCGACTAGAGAGGGGGCTATACTGGATTTGGTTCTGGGGAATAAGCCAGGCCAGGTGGTTGACGTCGAGGTAGGAGAGCAGGTGTCAAATAGTGATCACAACTCTGTCTGCTTTAGGATATTAATGGAAAAGGACGAGACTGGCCCAAAAGGGAGGGTATTTAACTGGGGGAAGGCTAGATACGGCCAGATTAGGCAAGATCTTAAAGATACGGACTGGGATAAGCTTTTTGAGGGCAGGTCGACGAGGTACATGTGGGAGTCTTTCAAGGGAAAACTAAACTCTCTGCAGGAAAGATATGTGCCGGCAAGGAGGAAGGATGGAAAAGGTAGGATTAGAGAACCTTGGCTTACCAGGGAGATTGAGGACTTGATCAAGAAAAAGAGAGAGGCTTACATTAGATCTAGGCAACTAGGGACTGAGATAGCGCTGGAAGCTTATAGAGAGTGTAGACGGGATCTTAAAAGGGGTATTAGAAAGGCAAAAAAGGGCCACGAGGTGGCTCTGGCAGGTAGGATTAAGGAAAATCCAAAGGCATTTTACACCTATGTAAGGAGCAAAAGGATGGTTAGAGGCAAGATTGGACCTCTTGGGACAGTGGAGGGGATCTATGCTTAGAGCCTGAGGGAATGGGGGAGATCCTGAATGAATACTTTGCGTCGGTATTCACGCAGGAGACTGGACAGATGTCTGTGCCTGATGTTGACAAAGTTGAGGATTGGTTGAGGGAAATAAGGATTACGAGGAAAGAGGTGTTGGGGCTGTTAGGCAGCTTAAATACATATAAAGCTCCGGGGCCTAATGGCATTTACCCCAGGCTGCTAAGGGAGTTGAGGGAAGACTTGGCTGGGCCTCTGACGCAAATCTTTGTCTCTTCCTTGGACACAGGTGAGGTCCCAGAGGACTGGAGGATAGCAAACGTAGTACCGTTGTTTAAAAAAGGTCAGAGGGATCAGCCAGGGAACTATAGGCCGGTGAGCTTGACTTCAGTTATAGGTAAGCTAATGGAGAGGATCCTTAGGGACAGGATGTATGAGCATCTGGAGCGCTGCGATCTGATCAGGGATACGCAGCATGGCTTCGTCAAGGGGAAGTCTTGTCTTACTAATCTGGTGGAATTTTTTGAAGAAGTGACAAAAACAGTTGATGAAGGACAGGCTGTTGATGTCGTCTACATGGATTTCAGTAAGGCGTTTGACAAGGTTCCTCATGGTAGATTGATAGAGAAGGTGAAGGCGCATGGGATACAGGGTCGGGTATGTAGATGGGTCGAAAACTGGCTCGGAAGGAGGAGACAGAGGGTAGTAGTGGAAGGCTCTTTTTCCAGCTGGAAGCCTGTCACTAGTGGAGTGCCACAAGGCTCAGTACTAGGTCCTCTTCTATTTGTGGTCTACATAAACGCCTTGGAAGTAGGGGTAGGTGGTGAGATCAGCAAATTTGCTGATGACACCAAGATGCTTGGATTGGCGGGTACAGAAGAGCAGTGTCAGGCAATACAACAGGACATAGACAGGTTGGTAGACTGGGCAGATAGATGGCAAATGGAATTTAATCCGGATAAATGCGAGGTGATGCATTTTGGCCGGAAAAATGTAGAAGAGAATTATAGGATAAAAGGTAAAACTATAAGGAGCATAGAGACGCAGAGAGACTTGGGGGTGCAGGTTCACAAGTCTCTGAAGGTGTCCTCACAGGTGGAGAAGGTGACAAAGAAGGCGTATAGTATGTTAGCTTTCATAGAAAAGGGTATAGAATATAAGAGTAAGAGTTTGATGTTGCAGTTGTATACAACTTTGGTTAGGCCTCACTTGGAATACTGCGCCCAGTTCTGGTCTCCATACTATCGGAAGGATGTGGAGTCCTTGGAGAGAGTGCAGAGGAGGTTTACTAGGATGCTGCCTGGTATGGAAGGACTGTCCTATGAGGAACGATTAGATAGACTGGGGTTGTTTTCCCTTGAAAGACGTCGGCTTAGAGGGGATCTCATAGAGGTGTATAAGTTATAAGGGGTATAGATAGAGTAAATGGAGGTAAACTTTTTCCACCTTTAGAAATGGATAGGACGAGGGGTCATGGCCATAGGGTGAGGGGGGCTATGTATAGGACGAATATTAGAGGGCAGTTTTTCACACAAAGGATAGTGGGGGTGTGGAATGCACTGCCGAGTAAGGTGGTGGAAGCAGGCACGCTGGGGCTGTTTAAGGGTCTCTTGGACAGCCACATGAGCGGTATGCAGATAGAGGGATATATTAGGACGGTTTAACTACGGCTTTTTTCCACAGGTAATTCGGTCCATAATTTGAGCACGCATTCGGCAGGTGGTGCGGGTACAGCTCTTGTATGTTGATTCATGGGTTGCCTGGTACCTCATGTCGTATATGAGTGCTTTATGTGGACCATCTGAAGGGCACCATGACAGCTCAGAGACTATCGATGCGGCTGTGCAGACACTTGGAATTGGGCCGGTGTCTGCGGGAGTTTGCGCGTTCTCCCCCTGGTTGCGTGGGTTTTCTCCGGGCACTCCGGTTTCCTCCCACAACCCAAAAATTCGCTCTTAGGCTGATTGGGAAACAAATTGTCCCCATGGTGAAAATTTTCCATATTAGGAATAATATATATATTATTATATAGGAATATTAAAATAGGATAATGTATTTGGTATGACGGCAGCGCGGGCTCGTTGGGCCGAAGGGCCTGTTTCCCGTGCTGTGTTGCTTAATAAAAAAAAAAAATTAATGATCTTATTGAATGGTGGAGCAGTCTTGAGGGGCCAGATGACCTGCTCCTGCTTCGAGATCTTATGTTCTTTACCTCAGACTTATGCTGTCCCCACCATAAAACAGGTAACTCCATTTAGAAATTGTGCTGTTGGGATCTGCAACCTCATCAGTGAATCACGCTCTTCAAATTTTAGACTTACTATTATGTGTTCTGACAAGATATAAAAAGATTTTGCGCTGTCCACAGCTAGGTAAATTAAATGATAATATTTGGACCAGTTAGCAGCTCAGTTGGCTGGTTCAGATTTCTGAAATGAGCATTACAAAGTGTCAGGATTAGTTGATTTTCCCTCACAACTGTTAATAACTTTACATTGAGTAAATCAGCTGCAGTAAAAATTGTGACCCCTATCATTTTTACTATTGATCCTATATTTTGGAGGTTTGAGTGCATCAATTACTTTTAATGAGGCTATCCATAAATTATTGCTTAGCTGTGATTGAATTAGATTCATTACTGTTTTTGTGTAAAAAGACACCCAAGATTTTGTTCCAAACTTCTTTGAAGAATTCCCAAAATAAAAATAATTTAAGACTGTGTTTTATACCACTGTATAGTGGTAGTGTCTCTACCTCTGGCTAAAAATATTGGGTTCAAGTCTCACCTGAGAATGTGATGGCCACAGAAGATGCAATCATCAGGTTGATTATCAGCCTGCAAATTCTTCCCACACACCTGATGGCTGGTGGGGGGGGGTTCCTGGTCAGCCCTATGGCAGAAGGCAACAGAGTACTTTGCTAAATACTTTGCCAAGTACTGCAATACTTTGCCAAGTTTAATCATTGGACAAATCCTATGGATATCCGTGGTTACTAATGTCCTCTTAGGGCAATATAACTGGAGGAGGATGGAACTTGTTATTTATTGGGAGATGTCTGCAAAGGAAGACAGACACAAGAGGACCAGTTCATGTGTTAAATTATGTCATTCCCTGTGCACATAACATATTAACAGCTTTCCCTGCTTTTAAAAAATGATTAGCGAGAGAGGAAATAGCATATTTTAAAATAACTATGCAGCTGCAATGGTGAAAATAAAACAATCACATCTTTGTGAATATACACACTTGACATGATTGCAACTAGCTTGTTTTTTTAAACTACATCTAGATACCAAGTTTAGTAGTTGGTTTCCAAAGACTTCCTGATCTCTTTACAGGTTTTGGTAACATGTCAGATTATGGATTGCATTGTTTTGCTTCAGTACCTGCAGAGGATCCTGTTTCTTTCTCAGAAGTTAATACTTCAGACACTGAAGGGCAGTGGGAGGTGAGGGGGGAGGAGGACCATGCAAAGATCCATTGACCACGGGCAGGATTTTCTTATTTTGGGTGAGCCTGGCCAGAAGACCCACCCTGAAGTTTCAATGGTTCATACTCTGACATGAGCTCATGATCACATTGGTTTTGTTTTGCTTCATCCATTGCTTGGATTTTGTGATCTGGATGGACCTTTCTCACCATACAGGTAATTTCTTACTTCAGTTTTGAGACAGGCTGGTCGGGCATGATAGGAATGGAGGGCTAGGGGTGGGGCTCTAATTCTCTGAAATTACATTGTTTTTTGTTTGTGTCATAGAATCATAGAATCTCTACAGTGCAGAAGGAGGCCATTCAGCCTATTGAGCCTGCACCGACAACAGTTCCACCCAAGCTCTATCCCCTTAACACCTCGTGTTTAACCTGCTAGTTCCTCTGAGACCAATGGTCAATTTAGCATGGCCAATCCACCTAACCCACACACCTTTGGACTGTGGGAGGAAACCAGAGCAACTGGAGGAAACCCACGCAGACTCAGAGAGAATGTGCAGACCCCACACAGGCAGTGACCTGAGACTGGAATCAAACGTGAGCACTTGATGCCGTGAGGTAGCAGTGCTAACAACCGTGCCACTGTGATGCTGACACTTTGGACTGGACTGTTTGTGTTCAACTTTTTAACAGTCAGGTTTGGTGGAAACAGACTCAAGCACATCCTTAACTTTCTCTTCATCAGAAGCTCAGTGGGTGGATACTATGTTGGGTTATTCTGTACTTCAGAAGGATATTAGCTAGCTGATTTTTCATAATGAAATTTGAACAGCCTGCAGCACTTGTTTCTCGAGTGCTTCTTTAACCGTCACAATGGATCTTTCAGTTTCTCCATTTGATACTGGGTAGTAAGGAAGAGTGCAGTTGTGTTTGATACTGCTTTATTTAATTAAACTTTGGAATGGGAAAGAATGAAATTCAGAATGGTTATCTGACACAAACTCCTCCGGTGATCTGTGACAGGCAAAAATAGAATGTAACTCATCTACTGTTTGTTTATCATTAAAACCAGAAAACGATGGAAAAATTTAGTTCTACCAGCATCCATGGGGAGAGTTAATGTTTTGAGTTCAATGGATTTTTTTTCCAGAATTGAAGAGAGATGAAAATGTGGTACGTTTTATATTGTTGATAAAGGGAGGAGGATTGGAAGAAGCAAATGAAAAGGTCAGGGATAGATTAAAGCGTGGGGAAGATTAGATGATGAAGATGTCATGAAACACAAATAAAAGGGACTGGTAATGGTGGCATAAAAACATAAAGCATTGGTCCAGAATAAGGATTATTACAGAAGAAAGGTCAGCTCTGTCTAAAACCAAAAACATGAGAGTAAGACACAGACTGAAACTTAGGGGAAATACACTTAAAATGGAGGACAAAAATCGTAGAATCATACAGTGGAGAAAAGGCCTTTCAGCCCATCAGGTCTGCACCAAATGACACTAAATCTACATTAATCCATAGCTTTGGCACTTGGCCCATAGCCTTGAATGTTATAAACATTTCAAGTGCTCATCCAACCAAATTATGAGGTTTCCCACCTCTATTACCCTTTCAAGGAGTGCATTCCAGACTCTCACCACCCTCTGGTTGAAAAGAAATTTCCTCAAATCCTCTCTAAACCTCGTGCACTTACACCTTGCGGGATCACAAGGGAAAAATATGTTTGGTGTTGGCATCAAGTTGGATTTGGGTAAAATGGTAGAGAATAATTCTTTTCTTAAAGTCCATTTATTAGTGTTACAAGAAAGCTTACATTAACACTGCAGTGAAGTTACTGCAAAAATTCCCTAGTTGCCACATTCCGGTGCCTGTTCAGATATACTGCGGGTGAATTTAGCCAATGCACCTAACCCACACATCTTTGGACTGTGGGAGGAAACCAGAGCACTTAGAGAAAACTCACGCAGACACAGGTAGAACTTGCAAACTCCACATGGACAGTGACCCAAGCTGAGAATTGAATCCAGGTCCCTGACACAGTGAGGCAGCAGTGCTAACCACTGTGCCACTACACTGCCCTTCAATTGAAGAGGCAGACTGCCAAAGTCTGCTGCATATTGGGAGGTACTTGCAAAGAAAGACAGACACCAAGATGGTCAGTTCACGTGTTTACTTGCACTATTTATGCAATGTGCATGCTCATAGCACATTAATGCATTACAGAGTTAAATGCTGCACAGTTACCTAACTCTCTTGCAGACATGTGACAAGAAGTGTGCAGAATGCCTTGTTGGGAAGGGGGTTTGGGCATGTATCTAACAAGAAAAAGGCAGAACAGGAAAATTATGACATGAATCAGTCTGCAAAAGTTTTGATGCCAATGCTGTCTTTTTCCAACTGCAGATTCCAACCAACACTCTAACTTAACTGTTCACAGTTGAACACAACATTAAACAAATAAATAAACCCACAATGACACTTTCTGAAGTGTTTCAAAATAACATCCAGGTTTAGCTTCTGAATTTTCTTTTGATTCTGGTACAACAGTATGCATTTTTGGACCTTTCCTGTGCTTGACTAAGGTTTTAATAGTTTACAGCTGGGAGGCAGTAGCCCAGTAATATTAACACTAGATCTTCATCCAGAAACTCAGCTAATGTTCTGGGGACCTGGATTCAATTTTAAAAATCTGGAATGAAGCATTTACTGATGACCATGAAATCATTGGGGATTGTCAGAAAAACCCATCTGGTTCATTAATGTACTTTAAGGAAGGAAATCTGCTGTCCTTACCCCGTCTGGCCTACGCGTGACTCCAAAGCCACAACAATTTGGTTGACCCGCAAACGTCTTCTGAAATGGAGGGCAGTTAGGGACAAACAATCAGTGCTGGCCCAGCCAGTGACACTCACATCCCATAAAATGAATTAAAAATAAAATTGTTCCCCAGCTAGTGCTCTGAAAGAACCTTTACACAAAACACACTGGTTTGGAGTCCTTGACTTACCTGAATTGGCTCACTGTTCTGCACTATTAATGAGGGAGAGTTGCATTTAAATGCTCCCCCTGCACTCACAGCCAGTCAATCCAGGAGTGATAAGGACTGATAATAAGTTTGATCTGAACTATGTTAACTCCAGAGCCACTGTAATGTGATTGATTCTCAACTGCCCTTGGGCAACTAGGATGGGCAATAAATGCTGACCAACTATGATGTCCATGCAGCTGGATTCCACCAGGTTGTTCATCCATAGTCATCGATGAGGCCCTCAACACAATTAGTTATTTTGAGACTGGTTGCAGTGTGTCCGAAGATGACTGACCAGGCCAATTCGGGCACAGAATGTCCTGGCACATACTGGACAGACTTGTGTAGACACTATAGTTGTTGCGCTGGTGGCTCTAGACTTGCGCAGATCGTGCTTAAGTTGTGTTTCAGCAATACATCTTGCTTTGTAAGCTTGACAGTCTTTGTGGATGAGGCAGCACCAGGTAGGGCGGTTTTGTGCCAATGTTTCCCAGATGGTTGTGTCAATGTCAAGCTACTTCAGGGAGACCTTGAATGTGTCTTTTAAATGTTTCTTCTGTCATGCAAGCATCTTCCAGAAGCGAATTCTCCAAAAAGGAGCTGCTTGGGTATGCGCTCGACTGATATACAGATGACATGACTTGCCCATCAGGTCTGCGCTCTCATCAGCAGTGTGTGAACTGGTGGTAGAATTGCTCTAGAGAGAACTTCAGTGACTGGTACTTTGTCTTGCCATGGGATGCATAATATTCTGCAAAGACAAGTCAGTGGAAATGATTGAGCTGTCTTGCTTGCCTTCGATACACAATTCACGTTTCACAGGCATACAGGAGGGTAGCGAGTACCGTGGTGCTGTATACCTTCAGTTTGTTGCTGGGCTGATTCCTCAATGTTCCTATACAATGCAGTGTGGTCTACCGAAAGCAGAACTTGCCTCCTGCATCAATAGTCACTGCTTGGGAAAGGGTGCTGCCAAGATAAATGAATTGGTCCACTACCTGTAGTTTCTGCCCTTTGATTGTTATTATGGGTTCTGTGTACGGTGCATGAGGAGCAGGCTGGTGTATGACTTTGGTCTTCTTAATGTTGATGGTGAGTCCAAAGTTGTCACAAGCCATGGAAAATTTGTCCATACTGACTTGCATCTCTGGCTCTGAGCCAGTATACAGGGCACTGTAATCTGCAAAGAGGGAGTTTCTCAGAACAATTTCCTTCACTTTGGCAATAGCTTGAAGTCTCCTCAGGTTGAAGAGCTTCCCATCCACTCTGTACTTGAGGTTGATTCCAGCAACCATGTCCTGAAGGCATCATTCAGCATGGCAGTAAATGTCATGCTGAACAGTGTGGATGCAATCCCACAGCTCTGTTTGATGCCATTGGTGACTGGGAATGCCTCTGAGGATTCTCCAGCATTCAATACTCTGGCCATCATGCCATCATGGAACTGGCATACCATCTGAATGAATTTGGGGGGCAGATGAATGTTGGCATGATCATCCCACAGGCCTCGTCGGCCTACAGTGTTGAAGGTTTTCCCAAGGTCAACAAAGGTTGTGTAGAGCTCATGATTCTGCTCCTGACACTTCTCCTGAAGTTGGCACACAGCAAAAATCATGTCAATAGTCCCACGATCTTTGCGGAAGCCACACTGTGACTCCGGAAGCATCTCAGCTCCAGATGAGTGACCAGACAATTTAGCAGTGCTCTTGCGAGAGTTTTTCCTGTGATGGAGAGCAGCGAGATTCCTCGGTGGTTGTTACATACTTGCCGATTACCTTTCCTCTTGTAGAGGTGTACAATGGAAGCATCTTTAAGTTCCTGAGGAATGGATCCTTCCTTCCAAAAGGACTGGAACAACTCAGTGAGGTTCTCAATAAGTACAGGACCAGCAGCTTTGTAGATCTCTGTGGATATGGCATCTGCCTCTGGGGCTTTGCCACTGGATAGCTGGCTGATGGCTTTCATAACTTCGGCTACTACAGGTGGGTCATCCAGGCACTGTTAATATCAACTGAGGAATCCTGTCTATTGCCTCATCATTAATAAATGACGGTTGGTTGAAGATGGCTTCAAAGTGTTCAGCCCAACTCTGCAGGATCTGAGCCCTCTCTGAAATGAGAGTTGTACCATCTGTACTCAGGAGGGTGGAACTCCCAAGAGATTGAGGTCCGTAGAGAGTGTTGAGGGCTTCATAGAACCATTTCAAGTCGTTTCTGTCAACTTATCCCTGTATTTCATCTACCTTGGCACTCAGCCAGACATCCTGCATTTTATGCAGTTTATTCTGGACTGTCCTGCGAGCACTGGTAAAAACACTTTTCTTGGCAGCAGATGATGGGTCATTCTGACAGGCCCGATGAAGACGATGCTTTTCAACAAGTAGAGACTGCATCTCCGCATCATTTACATCTAACCAGTCATGCTGCTTGCAGGTACAGGGTTTCAGCATCTTCAGTGCAGATGTATGGACAGCATTTTGGAAGCGTTCCCAGTCGTCCTCAGCGCTGCGAGGTGTAGGTCAGCAAGCTTGATTTCTAAATCTTCAGCTAGTATTGAAGCTATGCTGGGGTTCTTTAGCTTGGCTGCATTGATTCTTTTCATAACCTTGCTTCCTTGTGATCGCCTCTTGGGTCTGATGTGGAGCCTTATTTTGGAGACAATGAGCCTGGATTCCACCATACTCCTTATCATTATGCCCAGGTTTTCTGAAGAGTTTTCCAATGCATCATTCATTTGGTTATGTAAACACAGCCCATTGAAGTTTCCATTTGATACTGTGCGACTTTATCCTTCATTGAGCTGATGCTTGCACTAAACATTCCCTCAACACTGCCTCTTGCATACTTGTTTCTCATGTCTCTTCACAGCGGAATCATACCTCTATCCTACCTCTAAAATACACAGTCAGTACCTAAGTTAATAGCTGTGAGTATAACATTTTAGTGACTGTACATCTTCATCATCACTGTTTCCTTCCCCATGTCCTCGCACTGAGAAGACTGAAGTTTTTCGGTATCCAAAATGTGAAAAAAATGGAAATTTGGTTGTGGTGAGGGAAGGGGAGAAAGTAAGGAGTTTATGCTTACACTATCTGAATCTTGAAATAAATGAGATCATGGAGTGTGGGAGATGTAGGAGAGAAGGATTAGATATACAGATGCTACCACCATTGACCCCTCCATCCAATGGTCACTGCCTCTGTGATGCCCTTTCTAGATCTCTTCCATGGGGGTTAAAGCATGGTGATGGCCTACACTGCTTCAGCTCTTTGTTGTTGCTTGTTGTTACATGCTAACTTCTTCCTGCAGTTACTGTTTTGTTTTTTCTTCCCACAAGTATACCAAATACTATGAGACTGCTTAATCTCAGTGAGAGGTTCTTTATTGAAGAATGGCAGGTTTTCAGGAGAATTCGTCACTGATACTGATGTGTCATCAGTAACACTGATGTGTTACTGATACATCAATATTACATCAATTACAGCATCACATGTAACTTGCATCACTTCCTGTGAAATTATCAATTCTAAAATGTTTACATATTCCACAATGTGTAAATCAATACATTAAACTATATGCAGTACATCCTACTTAATCTCACTTTCCAATTTGGTCTGTAACCATGTAGGTTCAAGCATTTCAAATGTGTATCCAAGAATGCTTTAAATATTATGAGGGTTCCTGCCTCCACCACCCTTTCCTCAGGAAAGGAAGGGAAGCTTGAATTAAGAAGCACTTAAATTATAATATGCTTTTCATCTTTATTTAATCTCCAAAGTGGCGTAGTCACTATTGAAATGTTGGAAGCATTAGAATTGAAGGATTGAGTAGTGATTGATAGAAACTGTTGAGACGCGTTTCTTCCCCCCAAAAAACTAAGCACCCAACACATGGGAAAACAGAGGTTTTTCCTGCCGGTTCTTTGAGTGAGCTGAGTGGAATGAATTTCCAATATTCTGTGCATTACAATTCAATTCTGGCCTTAGGTGACTGTCTGTGTGGAGTTTGCGCGTTCTCCCCATATCTGCATCTGTTTCCTCAAGTGTGCTTTGGTTTCCTTCCACACTCCAGAGATGTGCAGGTTAGGTGGATGGCCATGCTAAACTACCCCTTAGTGTGAGGGGATTAGCAGAGTAAATAAGTGGGGTGATGGTGATAGGGTCTGGGTGGGATTGTGATCAATTCAGACTCGAAGGGTCAAATGGCATCTTTACACACTGTAGGGATTCTATGATTCTAGGAAAGAAAGATGATTGTGGTGACTGGAGGTCAATCATCTCAGCTCCAGGACATCACTGCAAGAGTTCCTCAGAGTAGTGTCTGAGGCTCAATGACCTTCAGCTCTTTCATCAATGACTTTCTTTTGATCATATATTGGAGATGTTCACTCATGATTGCATAGTGCTCAGTATCATTCGCACTTTTCAAATAATGAAACCATCCACGTCCAAATGCAACAAGACCTGAACAATAACCTCTCTCACCATCAGCAATTCCTCAAAGTATCACAGCCCAGATTCACCCTTCAAAATCACTCCCATCATTTCATGCAGCCTTTAAAAGATACAGACTCCATTTAGCTGATGCTAGACACACATGATATCAGGTCACCTTTAAACAACAAAGTAGTGCTGGCTGCACACATTTCAAACAGCTGGCAATACAATGTTAAGGTGTCTGCAATGCAAAGAACAGGCATGGATCTGTGTTGGTATTCAGATGGTCCATGAAAAGCAAGTGTAGATGCTTCGATGCTGAGTATATTCAAGACAGTGACTGCTAGATTTTTAGATACTAAGGGAATCAAAGGTTATGGGGATAATGCAAGAAGGGGGAGTTGATTTGATTTGATTTGATTTATTATTGTCACATGCATTAACAGACAGGGAAAAGAATTGCTTCTTGCGTTCTATCCAGACAAAACATACAGTTCATAGAGAAGAAAACAAGAGAGTGTAGAATGTAATATTACAGTCATAGCTACGGTGTAGAGAAAGATCTACTTAACATAAGGTAAATCCATTCAAAATGCTGACAGCAGCAGGGAAGAAGCTGTTCTTGAGTCTGTTGGTAAGTGACCTCAGACTTTTGTATCTTTTTCCCAAAGGAAAAAGGCAGAAGAGTGGATGTCCAAGATGCAAGAGATCCTTAATTATGCTGGCTGCTTTGCCAAGGCAGTGGGAAGTGTAGAGAGAGTCAATGGATATGAGGTCGGTTTGTGTGATGGGTGGGGCTACATTCACGATCTTTTGCAGCTTTGTGGTCCTGCATGGAGCAGAAGCCATACCAAACTGTGATACAACCAGAAAGAGTGCTTTCTATGGTGCATCTGTAAAAATTAGTGAGTCGAAGCTAAATTTCCTTAGTCTTCTGAGAAAGTAAAGGTGTTGGTGAGCTTTCTTAACTATGGTGTCAGACTGGGGGGAGCAGGAGAGATTGTTGGTGACCTGAATACCTAAAACTTGAAGCTCTTGACCCTTTCTACTTCGTCCCCATTGATGTTGACAGAGGCATGTTCTCCTTTATGCTTCCGGAAGTCGATGACAATCTCCTTGGTTTTGTTGACATTGAAAGAGAGATTATTGTTGCTGCACCAATTAACCAGATTCTCTATCTCATTCCTGTACCCTGTCTCATCATTGTTTCAGATCCGACCCACTACAGTGGTATCGTCAGCAAACGTGAAAATCAAACTGGAGTAGAATTTGGCCACTCAGTGATAGGTGTATAAGAAGTATACTGGAGGGCTGAAAACACAGCCTTGTGGGGTGTTGAGGATTGTGGAGGAGGTGTTGTTGCTTATTCTTACTGATTATGGTCGTGAGTTAGGAAGTTCAGGATCCAGTCGCAGAGGGAGGTGCTAAGGCCCAGGCCATGGAGTTTGGAGAAGAGTTTCATGGGAATAATAGTGTTGAAGGCTGAGCTGTAGTCAATAAACAGCAGTCTGACATAGGTGTCCTTGTTACCTAGGTGTTCCAGGATTAAGTGCAGGGCCAGAGAAATGGTGTTTGCTGTGGACCTGTTGTGGCAATTGGCAAACTGTAGTGGATCCAGGTAGTTCAGGAGACTGGAATTGATTCGTAACATGATTAACCTTTAGAAGAACTTCATAATGATGGATGTCAGAACCACCAGCTGATAGTCATTAAGACACATTGCTTCATTTTTCTTAGTTATCAGGATGATGGTCGTCTTCTCAGATAGGGGCCTCAGATTGTTGTAAAGAGTGGTTGAAGATGTCTGTGAATACCTCTGCTTGCTGATCTGCATACGATCTGAATGCATGTCTGGATACTTCATCCAGGCCTGTCGCTTTCTCTGTGTTGACATTCAAGAAAGCTATTCTGACATCTGCAATGGTGACTCCAGATACAGATTCATCCAGGGCAGAAGATCAGCTGAGGTCAGAAGTTGAAGCAGAAGATCAGCCATAATCTTACTGAAGGGCAGAGAAAAGCTCAAAGAGCTATTAGTCTACTCCAGCTCCTATTACTTATGTGATTAATTGCGTTCTGTGATCCCAAACCCTGTTCTTTGGCATTAGCCTCCTGTTTCTCCATTTGATGGTCACTCATCAGTTTATTCATTTTGGTGTCACAGGTTGCTTCTGTTAGCAAAGCTCTCTCATGGTTCACTATATACTTCTACTTACCCAGCATCTCGGTAAATATAACAATAACCAGAAGTCAAACTGCAAATCATACACTGGAATTGTTTCCTTAAGTGGTCTGTTCACTGAAGTGAATCATCACACAGAGTTAGTGAGGGGGCAAAATGGAGCTCAGCAATAATGTTTAGATAAGTAGAGATAAAAATAGACATTATGTGATGAAATAATTTGCAGAACACGGTGGTTCCAGTCCTGCTGGGACCCAGAAATGTCAACTGTGGAGCGTAGGCTAGTCAGCAGTTTAATAACTTAAATTGTAATGTTACATTGATAATCTGGAACTGTTGTTCAATCTCCTTTGAGGGTCGGGGGAAATTTCACAGACTTAGAGTTTATCTGCAGTATTCGACTGCCTCAGTACATTGAATACACTGGAGTCTCATGAAAAGCCCATTGAAAGGAATAGGTTTGATAACGAGAGTAAGGTTCTCTTGATCCATTTTGTTTCTTAAATTGGTTGGAGATTAGAAGCAAGTTCTTCTAGTTGATTAGAGGAAGCATAGTTTACATCGATACGTCACACAATGCCATTAAACTTCAGGCTAAAGGAACTTCAGAGAATCTAGAACTTGGGGTCATCATTTAAAAAATAAGGGATACTCATTTAAGATTGAGAATTAAAATTGAAATTTTTTTTCTCAGAATGTCATGAATCTCTAGAACCCCTCAAAAGGCAATGGAAGCAGAGTATTTGCAGATTTTTATGGCAGGATTTTTGATTAACAAGGGAATAAAAGGTTATTGGGAGTTGGCAAGGGTGTGGGGTTGAGGTTACAATTAGATCAGCCATTGAATGGTGGACTCAGGGGACCTACTCCTGCTTCTACTTTGTATGTTCACATATAACATCATTGTCTGTTATTTCCCAAGGTCCATATCATTTCAGATATTGTTTCTTCTTGAAGCTAGAAGTACAATTAAATCTCAAACATTAACTTGGAACCATAGCATCATAATTGAACCAGCTCTTAAATTATCAAACTATACTGTGCTCTGGTTAGACCACATCTTGAATATTACACACTATACTACTCACTGGGACACTTGGAAGATATTCAAATATTGAAGACAGTGCAGAGAAGAGGCATGAAGTTGATCCCTGGTGTCAGACATCTGAAATTTGAAAAGAGGCAAGTGTTTTCCAACCTGGAATGGCATTCCTGGAGTTAATTTATGGAAGTGCACAAGTTAGTAAATTAGCTTTGGATTGTTAAAAATAGGAGTTGAACAGGAGACAGAAAAAATCAAATAAATGGTAACTTTAGCACTGATATCGGAAAGTTCTTCTTCAAATAGCGAGTGATTAATACTATGATGAACAAAAACAGAAATACTGGACAACTCAACAGGTCCGGTAGCATCTGCCAGCATATTTTAATGATTAATACTACGGGCTAAATAACCAGATGAAATGACAGGGATTATACCAGTGATTGTATTTAAGAACAGCTAAATGATAAGTTTTTTAAAATTTTGATTTGATTTATTATTGCCGCATATGTTCACATAGAGTGAAGAGTATTGCTTCTTGCGTGCTATACAGACAAAGCATACTATTCATAGATAAGGAAATGGGAAAATGCAGGATGTAATGTTACAATCATAGTTAGGGTGTAGAGAAAGATCAACTTAATGCAAGGTAGGTCTATTCAAAAGTCTGATGGCAGCGGGGAAGAAGCTATTTCTGGATGGGTGATGAAATATGGATAGAATGGCCATCCTTATCTATAATTATCTTGCAGCCTTATGAAATAAATCAGTGCTCAAATGAGTCCAGCCAATGTTCACACTTGGCAGGTTGGCAGCAGTGCTATTCTGTGTATCTCAGATGGGACTGGCTAACAGAGGTCTCTTCTGGAGATGGTGGGTCTGGTTAACATGTATCTATAGGTGTCTGAGTAGGCTTCCTCCAGGTGCTCTGGTTTCCTTCTACAAAAAGAAATCTCACAACATCAGTTTAAAGTCCAAACAGGTTTATTTGTAGCAAAAGCCTCAAGCATTCGGGACACCCTGGCCCTTCTTCAGGTGGCTGGGAGTTCTGATCGTATAAAGGACACAAAGACACAAAGTCAACTTACATGCACAATGATTGGAATGTGAGTCTTTACAGCTAATCAATTCTTAAAGTTACTCACATTCCAATCATTATGCAAGTAAATTGAGTTTGTGCCTTTGTGTCCTTTATACGATCGGAACTCCCAGCCACCTGAAGAAGAGACAGGCTGTCCTGAAAGTTTGTGGCTTTTGCTATAAGTAAACCTGTTTGGACTTTAAACTGGTGTTGTGGGATTTCTTTCTATTTTACCCCAGACCAACGCCGGCATCTCCACATCAGACTTCCTCCTACAGTCCATGGATGTGCAAGTTATGTGGAATGGTCATGCTAAATTGCCTTTGCTGTTCAAAGATTTGTAGGTTAGGGGGATTAGCTATTGTAAATGCACGGTATTACGTATATTTAGCCTGGGTATGACCTCTTTTGAAGAATCAGTACAAATTTGATGGGCCAGATGGCCTCCTGGTACATTGTAGAGATTCTATAGTTCCACTGAAGGAGCAGTAAATGGAAAGTTAAATGAAACAAGGTAATATAGGTGCAAACAAGGTAATATCAGAGGAAGTTATGGAAACCTACACAAACAATGTTGTCATCTTATTACTCACCAATTAACATACAGCCATCCAGAAATACTGGGTTTCTCTTGCTGCCAATTTTGCAATTGTGAACAACCACATATGTCAAAAAAATATTTCCAAGCAATAAAGATAGGCTGCATCGTCCAAACATTTCTCTAATAATGGAATGCTGTCCTTTATTACAAAAGAAACTGAATATAAAAGGAAGGATCTTATGCTTCAGTTATGCAGGCATTGGTGACACAAAGAGTGACTCAAGCAAGACTGAAAAATCCCACCCGAGGACAATGGATATTTCCATTGTCTGCCTCTTGGCCACGGGGCAGTAGAATTCCGGTGCAAATCTTGAAAGGTGGAAAATCCTGCTCGAGATCAACTTTTGTATGGTTCCCCCATCCCCCCTCATTCTGATTCCTGTGGCGGGCAGGATGGGAAATCTCCCCCCATTTTAGCTTCCCTATTGAAGGGATGATGTAAGTGCATCGGAGGTATTTCAGGGAAGGTTTACTAGTTTGATAGATGGAATGAGTGGGCTGTCTCATAAGGAAAGATTGGATAAGCTGGACTTGGTGTAAGGGGTGACTTGATTGAAGTATATAAGATCCTGAATAGTCTTTATCAGGTCAATGTGGAAATTAAGTATCCACTTCTGGGTGAGTCCAGAACTAGGGGGCACTATTTTAAAATTAAGGGTTGCCTTTTCAGAATAGAAATTAAGAGAA
Source organism: Sphyrna mokarran (assembly GCA_024679065.1). NCBI lineage: Eukaryota > Metazoa > Chordata > Chondrichthyes > Carcharhiniformes > Carcharhinidae > Sphyrna > Sphyrna mokarran. The sequence goes on from JAGIQG010000005.1 coordinate 41,051,132, forward strand.
TTTTTTTCTCAACTTTGGAAATTTTCCTCAGCAAGTAGTGGACATGAGGTCACTGAATATTCATGTCATAGATTCAAGTTCAGCAGCGAAATTAAAGGTTATCAGGGTAGATGGGAATGTAGAACTTGCAACACAAACAGATCAGATAAGATCTTGTTGTACTCCAGAGTAGAATTGATGGGCTACTCCTGTTCCTATTTAGTCTGATTCATATGTAATATTTTGTTCAACAACTGACTCCTGGACAGATTTAGACAAAACCCAAATGCAAGAGAAACATTATTAGAGGTAGCCTTTTTCTTACTTAATAAAGTTAAATTAAAGTATTGTATTTTATCTTTCTTCAATTAGCAGTCTCATTCCAAAACATGATGGTAATGTCTTCTGGTGGAAGTTAAGCTGAAAACAATAAGTTTGAAAGAACTAGAGATTTGCATCCAGTGGTCATTCATGGTTCTTCATTACCTATTCAAATACGTCAATGTTCTGAAATAATTAAAATAGGATCATACATAAGATTACAGGCTATTGTCTGCACAAGGTCTGTTTACACCTAAGTCATAGTCGGTTAATGTTTGCTATAAGGATTCAGTGACCATTATTGCAAGGAGGATGGAGTATAAAAGGAGCAGAATCTTGCTATAACTGTTTTGGGGATTGGTGAAATCTCATGAAGAGTACTGCGTACAGATGTAGTCATGTTACTTACGGAAGGATATGCTTGTAATGGAAGCAGTTCAGAGAAGATTCACTGTGCTAATTCCTGGGATGAGGAATTTGTCTTATGAAGAAAAGCTGAGCAGATTGACCCTATGTGATTCTAGGAGAATGACAGGCCAACTTACTGGAACAAATCAGATTCTAAAATGCTCCAAATCCCTAGGTTTGTACTTTCTGACAAGTCTATAAACCTTTGCTCTCATACAATCTTTAACTTACCACAACTGACTAAATTTTCCTGTTGGATTTAAATGAGTATATATTTGTTGTAAACTATGCATTAATTATTTAATGCATATGAGTAGACTCATTGCTGGTCTACTGTCATATCTTTTAAGGTATTTTCCCAATCCACCACAGCCAGCTTTCCCCTCATGCCTTCATAGTTTCCATTGTTTATATTTAAGACCATGGTTTCGGATTGAACTACATCAATTTCAAACATAACATAACATTCCACCGTATTATGGTCACTCTTCCTTAAAGATTATTAATTAGACTTTTCTCAGGAGTTTGGACCGATAGTTCTCTAAAGTTTAAAAATAATGAGGGAATGTCATTCACTTGTATAAAATTCTTAAGGGACTAAAGAAAGAAAATGCAGAAGGGATCTGCATTACATGAACCTCTAATTCTCTGATTTATACTGTGCCTCACATTATCAATACTGTTTGGTGGCTTATAAACAATTTCTACCAAGGTTTGATGCCACTTGTTGTATTTTTAGCTGTATCGGATTTGACATCTTGTTCCTCTGATCTATGATCTTTCCTCACTGATGTACTGATCTCATCCCTTACTATCAACACTACCCTATCTCCTTTTCATTTGTGCTTGTCCTTCCAAAATGTTAAATACCCTTGAATGTTCAGTTCCCAGCCTGGGTCATCTTGGTCTCGGTAGACAGCTTTTTGATTGACAAGGGAGTTAAGGGTTATGGAGCTCAGGCAGGAACATGGAGTTGAAGCCACAAACAGATCAACCACGATCTTATTACCTGGTGGACCAAACTCAATGGGCTGAAAAGTCTTTGCCTGCTGATGTTTCTTATGATCTTATATACGTATCAATATCATATTTACCAGCTTTCAGAAATTGGAGATTCAAAGTTAGCTGGAACGACTCTGCTTTAAAATCTGCAAAGTGTTGAATTAAACTTGTTAATTACCAACCATCAGTAACGAATGAAAGGTTATGGAAAAAGAGCCGAAGGCGGATGCGAGAAATCAGTCATGATTTTCTTGAATGGTGAAGCAAGCTTGAGGCGACGAATGGTCTATTCTTGCTCCTATTTCTAATGGCTTTATGGTCTTATCCCCATTGTACATCCATTGTACATCGTGTTTGACCAAGTTATAGAGTCAAAGAGGTTTACAGCATGGAAATATGCCCTCCAATCCAACTTGTCCATACTACCCAACTTTTACCACTAAGCTAGTCCCAATTGCCCACATTTGGTCCACGTCCTTCTAAACCCTTCTTACCCATATATCTATCTAAATGCATTTTAAAAGACAGAATTGTACCCGCCTCTACTACTGCCTCTGGCAGTTTATCCCAGACACTCATCCCTTCTTCGTGAAAGAAATTGCCCCTCTGGACCCTTTTGAATCTTTCCCTTCTCACCTTAAGTGCACAGCTTCACTTCCCAATTTTGAAAAAGTTAACATTTTTTTCCAAGTTCACATCAAAAGTCATTATACCATCAACTGCAATAATCCTTGTCTATTCCCTAAAGCTTTGGTATTCAATCCAGTAAAGCACTCAGCAATATCCTACTGACACCACATGAGCCAGTTAAAATGAAAGGTGTTATTAATATTTGTTAAGGCTAGCCAAGGAAAGCCAATCTGTAACAATTGCAGGATACCCATGAACCTGTTTAAAAGAAATGGAATAATATCTGGAAGAAAGAAGCATTGTTTCAGCACTTTGCTGGGAAAAATTAAACACTTGAATATTTGTCCTCCATTCATTCAATGAAAGGACAAACTAGTGATGCGTTAAACCCTGACCATGCATTACAAAAATAAATCAATTATTTAAAGCGCCAGGTGCTATTGACTGATATTAATTTGATAACTTCAGAGTATACAATGCTTCTGATGTATGGTATGGTATTGCAATGATGAATCATCATGTTGTTCTTGCAGCTACTTCACTAGTAAAGCTCTCATTATTAGGCTTGCTCTTACTGTACTTTATCAAGTGATATTTTAGTTCCTCCTTTGCTTTAAGTTGACTTATTTGTGTCACAAGTAGGCCTACATTAACACTGCAATGAAGTTACTGTGAAAGTCCCTTAATCACCACATTCTAGTGCCTGTTTGGGAGAATTCAACATGGCCTTTGCACCTAACCAGCGCATCTTTCGGACTGTGGGAGTAAACTGGAGCACCCAGAGGAAATCCATGCAGACACGAAGAGAATGTGCAAACCCCACACAGACACTGTCCAAGCTGGGAATTAAATCCAGGTCCTTGTCACTGTGAGGCAGCAGTGCTAATGTGTTCATTGCACTAGCTTTATCCTGATTAGTTATTAAACCTTGTTCATATTATCTTCAATACCATTCCCTCTGCATATGGCAATTGCTCAAATTTATGCTCTGGCACAAAACCTCGTCTGCTGGCGGTGTCCTTTGGAAAGTTGTCTAATGGTTTTCTGTTCCATCACTTTGAATGAAAGGAGACCAGGAAAACCACTGTAGGTAAAAATTCCTGACATTCGCAGGCAATACCTCATGATGGAATTCAAAGCTATAGGAGAACCCCTTTTGTGTCAAGTCAATGTTAAACTGCATATTGTTGACTCACAAGAAAATGATTAGCTAACTATTTGTTCAGCTTCTGTCTTTTTACCAAAGATTATACAGATAAAGGAAAATGTACGTTTCTTATTTTGATTGCTCCTGGGCATTGCTTATGTAAATTGACATTGTAATTACAACACAGCAATTGGCCAATTGTCTAGTCCATATTGGTATTTATCTTCGTGGTGGCAGAGCAGTTAGCATTACTGTCTCACAGCGTCAGTGACCCTGGTTCAATTCTAGCCTCGGGTGACTGTGTGCAATTTGCATATTCTCCCTCTGTCTGCATGGGTTTCCTCTGGGTGCTCGGATTTATTCCCACAGTCCATATGACATGCAGGTTAGGCAGATTGGCAATGTTGAATTGCCCATTAGTGTTAGGGAGATTAGCAGGTAAACTACATTAGTTTTTTTATTAGTCTCATCAACTTGAATTGTTCCTTTTGAGGTATTGTGAACTTGAACCTGATGAGTACAAGGGGCAAAGCTTCAACATGTGTCTTTTTTCAGCAATATTCAAGCTCTGTTCTGCCAATAGGCCAGTTGTTACATGAGCACTTGCTCTGCAATATGAACAGGGTATGGTCAGGTGGAGGGGAAAATGGGAAGTTGGGCAAGGGGAGAAGAGAAGGAGGGGTCTTCATTGCAGGTATGACTCACAAAGGGTGTTCTGTCATCTCACCGTACCTGAGAGCCTTCAATGAAAGACACAAAATGATCTGCAACATTGTGGAACAAGCTACCAGCTTCCTTGAGAAACAATCTTCAGGGGAGGAGGGGGCATGATGCAGACCACATCCATCATGTGCAATTAGATAGAGAGAGGAACTGTATTATGAGGCTTGACTTCAGTTGAAAGGAACTTCTCCACTCCAATGATAAACCCATAAGTGCCTAATTTGATTAAATTCCCCATTAAAAAGTTCCCTCAGCCAACATATTCAATGTTAAGTCGCTCTGCTGAACATTCATCCTGATTCGAAACATTGACTCTATTGTCTCTCCACAGATGCTGTCAGACTGTTGAGATTTTCCAGCATTTCCTGTTTTTGTCTCAGATTCCAGCATCTGCAGTACTTTGTCTTTATCCTAGGAGGGGGCTGACGAGGAAAGCAGCAATTACACAATCATGGGACTATAATATCATAGGATACAGTGGCAGAAATAGGCCATTCAGTTCATCGAGGCTACATCGCAATTTAATCTTGGCTGATAAGTTTCTCAACTGCCTTTTCCCTGTAATCTTTGATTCCATTACCAATCAAGAACCTATCTATCTCTGCATTAAATACAGTCAATGACATGGCCTCCATAGCCTTCTGTGGCAATGAATTCCACAGATCTACCACTTCTGGCTGAAGAAATTCCTTCTCGATTCTGTTCTAAAGGATCGCCCCTTTACTCTGAGGCTGTGCCCTCGGATCCTATTCTCTCCTACAAATGGAAGTATGTTTACCTGATCGAAACATATAAGATGATTAGAGGTTTAGATAGGGTGGACAGTGATAGCCTTTTTCCTAGGATGGAAAAAGCTAGCACGAGGGGACACAGCTTTAAATTAAGGGGTGATAGTTATAGGACGGATATCAGAGGCAGGTTCTTTACCCAAAGGGTGGTTCGGGAGTGGAATGCCCTGCCTGCAGCAGTTGTAGATGCGCCAAGTTTGGTGGCGTTTAAGAGGTTAGTTGATAAGTATATGGAAGAGAAGGGAATGGTTTAGTTTGGAGGGGCATTGCTTTTTATATTGGTCGGCGCAACATCAAAGGCCGAAGGGCCTGTTCTGTGCTGTAATGTTCTATGTTCTATGTATTTTCCCCACATCCACTCTATCTAGATCTTTCAATATACTGTAAGTTTCAATGAACTCCACTCTCATCTTTCTAAACTCCATCAAACACATACCCAAAGTCCTCAAATGCTCCTCATATATCATGCTTTGCATTCCCGGGATCTTGTTCATGAACCTCATCTGGACCTTCTCCCAGGCCAGCACATCCTTCCTTAGATACAGGCACAAAATTGCTCATAGTATTCTAAATGTGATCTTGTCAAAGCGTTATAAAGCCTCAGCAGTAAATCCCTGCTTTTGTATTCTAGTCCTCTCAAAATGAATGCTAACATTGCACTTGTTTTCCTAACTACCAACCCATCCTTTAAGTTAATCTGAAGAGAATCTTGAACTAGAATTTCCAGATCCCCTAATGCTTCCAATTTCTGAATTCTCTCCCCATTTAGAAAATGGTCTATGCCTCTATTCTTCATATCAAAGTGCATAACCTCACACTTCCCCATATTGTATTCCATCTGCCACACATTTGTCCACTGTCGTAATGTGTCCGAATCCTTCTGTAGCCCCCCTTCTTCCTCAATACTACCTGTCCCTCCAACTATCTTTGTATCATCTGCAAACCTAGCCACAATGCCCTCATTTCCTTCATCTAGATCATAGCCAATCCTCTACACATGCTAGTACCTTGCCTCTAACACTTATCTTACTCAGCAGCCTCCTGTGTGGCACCTTGTCAAAGGCCAAAGTAGATGACATTCACAGGATCCCTTTTGACTAACCTTCTCATTACCTTCTTAAAGGATTCTAACAGATTTGTCAGGCATGGCTTCCCCTTGATGTACCTATGCTGGCTTTGTCCTATTTTACCATTCACTTCCAAGTATTCCAAAATCTCATCCTTAATAACGGACTCTAAAATTTTACTAAACACCGAGTCAGGCTACCGCACCCCACCCCAGCCCCGCCCTGCCCCCACTGCAATTTCTCATCTTTTGCCCCCTCTGTCCTTAAACAGGGATGTTACATTAACAATTTTCCAGCCTCTGGGATCCTCCTTGATTCCAATGATTCCTGAAAGATCATTAATTTCTCCACCACCTCTTCAGCTATCTCCTTCAGATCTCTGGGATGTAGTCCATGTGGTCCAGGTGATTTATCCACCTTCAGACTTTTCAGCTTCATTTGCATCTTCCCCTTAGTGATAGTCACTATACTCATCTGTGTTCCCTGACTTCTCAAGTCCATAACGCTCGGTCGGGGGACAACTCATGCACTGGAAAATCAATAGGTTTCGGGCAAGCCAGAGAGCATCTTTCACCGAGTTAATGCTCTTCCAGCAACATCTGATGTTTATCTCAGAGAACGTCTGGGAATAGCCCTTGGAGCACAAGTCCTGTGTCAAGAAGCTGCTTGGGATGAAGCTCAACAAAAACCATTGCATCTCTTTCCAGACCTTCTTTGTAAAGGCACATTCCACAAGTAGGCGGATAATGATTTTCTGTGCATGCAATCTCCTCAAGGACAATGTGCAGATGGGGTGGGATTCCAGGATGAAGGGTCTAACAGGGAGGGCCTTTCTCACCACAAACCAAGCTAGGTCTTGGTGCTTGATTGAAAGTTCTGGTGATGAGACATTTTGCCAAATGATTTTGACAGCCTGCTCAGAAAACCATCTGACAGGGTCCACCTGTTCCTTTTCCAGTAGAGCCTCCATGATGCTATGTGTGGACTACTTTCTAATGGACTTCTGATCAAAAATGTTTCTCTGCATAAGTTACTCCACAAAGGACTGGTGGTACAGAACAGTCTAACTACATGGAGTTTTCCACAGCAACTTGGTCAGACCTATCCTTCCCAACACTGGAAACAGGTAGAATCTCAGCATCTAGTGACATTTGGGAAATGGTGCTAAGGGACTATGCACAGCTTGATTCAACCGCACATAAAGATGGTCATCAGGATTAGGGTAATGTTGGGCATGTTTATTTCCCCTTATCTCACTCATTTAAACTGTCAATATTCTTTGCAGCCTCTCTGTATCATAGAAACCATAAAATCATAGGCATCATATTGTGCAGATGGAGATCATTTAGCCCATTGAGTCTGCACTGACAATAATCCCATCTAGGCCTTATACCAGTAACCCTACATATTTACTCCACTAATCCCTTTAACATACTCATCCTGCGATAGTATGGGGCAATTTTAGCATGCCAATGCACCTAACCATGTATCTTTGGACTGTGAGAGGAAATCCACACAGACACAGGGAGAATGTGCATACTCCACACAAACAATGACCCAAGCCAGGAATCAAATCCAGGTCCCTGGAGCTGTTGAGGCAGCAGCGCTAACCACTTTGCCACTGTGCCTCCCTGGAGGTTATCTAGAACTTTGTACATTGCATCCCTACAAACATGGTCCATTTTTGACCCCGAATTGAAGCGGAGAATGTCTCAGGTGATTGTCACAGTGCAGGCGTGAGGAATGAGCCAGACCTGTGTCACATACAGCAATATTGAGAGTGCCTTAAATCTGATGAACAGTTCTTAACTGCGATGGAGTCGGAGCATTGCTCCCACATGTCCAGTTTTTGGTTCATTATAGCTACTTGTTTCCACTAGTTTCTAAGGCATGCCCTGGTTCCTCTGAGCCATATTGTCTAGCATCTTCAGTTCATCTGACCTGACAGTGAAATACACAAGGGGGTTGGTCTGCCCAGTTCCCAAAGGACACAGCCTCACTCTTGCTTCACTTTACTTCTGTACCCAAGGCCTGCCATAAAGCAATTAGCATTGCTCCTGGTGTTAAATTGCTACAGGGTACCCCTGGGATTGTAGCTGGGTTCACCCCCACCCCATCCCCAATGTTTTGGTGGGCAGGGGCTGCTTTACCCCATAATACGCAGCTCCAAAAGTCTCCTGTGTGGTAGTTGTCAAAGGGTTTTTGAAAGGTGATTATCAGCACATTCACGGCTTTCTCCTCACTCACTATAATGGCCCATCCACAATATGTGGCACACCCTCAAAAAATCCTGGGAATGGTGGGACTGATATGCAAGGAGAGATTGACTAGGTTAGAATTGTTTTCACTGGAGTTCAGACAAATGATAGGGGATCTCGGAGACTTATAAAATTCTAACAGGACTAGACAGGGTAGACGCAGGGAGGATGTTCCCAATGGTGGGGGAGCTCAGAATCAGAGTGACGGCCTGAGGACACAGAGGAGACCATTTAGGACAGAGATAAGGAGACATTTCTTTACTCAAAGAGTGGTGAGCTTGTGGAATTCATTAGCACAGGGAATAGTTGATGCCAAAGCATTGAATGCATTCAAGAGGCAGCTGGATACATCACTTGGGGCAAATGGGATCAAAGGTTATAGGGAGAAAGCAAGATTAGGCTATTGAGTTGGATGATCAGCCATAATCATAACAAATGGCAGAGCAGGCTCAAAGGGCCGAATGGCCTCCTCCTGCTCCGATTTTCATTGTTTCTATGTTTCTAAGTCTATCAGTTTTGCCATCTATGATCTTTTCAGAAATTCACATTGGGTTGATTTTAATTGTTATTATCTCTGTCTGCACACTATCCATTTTACTAAACTCATTTCATATTTGTTATTTCGACCTTCTCTGCTTTCTGATTCTTTTGATTTTCCCCAGCTCCTTGTTTTTGTGTAGTTTAAATTGCTTTTCATTTCTCTGGTGAACCATTTTGTCAGTTTCTTTCTGTTCAGATGCAACCCCTCCATACCTCTTGCAGCATAGTTCCCATCTTTTCCAGAGATTATGCTAATAAAATGGAAACCCTCGGTTGCCTTGTCTCAGCATCTCTCCTGAGCTGTATTCTGCCTTAGGCTGACAGAATTACATTGTGAGATATCCCTCGGGTGCAGGTTATTGACCATATCAGACAAATGTTCCTTGACAAAGCCTCCATCACTAAATGGTTTGCACTGTTGCAGAATTTGATAAACATCACCATAACTGGATTTATTTCGGTTTGATTTGCAGCCACTGAAATGGCGACTGTCTGCAGCTATTTTCCTAATTAACTGACCTGCTCGGCTTTTGTCTCTGAAACAATATAATCTGCTCTCATCTAGTTTCTCACCGCATGAAATTCACTCACCTTCTTCAGCAAGGCAACAGACAAGACGCACGAGGAAGCCACCCTGATGCATTATGACACTTTCCAAGAGGGTGAGCCTCCTTAAAAAAAAAGTAAAAAATCTTTAAGCATTAGGTTAAAGTTCAACACGTTAATTTGGATTTTAACCTGGTGTTATGAGACTTCTTACTGTGCCCACCCAAGTCCTCATCATAAAAAAAGGATTTTGACAAAGGATCATCTGGACTTGAAACATCATCTCTTTTCTCTCCATATAGGTGCTGCCAGACCTGTTGAAATTTTCCAGCATTTGCTCTTTTTTTTAGAGCAACACAGCACGGGAAACAGGCCCTTCGGCCCAACGAGCCCGCGCCGCCATCATAACTATATAGTAACAATTCCATTATCCTATTCTAATTTTAGGTTATTCCTAATATGGAAGAGTCTCAATGTAGGGACAATTTGTTTCCCAATCAGCCTAAGAGCGAATTTTTTGGGATGTGGGAGGAAACCGGAGCGCCCGGAGAAAACCCACGCAACCACGGGGAGAACGCGCAAACTCCCACAGACACCGGCCCAATTCCAAGTGTCTGCACAGCTACAGCGATAGTCACTGAGCTGTCATGGTGCTCTTCTCGGATCAAATTTGACAGCTGCAGAGTCATTGCTTTCCAGTCATGAAAGGTTCCAAGTTATTCTCTCCTGCTCATACTGGAGCTGCCTGTTCAAACCTTTCATTCTCCAGGCTGTCTGAATCATACTATTGGCAGGCTGTGTGCCTACCCTCCATTACCCAAATACCAGTGTGATGAAATAATGTCCAATTGCCTGAATGAGTGCAGCTTCAACAAACCCAAAAGACAAAATAGCTCACTTAATTGGCACCCAATTCACCATTTCATGAATATTTACTTCCTCCACTACAGACGTTCTTGTATGTAGAACGTCTCCATACAAGACGTTCTACAACAACGCACCAAACCTCTTTCCATAGCTCCTTCCAGACACAAAACCTTTACTATCTGGAAGAACAAGGGTGGCAGAGAACCATCTAAACTTCTCCTAAACATTTAAATACATCGCATTAAGTTGATTTTTCTCTACACCTGAGCTATGACTGTAGTACCATATTCTGCACTCTCTCCATTCCTTCCTCATGTAAGATATTCGCTGTCTGTGTAGTGCAAGAAACAATACTTTTCATTGTATATTTATACATGTGACAATAATAAATCCAGTCATTTAGTTGCCTTAGTAGATTAGTAGACACCATCCTGACTTAGAAATATATCACTGTTCCTTAACTGTGGCTAGGTCAAAATCCCAGGACTCCCTCTCTAACAGGACCATGGGTGTATCAACGCCACATAGACTGCAGCAGTTCAAGATGGCTGCTCAGTACAACTCAAGGGCAATTAGGGATGGTGAATGAATCATGACTCAGCCAGCTTCATCCACCTCTTGTGAACAAATCAGAAATGACCTCACTGTTCCTGTTTTTGACTGATTGTTCACCGCTTGTTCACATGCTGTCCTTGTTACTGCAGATATTTAACAACTTTTTTAAAATTCATTTATAGGATGTTGGGGTTGTCGGCTTGGGCAGCATTTATTTCCCACCGGGTCAACAACATTACTTAGGCCTGGAGTCAGACTCTGGACCAAATATGTGCCTACTTTATATTTTTTAATGTTTACTTAGTGTTCCTCCTCACCAAGTGGGCCTGGAGTCACATGTAGGCCAAACTAGATAAGGATGTCAGATATCCTTCCATAAGGACATTAGTGAAAAGATGGGTTTTTACAACATTTGACAATGGTGTCATGGTCATTAGGTTTTTAATTCCATATTTTTATGAGATTCAAATTTTGTCATGATGGAATTTGAACCTGGCTCCCCAGAGCATTAACCCTGAGACTCTGGATTACAAGTTCAGTTAGAACACTGTCACCTTCCCAGTGGTGATCTGAGCAAAAGCTATTTCATAAAGTGAATGATTGGGATCTGAACTGTACTGCCTGAGGGTGAGGTGGAGGCAGATTCAACTGAACATTCATGAGGGAATTGGGTCATTAACTAAAAAGGAAGAACATACCAGACTACAAGAAAAGGGTGGAAAATGACACTCAGCGAATTACTGCTTCAGAAAGCAAACCCCCCACTGCCCCTGGCACAGACACAATGGGCAAATAGCTCCCTTCTGTGCTGTAACTATTTTATGTTTCTATAATGGTGAAAGGACATCTTGTCCCATAACTTTGTATTTGTCATCAGCACTGCAAGCTGTGAGGAATGTCATTATTCTATTGGCATCCAGTGTTGCTTGGTGAGGAGGAACACTAAGTAAGCATTAAAAGATATAAAGAAGGCACATATTTGATCCAGAGCCTGACTTCTTAGCAATTCTTTAATAGAAGCAGCTTGTGTTCTTTAACAGTGATGATGCTGGCGATTACCCATCCCTTGCATTGAATACTTCCCATCTTTGGAGAAGCCCTATCAGGTAGTATAATATGACCTTGGAAGCTTTCCATGCAACAAACATAGATTAGCTGCCAACAACAGAGCTCCATCATTCTAATGGCACTGATATTTAATTAATCACAATATGATAAATCCTGTCCCAGACAGCGCACATAAGACTAACCTTAACAATTGTTTCACATCTGACCCTGTAATCATCAATAATTGTCAATAATTTCCTGGCTATATACCAAAGAAATATTTAGGGAATGGTTGAAACATGTGCATTTTAAAATTACTTTTTACCGTCATGCCTCACATGACATAGAGTTTAAGACACAGACATCTGCAAACCTGGAAATCATGGTGATCAGAAAGAAGATGGGGAATGAAAACATTTGGAAAGCTGGAGATCAAGACCAGAAAAAGTAGGGAGAAATGGAACTTTGGTCTCTGGGAGCACTGGCAATCAATAATAAGTGACTTATCTCTCTTATGTTCTCCAGGTATGCTTTCTCCAGGTGTGGTGGGCAATTGTGCTGACTGCCTCAGAGTAAACGAACATTGCAATGGGGACATGTCAGGTGTCAAAACATGGAAAGGAACGAACACCAGTTTTAAGAGTGGGTAACGGACATGTCTGATTTGTCTTTACCGAACATAGCAGAAGTAGAAATGGTCGAAAGCTTCAAGTTTTTAGGTGCCCAGGTCATCAACAATCTGTTCAGGTCCCTCCTTGCAGATGCTACAGTTAAGAAAGCCCATCAATGCCTCTACTTTCTCAGGAGGCTAAGGAAATTTGGCACATCATCTACAACTCTCACCAACTTCTACACCACAGAAAGCATTCTTCCTGGTTATATCACAGCTTGGTACGACTCTTGCTCTGTCCAACACTGCAAAAAGCTGCAGTTGTTTTACTGTGGAAATTTCAATCCAAATTGCCTGTTAGTTCCTTTTCTTGAATCTGGGACCCTTAATTCTAAATGTCGGTATTTGACTGGAAAATTTGCATAATTTTAAAACTTTTTACTACTCTTCAGTTTTCTTCTTATCATTCAGCCTTAATGATTGGTGGCAGGGTAAGTGGCATTGATGGAATTGCAAAAAGAAACTATTGAGTGAGTGGGCAAAATTGTGGCAGATGATTTCAACACAAACAAGGTTAAGAGGTGATAAAATTGTGTTTGTTTTGAGTGTTTGAAAGACGTAGATTGAAAAAGTTTCTTTTTGCTGATGGGGGAATTGAACCTTGATGGGATCAGGGGATGGAACCTTGAAATCAGAGCTAAATTTTCTGGGGATTTTTTTTCAGAGCGTTACAGAATTTATAGAACTCGCTTTCACAAAAAAAAACTAATTCAATTAACAACTTTAATCTGAGATCAAACAGATTTTTCTTGCCAAGCATATTAAGGGGTATGGAGCAGGTAGATGGAGTTAGGATACAGGTCAGTCATGATCAAAATGAAAAGCAGAAAACTCTCAAAACATTAAATTACTCTTCCCTGTTCCAAGGTTCAGAGAGAATTTCTCATAACCCCAGGTTAAAATCCAACACGTTTATTTGGACTCCATTCACCCCTGATGAAGGAGCAGCGCTCTGAAAGCTCATGATTCCAAATAAACCTGCTGGACTTTAACCTAGTGTTGTGAGACTTCTTACTTTCCCCTCAGTCCAACATCGGCATCTCCACATCATGTTCAGATAAGTCTAATATTAAAATTCTCCTGTCCTTCCAGTTGTTTTCTTGCCTGTTCATTTAGAAGTATGTGAGATGCGAAATCAAAATGCCTAAAGTTGTTCCACTACCTGCTTCAACTTTTCTTTTATCATCTTCATCATTACGATCCAAGCCCACTTAATTTTCACAAAACACCAGCTTATCTCCTGATTCCCATCAACTACTTGTCATTTCTTCCTCAAAAACTTAAGGTTTGGCTCAGGTGCAATATTAGTTCAACACTTTTCAACACATTTAGCCCTCTTACAATAGAGACCACAATTACAACTGTTTGCCTTGGTCTCTGCCCCAACTTTACCCTGGCCTCCACATTGAATTTCCCAAATCTCATCCTTCCCATACTTGGTTTGTTTATGCAAAAAATTATCAATGTCATTGCTTATTTATTGACCTCTCACTTCCATGCTTCCCACCATTCTCTTGCAGCACAGTCTATCTGTTTTTGGTATCCATGGTAACCAATTCACACATAAAGCTTGTTTTCTTTTGTTCCCCTTGTTATTGCTACCACACTTTCGACAGCAACGGAGCAAAATACAGACTCACCAAATTCTCATCCTGGTCTTCCCAGTTTCAACTCTTTCCAATTCCTCACATTTGTTATACGTAAAGCGCCTGGCAATTTTATTGCTTCCTTATTCCTGTCCTTCTCCCCTACCCTTTTCTATATCTGCACCCCTCGACCGCATTATTAATGGCCCCTCTGTTGATGCTAGAAATATGAAACAAAAACAGAACCATCTGCTGAAAGAAAGGACAAATGAACTACTTAAGGTGTGAGCACTTCATCAGCACTGGAAGATATTACAGATAAGTAATATTTAGAAGGGGAACAAAGGGTGGAGGAAGAGGGATGGGTTAAATAAAGGACACGTGCATGGCTTCACAAGCCATTCATTTCTTCCCCAAGATGTTTCTATGTCTTCCACAATCCTGCTTCTGCATCACCATGCCTGTTTTAATTCTTTGCGCCCTTTCAGTGAAATGTTTTTTCCCTTCTGTAATATCTTCCTGTTCCAGTGAAGTGTCTTCTCTGCAAGGTTAGCTTGACTGGTTTCTCCACGGATCTTTTGCTGGGCTGCAGAGTGTTTCCATAACCCACTGTTTTTCATTTGTTATTTATGATCTGGGTCGGACCATCCACGACGAGCATTTGAAAGGATTTCAGCTCCTTTTTGTCAGCTCGAAATTTATTTTATAGCTGCTTGCAGTCAGACGATAAAACCTAAAACAAGTTGAAATGTTGAACATAATAAGTTTATCTACTTTTGGCTTACTGGCCAAGTGTCAATGTCAAGGCATTAAAAGACAGTCTCATACCCTGAAATTCTCAGCCGCTTCACATTATGATCACATTGCAATATACCATTAGCAGTTTCTTCAAAATCAATTCAATGTTCCATCCAGTGAAGGAAATAAATTACTAGACAAAATTCACTAATAATGGAAGGTGTGTAAAATGTGTAGTGTGCCAGTAAATAAAAGTTTGACATTCTGCTCCTGCATTAAGCAGTGAAATAGGATTCTGTGACTACATTACAGATGATGTGGTATATAAAGAGTTGGGGAGGAGGAGGAGGAGGAGATGTTGTGAAGCAACTTGTGTTTATTTATTAGGGGCACAAGTAAGCTTATCTTAACAATGCAATGAAGTTACTGTGAAAATCCCCTAGTTACCACACCTGCTCGGGTAGACTGAGGGAGAATTTAGCATGGTCAATGCACCTAACCAGCACATCTTTCAGACTATGGGAGGAAACCAGAGCACTCGGAGGAAGCCCATGCAGACACAAGGAGAATGTGCAGACTCTGCACATTGACCCAAACTGGGAATCAAACCCGTGCTTGGGGCGCTGAGAGGCAGCAGTGCTAACCACTGTGCCACTATGACAATCACATGCTCTGGTATACCTCACCTGAAAGAATAATGGAAACAAATTCAATGGTGACATTCAAAAGAGAATTGAATAATGCCTGAAGTGAAAGTACAAGGAAGAGTGGCACAGCAAGACTGTCACTGTCACCAATGTCCTACTGATGTTCCTTAGCCAGTCGGCCTAGGTCTTATCATCCATGTGGAGGTGGCATAAAGCTGGGCCTTCAAGACCCAGAGTGACTCAAGGCCTAGCTCCAAGGTCATCTACAGTTTCTATCTGGGAAAGTCAGCAGCTGTCCGCTAGCCATGCTACAGCTATTGAGACTAGAGCAATCCAAAAAGCCACATGAAGAGAATGGCACAAGGGTGATCAGTTTTATTTTCTGTATTATGTATATTTGATGGATAAAGTTGTGTGTGAAATTACTGCTATTGACTTTTACACCATAAGGGAATTTATCATGAAGAATCTGAAATATCATAAGGAATGGTGAAGATGGTCTGTTCAACTATTCCCAGGATGTGGTTCCTCTCAATCTGCCCAAATGAGGTTGGTCTCCTCCCTTCTTCTATTTCCTTCTCCTCCCCAGGTAGTTCCAGATTAAAAGAGGGAGTGGCTAGGCCCTCACTACATAATTGTGGAGTAAAAGCATCATCGGTACTGTCAAAATTGCAGCATTCACCAATATGAATTTTTGATATGGTTACACATCAACTGCACGTGCATTTAGATATATGTCATAGAGTCATTTATTGCACAGAAGGAGGCCATTTGATCCAGCTAGTTCATGCCGCTCTCTGCATAATGATTCATTCAGTCTCATTGGCCCATGTTATCCTTTTCCTTAAGTGCCAATGCAATTTCCTTTTGAGATCATTCATCATCTCTGTTTCCATCGTTCTCGTGGCTAGCAGTGCAAGCTCATTCCCACATACTGTGTAAAAAAACCTCTTCCTCACATTCTCCCTTCATCATTTGCCCAAAACCTTAAATCTATGATTCCCGGTCATAGAGTTTACAGCATGGAAATAGGCCCTTCAGCCCAACTTCTTCATGCCGCCCCCTTTATTTTAATCAGTAAGCGAGACCCAATTGCCTATATTTGGCCTACACCCATCTTGCCCATGTAACTGTCTAAATGCTTTTTAAAAAACAATATTGTACCCATCTCTACTACTACTAGGAGGGAGAGTTTCAGATATCTAAACCATTAGGTTCTCTTCCAGGGTGGGTCCTGTACAAGAAAGACAGGTTGCAGCTAAACTGGAAAGGCATAAATAAGGAAGGAAAGGAGAGAGTGCAGAATGTAGTGTTAGGAGTCATAGGTAGGTGAAGAGAAAGATCAACTTAATGCAAGGTAGGTCCATTCAAAAGTCTGATGGCAACAGGGAGAAGCTGTTTTTGAATCAGTTGGTATGTGTCCTCAGATTTTTGTACCTTTTTCTTTTTGGAAGAAGACGGAAGAGAGTATGTCTGGGGTGTGTGGGGTTCTTAACTATGCTGACTGCTTTTCTGAGGCAGCAGGACAGTGCCAATTGACTGGTTTAAATGATGGACTGGGTTTTGTTCACAAACCTTTGTAGGTTCTTGTGCTCTTGGGCAGACCAGGAGGCATCTTGAACTGTGATACAACCAGAAAGAATGCTTTCTATGGTGCATCTATAAAAGTTGGTGAGACTCATAATGGCTGGAATTGTTGTTGGTGCAGGCACAATAGACTGAATGGTCTTCTTATGCATTATAGGGATTCTATGATAGTAAGTATTCCAACCTTGCTCTGTGCCTCCAAAGATGCATGTAAATCAACTTTGTCTCTAATAAGTCCTGGCCTGTTGGCCTGTTGCAGATGACACTAAAGTCGGTGGAGTGGTAGATAGTGAAGAGGGGTGTTATAGTTTGCAGAGGGACTTGGACAAGTTGCAGAGCTGGGCCGAGAGGTGGCAAATGGAGTTTAATGTGGAAAAGTGTGAGGTAATGCACTATGGCAGAAATAATAAATGTGTAGAGTATAGGGCAAATGGTAGGATTCTTAGTAGTCTAGATGAACAGAGGGATCTTGGTGTGTATGTGCATAGATCCCTGAAAGTAGGCAGTCAGGTCGAGAAGGTTGTTAGGAAGGCATATGGAGTCTTGGCTTTTATTGGTAGAGGGATTGAATTTCGGAGCCGCAACGTCATGTTGCAACTGTACAAAACTCTAGTGCGGCCGCACTTGGAGTATTGTGTGCAGTTCTGGTCCCCACATTATAAGAAAGATGTGGAGGCATTGGAGAGGGTACAGAGGAGGTTTACCAGGATGTTGCCTGGTATGGAGGGCAGGTCTTATGAGGAGAGGCTGAGGGATTTGAGGTTGTTTTCGTTAGAAAGGAGGCGGCTAAGAGGGGACCTTATCGAAACATATAAGATGATTAGAGGTTTAGATAGGGTGGACAGTGATAGCCTTTTTCCTAGGATGGAGAAAGCTAGCACGAGGGGACACAGCTTTAAATTAAGGGGTGATAGTTATAGGACGGATATCAGAGGTAGGTTCTTTACCCAAAGGGTGGTTCGGGAGTGGAATGCCCTGCCTGCAGCAGTTGTAGATGCGCCAAGTTTGGTGGCGTTTAAGAGGTTAGTTGATAAGTATATGGAAGAGAAGGGAATGGTTTAGTTTGGAGGGGCATTGCTTTTTATATTGGTCGGCGCAACATCGAAGGTCGAAGGGCCTGTTCTGTGCTGTAATGTTCTATTCTATGTCTTTTAATATTCCCTTACTCCTTACACAACAGTCACAGATTTTTGAGTTCCCTTTTATATTGGCTGTTATTCTATTTTGATATTCTTTCTCGGGAGTATTTTATTCCCTTTACTTTCCTTCTCAGTTTTTTTGTATTTGACCTGCAAATCGCTTGAAGAATTCACCAGACATGGTTCATACACTCTCTTTTTTGTGTTTCATCATATTTCCTATCTCTGTCATCATCTCTTTTTGATGCCCTTACCTTTTACTCATATTGGAATGTATCCAACTGATTTCTGAAACATCTCTTCCTTAGGGATCACACTTTCTTCCATTTGTTTTCTGCCAAACTTTGGTTTAACTTTGACTTGGCTAGATCCTCTCTCTTTCTATTGAAGTTCACCCTCTTCTAATTTACGTTCTACTTTAGATTGTTCCTTGCTCCTCATTGCTTATCTAAAACTTGTGAAATGATGATCATTCTTACTGAAGTCTTTTCCCTCTGACAACAGGTTCACTTGGTCCACCTCAGCACCAAGTCCAACAATGCCTCCTTCCCACTTGGGCTAAAAACATACCAGACAAGGAAGCTCTCCATGTCAAAAATTCCTCTCCCTTGTGGGACAGTGAATAGAACAAGAAGTCACAGAATCGTACAGTGCAGAAGGAGGCCATTTGGCCCATCAAATCTGCACCAATCATAATCCCACCAGGTCCTACCCCCATAACCTCATGCATTTATCCTAGCTAGTTCCCTATGCTGGTCATAGATATAGAGTGATATGAGGAGAAACTACTTCTCCCAGAGGGTTTTGAATCTGTGGAACTCATTGCTCCAGAGGGCAGCAGAAACAGAATCAGTCAATAGATTTAAGAAAGAAATAGTTATACTTTTGATGAAAAGCAGGATAAAGAGCTAAAGGGAACATACAAGAAAGTGATGTTGAGACCAGGAAAAGATCAACCATGATCATGTTAAGTGTTGGAGTAAGCTGGCTGCCTGCTCCCACTTCTAATTCCTATGTTCTTTTTTACCCTTTCCTCTAGCATTATCCTAATCAATATTTAAGTAATTAGCACAGCTCTATACTTCGTGCATTATCTAGTGATTTCACAGCAGACTTGCTCCTCTAAGTTGTCTATCATTATTTGGTGGTCCTTACAGTTGTGAGATTATTGTTTCCTGTGGAAATGGAGAACCTGCAGAGCTATGTGCGACCAATGGTACCTTGTCTTAATATTTTGTCAATTACACTGTTAAAGTAAAAAGAAACGGTCATGGACATTAGTTGTCTGAGAATTTATAAATGGGGACAGCTGAGTTGAGTTGGAATACAGCTGTGAGACTGAACAAGTCAATAAAGAAAAGCTTAGATACTATTTATTTGACACAGCTGGCCTGCACACTATTAACACCGTGTGCCTTTGGGAAGGTTATTATCCTGGATATTTTATGTATCCCTCAGCCTGGACTTTCCTCCTCAAAAGAAGAGAAGGAAATGTCCTCGTCTCCTGTATCTCTGAGATACTTCCAATTGAGATATGACAATACTGTCATCTGAAAGGAATAGGCCATGAAGAAGTAAGGTGTGCTGGTGGTTTTCACTGGCACTGGGAAAGCCATTCTTACCTTGGTTTGAGGCTCAAGATCTTCTTCATTGCAACATCATGTTCTTGCTACTTCAAGCCCTTCAGATACACATAGGGCATACACATACCTGCACAACTCCAGTCATCTCACATTGGACGGGTTGTTGAGGAAGCAGCAAGTGGTAGGGACCTTTGTCCAGAGACCAGACCCTGGTGGCACCATTAGAATGGGCACTATGCGAATGAGCTTTGTGATCTAAGTTCCAGAATGTTGCAAAAGGAAAGCAGAAATTCTGGGGGCCAAGAGTTTAAACTGTAGCAGTACAGATTGCAAAAAAAAATAACTGCAGGACTGAATACTGAAGTTATTGTTATAAACAGAAACACGGTGGGGGGGGGGGGGGGGGGGGGGGAACAATATTTCAAAAAAGAAAGACACACACACCAGGAAAGAAACAACAAAACCTCTAAGGAGAAGAGAGAAACTTAGATGAGGAAAGGGAGTCATAAGGTTATTATAGCTTGGTGCAGTGGATTCAGATTGCCATCAATCTGACAGAGTGGAGGTAATAGCAAAACTATATTATTAAATCAAGGACTCCGAAGAAATAGGTTTTAACTTCCGCCTACACACAGCTGAAAGTTCACCCAACAGTGCATAATGTTATGCTGTTGGAGAAAGTAAAACAACATTAGCTGTTTGGAACAAGAGGATCAATGAGAAAAATTCTTGGGCTAATATTTCACGTTCATAAGAAGAAAGAATGCAAATGAATGGTGGTTGATATAATTAGATAATGGAGTTAAAAAGCTGATTTCTTGGAGAAATGCAGGCAACATGCTTCAATGCATCACTTCATTAAACTAGAAAAGGGAGGCTTTTAATAAAGCAAAGTGTTCTGGTTATGGCTGAGGTCCTGAAGTGGTGTTTGAGATTGAGTAAGAGGCAGAAAGTACAGACAACTTTGTCCCAGGAGACTGTCAAAGCCTCATTCTTAATATAACTTATTCACTTTCTGAAAATTAATGAGTTTAATTTTTCATCTTCAGGTACTACGTGGAAAGAATGATAAAGTTTTCGAGCAAAGAGTTTCGAAAAGGTAATTGGGCTGAAACATTAAATCTGGGTGGAATTTTCCATTCTCGCCAGTGGTGGGTTCTGTGGCAGGCAGGAGTGAAAATTCGGAGTGAGGCCAAAAGCTGAATTCTCAATGGTGGAAAAACAGTCAGAAATTTCTTCTCACTACATTCATTGAATCCTCAGGTGCCAAAGGATGCCATTCAGCCCATCGAGTCTGCACCAACCACAATCCCATCCAGGTCCTATCCCCATAACCCATGCATTTACCCTTGCTAGTCCCCTCACAATGAGGGGCAACTTAGCATGACCAATCCACCTAACCTGTACATCTTTGGACTGCGAAAGGAAACCGGAGCACCCAGTTTCCCATGCAAACACAGGGAGAACGTGCAAATTCCACACAGATAGTGACCCAAGACAGGAATCTAACCTGAGTCCCTGGCATTGTGAAGCAGAAGTGCTAACCACTGTGCCACAGTGGTGGGGTGACAACGGGTTGACTTTTCCATTGATCCATATCGGGAATGTCATTTATATGCATTAGCGTGTCATGAACAATCATTGAAAAAACAACTCGCCAGAATCCCTTTGCCCCTTTCAATTCTGTGCCACGACTTCAGGAAATAAGACCAGTTTAAATCGTAAACAAATATATGTGGCATGCAGTTACCATAACTTTAAGGTGAGGGCAACATTCAAAGCCTACCTGCTATAGCACTGCTCTAGTTCCTCAACCATCAGCTTTCAGAGTACTGTCCCTTCATCAGGTAATTGGACCATCAACTGATGAAGGGGCAGAGCTCTGAAAGCTAGTGGCTTGTACTATTAAATAAACCTGTTGGACTTTAACCTCCATATCCTCAACAATGCCAGGGTTAGCCCACCCTGGTGGGTGTGTATCAATGGGGCTCTCAGTGCTCTCTTCTCTACTTCAGCAGGATAGCACATTGACTCAGGCAAGGCTAAACTCTGAAACAGAGACCAGCACGTTGGGCAGAGGGGGTTGGGGGTTATTGGTGGAGTAGGTGGGGGCGTGGGGTGTATGCGCAGTTTGGACAGATATTAGAGAGACGAGGGTGAAGGGAGGTTGGTGGTAGGGTTTGAGGAGAGAGAGAACAATGGCAGGCAGAGGGATAACTAGGGGTGGAGAAGCTTCAACCTGATATAGAACAGGAGAACGCAGACACAGATGGGTGTGGGTGGAATTTGGTTCACATGAAGAGGAGGAGATGTACCTGGATAACAAGGACACTTATTCAGACTCAGATTTATTAACTACAGCTCAGCCTTCAACAATATTATTCCTTTGAAATTCATCTCCAAACTCTGTGGCCTGTCTCTCCTCAAATCCTAGCACCAACCTCTCTTTACTATCATCTCTCTGATGCAAAAAGGAAGAATTGTACAGAAACCCACGTGTGGGTTGTGGGAAAAAGACTTGCACAAGAGGGACAATTTGCACAGAGATCCATGGAGCAGTGTCAGTGAGAGGAAAACATTATTCATTAAGGTGAGCTGAGTGAAAGACAGTCATAATCCCTGGATTGATGCTAAGAGATCAAGGTGAGAGATTAAAGACAGTCCTGAGGAAGAAGAAGGGCTAGGCATCACCTAGCCTAGCTTCAAGAAGAGGTCCAGCCTTGAAGACCATGACACCTCCATGGGACCCCCAGAAAGACACATAGAATGAGGAGGTCAGAGCCATCTCAAAGAGGCAACACACATGACCAAGGATTTTTCCAACCTGGATATGAATGAGAAACAATGCCGTGCACATCTGCACTTGTCAAGTGATGTAGTGACTCACATCTGTTACATTCTGCGAAAGGATGTATTGCCTCGTGGGCTTAGAGGACATTCTGTACTGTGTCCCTGAAGGTCACTGCTGCACTCAGTTTTTTTTTTACTGTGATCCACAGAGGATTTGTGTGACATCCATCAGTCCTCAACACTTAAATGTATCGAGGAGATGACGAATGCCTTCTATAGTAAGGTTCATTATTAGGTAAAGTTCATACTGAATGAAGTTAGCCAGGCTGTGGATTCCTGGGTTTTGCTCTGAAGAATACAGGAGACAATCGATTGTACAAATCTGGCTTTGAGAGTTCCATGATAGTATCCCCTAATCTTCATTAACAAGAAAGGCTTTCATTCTTTCAGTTGATGTGTAAGCATGAGAAGCATATCATGCATTTGTGCCAGGTACTCTGGGAGTTCCCCAATGACTCATGTATCCTGAGGCACTCCTAGGTGCATCAGATATTGGTAGGATGCAACACATACACGATAGGCTGCTTGGCCACTGAAACAATGGTTCATAACATTTACATGTCATCCCCAAAATGACTCAGAAGAAAGATGAAACACAAAGGATAGCTCAACCAGATCCATCATAGAGCAGACCACTGGCATGCTGAAGATATGCTCTGTTCAGGTAGGGCTGAGCAAAACTCTCCACAAAGGGTGTCCCACATCAGAGGGTGCTCCATCATAGCTCGCCTTTATGTCTCCAGATTTCAATGCCTAGAAGCTCATCATTTAACTCAGATTCAGTGTTTGGCAGTTCTCCAGCAGTCGTGGGTTGTCAATGCCCCCAACTCATGCAGAGACATGTTAGCAAAGTGTTCCCAAAATGTGATCTTGATATGGTGCTTGTGCTGGTCTATGTAGATCTGCCTGTAGGAGAAAGAAGATAGATTTAATTCATGAGCACTCTAAATATTGCATTGTATGTAACTCATGGGAATGTCAAGATGTGATCAACTCATGGACTTCTCATCTGTACTGGCTTGCTGGAAGAAACCGATTTCACTTTCCCACGGAAGGTGCCCAAGTGAATGACTTATTTCAGGACTTATTTCAGCTGTGAATTTTCAGACCCACAAACACTTCAGCAGCAGTCCTTGGAGAGTGAGCAGTGCCAGAAACCATGCCTGTTATTTTGTTCCATTCCTGCCATGATGATATCAGAGATCAACTGCAGTGTTCTATTCCCCAAAGATGCAATGGATGAATTTAGTTGCTTTAGCACACATCAGTAACCTGGGACCTTCTTGTGCAGTTTAGTGCCAGACCATGCACTGCATTTACCCATTGATTCATCAAGGGAATAACTGCTTTCACTTCTAATTAGTTAAAATGATGTATTTCTGCATGATTGCAATTCAGTTTTATTTTGCTATGACTATAGAATGAATTATGATCTAAACAGGGCTGGAAGAAAAATAACCATTTAGTAAAGTAGTACAATTAATGCGATACATTCTTGAAAGATGTAACTGACCTTACTATATCTGTTACTTAATTTGATTAGAATTATGTCTCCTGATTAAACTGAGTGCTTAAATAATAGTCAAAAACAATTAAACTCTGTGATATTACATTTTATGCTTGAACTATTGTATTTAATAAATCATTGCAGAAATAACAAGGAAGGGAAAAGGTTGGCCAATAAACAAATGGAACTCCGAAAATAAAAGATACACTTTGTTGGAAGACAAGATTAGATCTTGGGGGTAGAAGAAGTCCACAATTGGTTCATCATCTGTACTCCTTCCACTGTACAAACATAACAACCTCACAGACCTTTATGTGTTTTATGTTGTCCATTGGCATTACTACTCTGATCAGTGACTACACAACTCATTCAGCCTTACGCTTCTGTTTTGTTTTTAATCAGTTCATCACTTTATCTTTTTACTTTTAGTGGTCATCCTTGCTCTTTTTATTAAAGGAAAATTTACAATCAGTTGGCATCTTTTTCATGAGTTTTAATATCCAGGTAAATTTTAATATAACTTGGCTGTCACTTTAAGAAAGCATTTTTGAACAGAACATTGGCATCATCATTCAGTAACTGGAACTATAAATTATTGTAAAGGGATATGAAAGAATATCAGATCAGCCCTCTGAGCATGAATATACTTTTACTGCATTGTCATTACAGAAATGGGAAGTGATGTCTCCTCATTGTAATCATATTTCCTGCTTCAGTACCAGTGAACATTACCATGCATTAATCATTCTTAAGTCCCATCTGTCATTTCTCTGCCCAGTGAAGTCTCTGCAAATTACTCTGAACTTTATCAACTTGCTCAAACATCCTGCTTTTCAACACGACTTGGTATCATCTGCCATCGAGATGTCAGTACTTTCATCAAGATAAGTAAAGAGCACAGACCCTAGGGCCAAACCCAAGGATACTCTGCTAGTCACAGCTGTCTAATTAGATCGACTACTATTGATTATTGCTTTTCGTCCCATTATTTTAACAATTTATTCTCCAGTTTACAACACCTCCCTCTTTCAAGAGCTTTTATTTAATCTATGATAATTCAAAGATCGCAATACCCACTACATCATTTTAATCCATCAATTATGTCACAGCCTCAAAACATTCCAATAAATTCATTAGCCACAATTTACTTTCGGTAGGTCCGTGTTACCAAGGGAATGTTGGTAATATTGTCATTCATTACATATTAATTGATTCCTTTACAATAGGCTCCAATATTTTCCCCACCAATTTTGTCAAACCAATCGGACAATATTTCACAGCTTTCTGCTCATAATGTTTTATTTAAATTAGAACATTAGCTATTTTCCACTCTTCTGGAACCGCCACCCACGTGCTCAATGAGCTGTGAGAACGTTCAGCCACAGCTCCTTCCAGTTCTCCCCTCATTTCCTTAAGTAGTTTAGCAAGCACTCCATCTGGTCGGATCACTCATGAATATTCAAGACCTACAGCTTTTTAATGACCATCTTATCATTTCCATTTTCTCTGCAAACTCGGACGCATCCCCCATCCTAAGCGGACTAAAGAGGTATTTCTACCCATGTTCTTTGTTGTGGTATTAAAAATGAGAGATCTTTCACAATCTCCCTTACTCGCAATGCAGGATGATTTCTTCTAGTTGTTATATTATAGATATTGTAAACATTATTCAATGACTTCTCACCATTATCTGAAGAAAATCATAAACCCATACTTCTGGAATTTAACCAAAAATAATGAAAATGGGAAAATTTTCCAATTATGTTCACAATTCATTAATGCAAAGCAGAGAAAAACAATGTCCCATGTCTTTTTTTAATAACTTTAATGAACACAATTTTTCTGCAATGTTTAATGCATTTATGAAATGGATCTCTTTTTATTCTTCTAATGTCCCTTGAAATTTATGTCTCTATTTTGCCATTTTATAATGGTATTTGTAAGCTTCTTCATCAATATTGCATTATTTTTACAATAATGCATTTTAGAAGCTTTACTGTACTAAATGAGCTGCACAGTCTTCACTGTGGATTCAGTAAGACACAAGTGGTTAAGTGCATTACTGTAGCATTTTAATGTTACCCTCCTAAGATTGCACAGTCTCGTATGACGATAGCTCAGACATGCAAAACCAAACTGTGCCTTTGTCCTTCATCTAGATTTCTCATCATTAAAAACAAATTACTGGAATGCTGTAATATTTTTGGAAACTGTAGCTTATGCATTTTCTAACTCTCTTTGTTTTGTGGAGTCTGTGATTCCCGATTTACGAGTTGTACTGACATCAATGTTAAGTGTAATTACTACAGGGTATGTGAAGACTTTGGCAATTCACGGGTGACAAATGGGTGGCCCAAGGGTATTTTACTGAATTATGCATTGGTGGCAGTGTTATTTCTTCAGTAACATGAAATCTACCTGCAGTGACATATTGAATGCCAAGTAACCGAGAATGAATTATAAGGCTGTCATTTGCTCTTGGGAGATCAGGTATCATCACAAGAAACAAAATAGCTCAAATGGTCTGTGGGATTGAGGTTAAATTGCAACTATTTCCCCACATGCTAACATTTTTTTTTAAACAAAGGAATCCTAAATCAAATAAAGACCACATTAAAGCTCATTAAGAGGGAAATTCAAATGACACAAATTTCAGGCAGTAGAATACTGCTAGAATTTTATTGCTGTTTGATCAACTATTATGTCATTGTTAAGACAAATATATTTTCTTTGTCAAGCAGAACGAAAAAGAGACATTGCTGAAAAGAGACAGGTTGCTGAAACATTTCATTTCAAACTCATCAGGATAAATGCAAGAATTATTTTTTCACTTTTCATGGGATGTTGGCATCACTCACTAGACCAGCATTTACTTACCATCTATAGTTGCCCACAAGAAGGCAGTGGTGATGAGTGGCCTTCCTAAACTGCTGCAGTTTCTGTGCTACAGGTACACCCACAGTGCTGTTAGAGAGGCAGTTCTTGGATTTGAACCAGTGACAGTGAACTCATTTGCTAGCTAGGATGGTGATGGTTGGGCCTAAGACACTATCCTGAGGAACTCTTGCAATGTATGTCCTGGGATCAAGATGTTTGGTCGGCAACAATGACAACATTTGGGGCGGCATGGTAACACAGTGGTTAGCACTGCTGCCTCACAGTGCCAGACACCCATGTTCAATTCCCGGCTTGAGTCACTGCATGGAGTTTGCACATTCTGCATGGATTTCCTCCGAGTGCTCCCATTTCCTCCCACAGTCCAAAGATGTGGAGGTTAGGTTGATTGGTCATGCTAAATTGCCCCTTAGTGTCCCAGGATGTGTAAGTTAAAGAGATTAGTGGGGTAAATGTGTGGGGTTGTGGGAATAGGGTTTGGGGTGGGATTGTTGTCTGTGCAGACTTGATGGGCTGAATGGCCTCCTTCTGCATTGTAGGGATTCTTTGTTCTAAATACGACTCCAACCTGTGGAGAATCCGCATTGGCTTCAGTTTTCCTAGGGCTTTAAAGTGCCACACTTGGTCAAATGCTGGTTTGATGTCAAGAGCAATCATTCCCATGTCACCTCTTCAATTCAGCTCTTTTGTCCAGGGAAGCATGCTGAGAGCAGCACCAACCCAGTAAAAATGAGATATTATCCTGGTGAAGCTACAACACAGGATTGTTTGCATGCCAAACATGTTATAAATAGAGCTAAGCGACCCCACAACTAACGGATCGAATCTGAACTTTGCAGTTCTGCCACATCCAGTCAGGAATGGTGGTGGCAATGAAGCAATTAATTTGAGGAGAAGTCTCCACAAATATCTCCATCCTCAGTGATGGAAAAGCCTAGCATATCAATGCAAAAAATAAGGCTGAAGCATTTGCAACAACCTTCAGCCAGAAGTGCTAAGTGGATGATCCATTTCAGCCTCCTCCAGAGGTGTCCAGCATCATAAATGTCAGCCTTCAGCCAATTTGATTCGCTCCACGTGATGTCAAGTAACAGCGGAAGGTAATGGATTCTGCAAAGCTTATTGATCCTAAAAACACGCCAGCAACAATACTGAAGACTTGTGCTCTAGAACTTGCCACGCGCTTAGCCAAGGTCTTCCAGAGCAGCTGTAACACTGGCATCTACCCAGTAATGTGGAAAATTGCCCAAGTATGTCCTTTACATGAAAAGCAAGAGAAATCCAACTCAGCCAGTTACCATCCCATTAGTCTACTCTCGATCATCAGTAAAGTGATGGGCAGGGTCATTGACGTGTTGTCAAGAGGCATTTGCTCAGCACCAACCTGCTCAGTTATGCCCAGTTTGGGTTCTGCCAAGGTCACTGACCCCCTGACCTCATTACAACCTTGGTTCAAATATGGACAAAATATCAACTTAAGAGCTGAGGGAAGAATGACATCAAGGCCATGTTTGATGCTTAGCAAAATTAAAGTCAGAGGGAATAGTCAGAATCATATCTAATGCAGAGAAAGATGGTTTTGGTTGTTAGAATAAAATCACTCAGTCCCAGGACATCCCCACAGGAGTTCTTCAGGGTAGGGTCTTAGTCCCACCATCAGCTGCTTCATCAATGACCTTCCCTCCGTATTAAATTCAAAAGTCAGGACATTTACTGATGATTTGCAAATGTTCAGCACCATTCATGAATCCTCAGATATTGATGCTGTCTATGCCCATATGCAGCAAGACAAGAACAACATTCAGGTTTTGGCTGATAAGTGGCAAAGTAACACTCATGCCACGCAAGTGTTATGCACTGAGCATCACCAACAAAAGAGAATCTAAGCAGCACCCCTTGACATTCAAAGGCATTACCATCACTGAATGGTCCACTATCAACGTGCTGGGGGTTATCATTGACCAGAAACTGAACTAGATCAGTCATATAACTATTGTAGCTACAAGAATAGGACAAAGTTTGGGAATGCTGCGGCGAGCAACTCATCTCCTGTTTCTCCAAAGCCTGTCCACAAGGCACAGGAGCTTGCTGCATGAATGATTGCAACTCATTCAACACTGAAGATGCTTAACACCATTTCAACCCACCAGATTGATACCCCATTCATCACCTCCAATTTCTGCTCACTTCACCACTGATGTACAGTGGCAGCAGTGTGTACCATCTACAAGGTGCACTCCAGCAACTAACTCAGGCTCCTTCAAAAGCACTTTCAAAACCCACAATCTCCACCACTGAGAAGGACAAGGACAACTGATACATGGAAACACAGTCACCGGCACGTGCCCCTTCCAAACTATACACCATTCTGGCTTGGAAGTAAATACCCATTTCTTCACTGTTGCTGGGTCAAAATTCTGGAACTCATTCCCAACACTTCTGTTGGTATTTCCACACCACGTGGATGGCAGCATTTAGGAATCATACAATTCCTACAGTGCAGGGAAGGCCATTCAGCCCATCGAGCCTGCACCAACAACAATTCTATCCAGGCCATATCCCTTTAACTGCAAGTATTTTATCCAATAATCCCCCTGACACTAAGGGGAAATTTAGGAAGGACAATCAACCTAATCCACACATCTTTGGAGCATTTCGTCTTGACATTCAATAGCATCAGCTACAGGAAGGCAGCTCACAACCATTTTCTCAAGGGAAATTATGGATGGGCAATAAAAATGCTGGCCTAGCCACATCCCAAGAAAAGAATAAAATGCTGGGCCAGAACATTACATATTGTGATTGAATACAATTCTGCTGCTGCTGATCACCCACAACACCTCATGGATGCCTAATTTTGATTTAATTCGTCATTAGTCATGATCTCATTGAATGACAGAGCAGATTTAATGGCTAAATTTTGCTCTGATGTCTTATGGCCTTAAATCTCCATTTAGCACAGCAGTAATGCCATACAACACAATGGAGGATGTGCTCAATGTGAAGATGGGATTTTGTGTCTACAAGTACTATATGATTGTCACAGCTACTGATGCTATATTAGACAAAGCATCTGTGACAGGTAGATGGGTGAGGAGAAGTTTAAGTGTTTTTTCCTCTTGTTTGCTCCCGTACCAACTGCCATGCACCCAATCTAGCAGCTGTGCCCTTCTGGACTTGGTTAGTTTGGTCAGTTGTGGTGCTACCAAGTCATTCCTGGTGATAGTCTCCATCCTAACTGCATTCTGTTCACTTGCTATCCTCAGTCTTCCTTCCAGTTGGTGTTTAGTATGGAGGAGCTGAGGAAGGGTGCTAGGCGGCAATCAGAAAAGGTTTCCTTGCTGCTGTTTGACTTATTACCATGAAAATTCATGGGTCCAGAGTCAATATTAAGTACCCGGGAGTGGCAGTTGAATTGTCCCTAAGGCATGACTTTGTGAGCATGACTGTCAGGCTTTTGCTTGACAAGTCCATGGAACAATTTTCCCAGTTTTGTTCATAAAAGATATCCTTAAGGAGGACATAGAACATAGAACACAGAACAATACAGCACAAACAGGCCCTTTGGCCCACGAGTTGCGCCGATCACATCTACCAATCCACAGACCTATCTATAACCCCCTATCCTATTCTTTTCCATATACTCATCCAGAAGTCTCTTGTAGGTCAACAGGGCTGGATTTGCCATTGTTGTTTCTAGTGCCTATGTCGATGCTGGGCGGTCCATCCTTTTAAAGGCTGTAGCAATTTAATTAAACTAAGTGACTTACAAGGTCATTTTACAGGACATTGAAGAGTCAACCTTGCTGCTGTGGGTTTGGAGTCACATGTCAGCCCAACCAAGTAAGGACAGCAGATTTCCAGGTTCCCTTCCACAACTCTTTATTCGGTACATGTTCACTATTTTGGCACCACTTTCTGCTCTCATTTGGAACTTCACCCATTTACTTCCAATTCTACACCTTTCCCCAGTCCATTTCCGATACTTCTCTTCCTTTCTTTGACTTCTCTTTCTCTTTTACCTGTGGATAAACTGTCCATCAATAATCATTACAAGCCCATTGAACCCCACAGCTATCTTGGCTACATCTCTTCACAACCTACCTCATGTAAAAACTCCATCCCATTCTCCCAGTTTCTGTTTTTGTTGCATCTGTTTAAATGATGCCACCTTCCACGATAATCCTCTCACATATCTGCCTTTATCTCAGCCAAGGATTGTGGTTGACAGTCTCCTCAACCATATCTGACCCTTTTCCTGTGCTCACCATTTACCCTCCTCCCAGGACTATGATAGAGTTACCCTTATGCTCCCAGCAACAATGGGGATGTGTTCAAAAGGAAACCCCGTTGACAATGTTGGAACCATAAGATCCCATTGCCAGTGAATGATACAACACTTCCTGCCACCTCCAGACATGCCTTGGAGATGCAGAGCAATCCCACCCATTGAATAGGCATATTCCTGCAAAAGATTACTTCTTTTGCAGGGGATCTGCTCTGGGTTCTGTATCACAGAATCACCCAACCAGCCTCCTCATTTGAATGGCCATTCTGTACCATTTCTGCCAACTTCGCATGATGCCACCATCAAACACATCTTTCCCTCACCTCCTGTGTCAGCATTCTGAAGGGACTATTCCATCCCTGCCACTCTGGTTCACTGTTATATCACTTCCAATATCTCACTGCCCATGGCACCTGCCCATGCAATCGCAGGGGGTGTAATA
Source organism: Sphyrna mokarran (assembly GCA_024679065.1). Lineage (NCBI taxonomy): Eukaryota > Metazoa > Chordata > Chondrichthyes > Carcharhiniformes > Carcharhinidae > Sphyrna > Sphyrna mokarran. The sequence goes on from JAGIQG010000005.1 coordinate 41,082,942, forward strand.
CTGTCCACTTACCTCCTCCCTCCTTACTGTCCAAAATCCAAAACCTCCTTCCAGGTGAACTTGCACCTGTTTCAGTTTGGCCAATTGTATTAACTCTCCCGATATGCTGCCTCTACTCTGGGGAGACCAAATGCCAACTGTGACTGCTTGGTAGAACACCATTGTTCAACCTACTAGTGTGACCCTGACCTTCCTGTTGCTTTCCATTTCAACTCAACCAATTGATCTCACGCTCCCTTTTCTATCCTTGGCCTGCTTCAGCATTCACATGAAGTTCAATGCAAGCTGGAGGAGCAACACCTCATGTTCTGGTTAGCACTTTACAGCCTTCTGAACTTAACATTGAGTTAAATAACCAGACTATGCACGCTGTCCTCCATTGTTAATTTTTTTGACAGGTGCTAGTCTGTACCTTGTTCTTGTGTTTTTTGCTTTCAGACAGTGCTAACTCTTTTTCTGCTATTAACAAATTTGCTATTTTGACCTTTATTATATACCCTCTCTGGGCCAAAGCTTTCTTCCTTAACACTACAATTACCACTCAATTTGTCTTGCATTCTATGACAATTATTATCATATAATCTCCCCCATCCTCTAACCTATACCTGACCTTCTATTTTTCTCCACTACCCCACTCTCCATTTCTCTACAGAATCAAATCCATCACATTTCAACCTCTCTCCCACTTCAAAGAGTCATGTTGGACCAAAACATTAACTTTGGTTCTCTCTCCATAGATGCTGACATTTTTTTCTCCACTTTTTTTCTGTTTGCATTTTAGATTTCCAGCATCAGCTCGCCTCATTTTTAATTCTCAAGGTGGATCCTGAATTAAATTTGAGTCAAGCAATGAAAGCAGTTGAATAAAAGGTCTATCAAGACACTAATTGCAGGTTATCAATCAGCACAGCACAGACTGCTGGAAGTAAGCTTGATTTTATACACAGAGAAACATAGAAACATGAAGCAGGAGTAGGTTATTTGGCCCTTCAAGTCTGCTCTGCCATTCATTTTGATCATGGCTGACCATCGAATACAATATCTTCTTCCCCCCTTTCCCCCATATCCCTTGATCTCTTTAGCCCCAACAGCTATATCTAATTTCTTCTTGAAATCACACAATATTTGGGCCTCAATTACATTCTGTGGTAGTGAATTCCACACATTCGCCACCCTTTTCTATCCTTGGCCTGCTTCAGCATTCACATGAAGTCCAATGCAAGCTGGAGGAGCAGCACCTCATGTTCTGGTTAGCACTTTACAGCCTTCTGAACTTAACATTGAGTTAAATAACCAGACTATGCATGCTGTACTCCATTGTTAGTTTTTTCAACAGGTGCTAGAAGAAGAAATTTTTCCTCACCTCAGTTCTAAAAGGTTTATCCCTTACCCTAAAAACTATGACCCCAGTTCTGGACCATTGGAAACATTCTTCCTGTCTAACCCTGTTAGAATTTGATAAATTTCTGTGACATCCCATATATTATATATTTATAACAAAATCAATTTTCACTTTGTGCACTTTAGGCAAACAGTTTGAATCAAATAATAACTAGGGTGCAGGAAGTGTGACCAAGTCCAGAATTCTAATCACCATTATTCTTTAAGCAGCACAGATATGGTTGCAAAAATTTGGAACCAAACCCGCAATTGTCTCTTGACTACAGATTTTATATTTCAAACCATGAAATTAATAGCTATTAGAATGTCAGAATTGCTGATTCAATGCTGTTACTGCATCATTCCAGATGATGAAGTCACATAAATCACTGTGCTTCACTATTAAAACACTGTAAGTTTATCTCAGCAACAGTAGAATTTCTTGAAGCATATCATTAATGTGAAAATGCAAAATCGCTTGGAAAATATAAAATGGAAACAGTTTAATTTTTTTTAATTAACTGGCTATGAGCAAATAACTTTTTTTCTCTCCAAACCTCAATACAACTGCAAGCATACAGAGACAGGGGAAGAGAGAGAAGAGTATTAGAGTAAAATTCGACACTGAGAAAGTTTCAAATTAGCAAGGCTTCTCAATGGCGCAGAGGGAAAGCTGGCAGGAATATCACATCTCTAGTCAAATGCGTAAATAGGTACATATAATCATATATTAATGCAACAAAGCAAGAGGGTATTCAGCAATCGAACTTGCACTAGCTCCTTCAAAACACAATCCAGTTAGTCCCACTTCTCCATTCTTTCCCCGTTTTTCCTCAATTGTTGCTCCTTCAAGAGGGGTGGCATTTTGGCACAGTGGTTAGCACTGTTATCTCATAGTGCCAGGGACCTGAGTTTAGTTGTGGTTCGATTCACTGCCTGTGTGGAGTTTAAACATTCTCCCCATATCTGGTTGGGTTCCTTCCGGGTGAGCCATTTTTCTCCCACTGTCCAAAGATGTGTAGGTTAAGTTCATCAGCCATGCTAAATTGACCCTTGTGTCAGGGGGATTAGCAAGGTAAATAAGTGGGGTTACAGATAGTGTGAAGATCCCGGCTGAGGCCATTCTCATGTGTGCAGATCTTGGTTATCAGTTTCTGCTCAGCAATTCTGCATTGTCGTGTGTCATGAAGACACCTTGGAGAACACTTATTTGAAGATCATTGCCAAGTTCCACACACGTAAGGACAGCCTCACCCGGGATCTTGGATTCATGCTGCAGTATCTGTAACCCCACCACGACTTGCCTGGACTTGCAAAATCTCACTAACTGTCTGGCAATACACATCTCTTTAATCCGTGCTTACCCCTCTCTCCACTCACATTGTATTTTAAGACTTGATTACCTGTAAAGACTCACATCCTTCTATTATCTTGTAAATTGAGTTTGTGACTATATATGCCCTGTTTGTGAACACAATTCCCACTCACCTGATGAAGGGGCAGTGCTTGTGCTACCAAATAAACCTGTTGGACTTTAACCTGGTGTTGTGAGACTTCTTACTGTGCTTAAATGGGCAACCCAGACTTTTAAACAGTGACCCTGAGTTCTTGAATCTCCCACAAGGAGAGACATCCTCTCCACATCCACCTGCAATACTTTCTGGATCTTATATCTAAACTCAGTGGTACCTTTCTTCACAAAACAACTCATTCCAGTCCAGCTTAGTAAATCTTCTCTGAACTGCTTCTAATGCATTTATATCCTTGCTTAAATAAGGAGACCAATGCTGTACACAATACATTTGATGTGTTCTCATCAATGTCCTATATAATTGAAGCAAATTCTCCCTATTTTATATTTTGATTCAATTGAGTAAATGTTCTATTCCTCCTCATATTTTCTATGTTTCTGTGTATTTGAATCTCCTTTCAATAAATGGTCGCATTCTATTAACTTTCCTAAATACTTGCTCCAACTGTGTGCTTACCTTTGGCAATTCATACACTCGGACTCTCAAATCCCTCTGTGTCTCAAAGCTCCGCAATCTCTCAGCATTTAGATAATATAACTTTTTTCTGCCAAAATTTCACATTTTCTCACATTATCCTCAATTTATCAAATCTTTGCCCACTCACATCACCTATCTATATCCCTTTGTTACCTCCTTATGTCCTCCTAGAATCATAGAATCCCTACAATGCAAAAGGAGGCCATTTGGCCCGTTGAGTATGCATAGATTCTCTGACAGTGTACATAACTCAAGTCCTCTCCCCTACCTGATTCCAATAAACCCATGTATTTTACAATGGGCTAATCCATCTAACTTATGCATCTTGGGACATTAAGAGACAATTTAGCATGGCCAATCCACCTAACAAGCACATCTTTGGACTGTGGGAGGAAAGCCTAGTATCAGAGGAAATCCAGGCAGACATAGGGAGAACATGCAAACTCCACACAGACAGTCACCTGAATCTGGAATTGAATCTGGATCCCGGGTGCTGTGGGGCAGCAATACTGCCCATATCATCTAAGTCATTTATATCAATTGTAAAAAGTTGAGGTCCTAGTACACTTCCCTATGGTACACCTTTTTGTCACACCTTGCCAACCAGAAAATGACGCGATTACACCTACTTTTGCTTTCCTGCAAGCTTGTCAATCCTCTATCTGTGCCAATATGTTGATTTTACATCAGCATTACATTAAGAATGACACTTATGTGAGGTACAAGGAATCAACACGTCAATGTCAATCAAATCTTAAAGGGAAAAAATACATAGGGACAGCTGAGAATTTAATAAAGCATCATTTAGAGGTGAATTTCAATCAATGTTTATCCCATATTTCAATTTCCCTGCTACTTTTAAAATGGTAAGAAGTCTGACAACACCAGGTTTAAGTCCAACCCATTTATTCGATAGTAAACTCACACAAGCTTTCGAGGCTCTGCTCTTCGTCAGGTGAATGAAACCTTCATCATTCATTCACTTGACAAAGAGCAGAGCCTCAAAAGCTTGTGTAAGTTTACTATCAAATAAATCAGTTGGACTTAAACCTGGTGTTGTCAGACTTCTTACTGTGTTCACACCAGTCCAACGCCGGCATCTCTACATCATTACTTTTAAAAAGGACAAGGAGCAAATAAAAGTAGGTACAGGTTAAAAGCTACATCCTTTAGGGAAAAAAATGGGTAAAATAGTAAATGAAAAGGAATAGGGAAGAATTCAAGACAACAAATGCTACAGATAAACCAATGTTATAGATTCTCTAAGATTTCCAATTTGTACCAAATTATAGATAGCATTTAATATTGCTGTGAGATTGAACAAACTCACTTTGTATATTCAGCAATCAGAAGAGACTTTCATCTTCATTAGGTGTGTTGGATTCCATCCCAGGCCCTGAAGATAAAAGCACAGTACGTACACAGAATGTTGGTTCAGCATGCCTGCATGGGAAATAACATCAATAGCAAGCATAACCTGTTCAGGCAATATTGTTTTGAGCACAGTCAGATGTAAATTGAATTAAACATTGTGAGAGATGGAATCTTAGTTTAACATTTTAATATATTAAATTTGCAATCTAGTTGTAAATTATCAGCGCACAAAAGTAACACATATGGACAGCTACAAAATTAACATGGTGGCTTTGACCTTTAAATTCACTCAAAGGAGTCAAATGATGTGTTTGCATAAATTATTAGTCAAAATACCACTACTTCAGTTGAAAAGCCTGGGGTATTATACTGTACACATAATGATAGTCTGTAATAACCTATGGAGAAGAGCAGCTCGAGAGACTGCAGTCTGAATTGCTGGTTCTACCATTTATGCAGATTGCTAATGCATTTGCACTCAACTGTTAATGAGGGGAGGCTGGGGGGCTCAGCGCTAAACAGGATCATGCAAGACCACGCATTCTTCCTACAGGCCTATCAGAGAAATGCTTTCAAATCCAAGAGTTATAGATTTGACTTTATTGAGATGCCTGTGATCAACCGATCTGAGATTAATTTGTATGCCGATGCACTAAATAAAATCAGTTAGAAGTGCTTGCAAAACCTTAACAGGAACCCATCAAAAATTAAATTAAAATCACCTTCTTATTCAATACAAACACGCAGGAAGCGCAATAGAGACCATTAGCAGAGCCTGAAAGCAATTGTCCATCAAATAAACACCAAAGGACACAGAAGTACAGAAATTAATTCAAATTTCACAGGAAGGGCAGGGGCAGGGGCAGGGGGAATGTGATAACTATTAGGCAATTTCTGTTCTAACTTTTATATTTATTGCTCCAACCATTATCCTTTCTCAAGCCCACTCTCAGTAATGTTTGATTGGCAGCATTCCCCACCTGGGCAGCTCTCAAATGCATTAAGCAGAGCGGCTAAGATTTCAGAAAAATCCAAACACATAACCCAGTGTAGGAAATCAGTAAGACCTAAGAGATTGCACGTACATCTTTGTTTGGGAGTTCAGCCACATCAGATCCATAAAATTATATTGCATTTATAATGAAATAGGTTGTGAAGCAGACAATTTGTTTTTCTGATCATCCATCTATTGGTTGAACTCAAACTAAGATGCCAGAGGCAAAGTACATTTTGTTATGATTGCACTCTTGAGTTATTGAATTGCCTGTTGTCCTGAAGTTGCATGGAGCATACTCTTTTCTGAATTACAAAAATACTTTCTCCCTATCTCATATTTTGGTAATTCTGTACCTTTCATCATCTGTGCGGGTGAAGATGATAATCTGTTTTCAAATGCTCTGCCCATATCAGAGTTAAAGCATTAATTTTAGAACAGTATAGGCTGACTTTACAGTGAAAAGTCATTTTCTTGACTTTCACATTGCTGAACACTGGGATTTGCATTGGCATCCATGACTCAGTGATAACATTCTCAGCTTTGAGTGAGAAGGCCGTGGATTCATACTAGAATCATAGACTCCCTGCAGCACAGAAGGAAGCCATTTAGCCCATTGAGTCCTTACTAATCACAAGTGCACCCAATCTCCATAACCCCATGTGTTTACCCTCGCTAGTCCCCTTGACACTAAAAGGAAATTTAGTATGGCCTATCCACCTAAGCAGCACAACTTTCAGACTATGGGAGGAAACTGGAGCACCCGGAGGAAACCCACGCAGACATGGGGAGAGTGTGCAAACTCCACACAGACAATGACCCAAGTCAGGAATCAAACTCGGGTCCCTGGCGCGGTGAGGCAGCAGTACTAACCACTGTGCCACCGTGCCAAGCCAGTCTCATTCTGAAGAATTGAACACATACTTTATTGGCATTTAGATATAGTTCTGGAACATGAGTATAATAGAAAGAAGGTACATGAGATTAGTGATTTACTGTACTTCAGCCAATGTTGAAATATTAGGTGCCCAATGAGGTGCCCAAAAGAAAGTAAAAATGACTACAAAGGAGAAAGTCCAGCCTCTGTATATTTCATGTTTGCCCTGTGAGAGCACAGACACAGACTCTTAACATTGGGTAATGGGTACAAAGATAATGTTGGGTTTGCTAATCTCAGGTTCATTTATGCAAATGTATTTGTTCCCCACAATACCAATCATATCCAATTGTTAGATCTTTGCAGTAATGCAGATAATGGAACAGTCATTTAAAATATGTGTTTTTCTGGACTTGATTTGTCTCTTTTGTTCTTGGAGCATATATATACACCATATATAGAACCGGATACTTTAACACCACTTTAAAGAGGGCGGTTTCATAAAACTCCATGAAAAAAGAGCAGGACCCCATAAGGGACCATAATCTTTAGCATTAACATTTTTGGACAACAGTCAGATGTGCATTGTTCAACCTGCTGAAAATAAATGAAGTAGGAATCGTTAGTATAGTGATTATGGGTGCCTTCAATGTGAATATGCATCAGGTTCCAGCCTGCTATGGGTGAGATCCTGATGGGTGTCAGCAGCCCAGCCTAGAAGGATCACTATTCGTGATTGGAGCTAGCAGGCCCTGAGAAACCATCCCCATAGAGTTTAACAGCACAAAAAGAGGCTCTTTGGTCCATCATGTCTGCCTTCACTCATCAAGCATCTATCTATTCTAAATCCATTTTCCATCACTTCTCTTGCCTTGTATCCAATGGCATTTCAAGTGTTTATCTAAATGTTTCTTAACTGTTAAGAAGGTTCATGCGTGAGCCACCCTTTCAGGCAGTGAGTTCCAGATTCCCATCACCCAGTTGTGAAAAATTTTTTCTTCAAATCGCCACAAATCTCCTGCCCCTTACCTTAAATCAGTGCCCCCTGGTTACTTACCCTGCTAAGGTGGAAAGCTTCATTCTATCTATGTCCCTCCTAATTTTGTACACCTCAATCAGATCCTTTTCTTCCCCAAGGGAAACAACACCAGTGTAGCCAGCTTCTCCTGATAGCTGAAATGCTCCACCCAGGCAACATTCTAGTGAATCTCCTCTGCACCCTTTATAATGCAATCACATCCTTCCCCTAGTGCGTTGACCGGAACTGCAGCACAGTACTCTATCTGTAGCCATCATTACATCCCTGCTCTTATATTCGATAGCTTGGCTAATAAAGGTATGTATCCCACAAGCCAGCTCCTGATGATAAAAAGGGTCTACGTCTAAATATCTGGATCTCAGCAAAGAACCACTGATTATTTATTCTTTTACAAAGCAGATTAAGGCTCTGAATAATTGCAGTTCCAAGCGGCACTAACTAGTGTTTGGAAGGCTGAAGTTGCTTAAAGTCCAGTGAACAAAAAAAAACTTCCTTCTCCATTGTTGTAACAAATTTTAAGATCATAGGTTCAACCTTTGTAAAGATCATTACTTTAACTTGAGCAGCATCCCAGATACTGCAGCCTCACTGTCGGATTTGTATACATGTCAACGATCATCTTTTCATTGTCTGAGTCAACTTGTCAGTGAAGTACAAGGAAATCAGCCATTTCATTGGTGTTAGAGGATAAATCGTTACAGCTGTCAGAATCCAATAGTCTAGAATAAAATGTTATTTTCCCATTGTTTCTGACACATAGCAGAAGAGCAAATCAAACCTGAGCCAAGGATTTCAGAGCCTTCCAATTACACGGGTGCCTAGTTAGTGACCCGTGTCGCTCACAAAATGCAGGTTCTAAAAACTTTCAATTTTATCTTGGCCATGACTAGCTGTTCTTTTACATGAAGTTTATTTTCTTCAACATAGGCTACGGCTGCATTTTGAAATGGCATATATTCCTTTTGATGAAGCTGTAATTTTCTAAATGGTAAAAGACTAGAAAGCAATGGAGATTCAAAGATAGAGACAAGATAGATAAAATTTACTAATCACAAGCAGGCTTACATTAACATAACAATGAAGTTACTGTGAAAATCCCCTCGTCACCACACTCTGGCGTCTGTTTGGGTACACTGGGGGAGAATTTAGCATGGCCAATGCACCCTAACCAGCACACTTTTAGGAGTGTGGGAGGAAATGGATATAGTTCATTAAAACACTATGAACGGAAAGTTATCAAAAGGGCTAATGGGATGCTGGCCTTTATATCAAAAGGGCTCGTATGCAAGGGATGAGAAGTTATAATTCAGTTAATAAGCTTTGGTTAAAATGCACCTGGAATACCGTGAGAAATCCTGGGCACCACATCATAGGAACAAGAAGAAAGAGAACAGGACAGCACATGAACAGGCCCTTTGGTTCTCCAAGCCTGCACCAGTGAAGGATATTCTGGCCTTGGGGGAAGTGCAGCATCAAGTTACTGGAATTATATCTGGACTCTAAAAGTTAAGTCATGAAAGATTACACAAGCTAGTATTTGCTGCAATTTAGAAGGTTCAGGGTGATCTGATCAAAGTTGTCAAGTGATCAAGGGGAACAGATAGGGTTGATAAGGAGAAACTATTTCTGCTGTCTGGGGGATTGAGCATTAAGAAGACAATTCAGTCTTTAAATTGGAATCAGCCTTTCCAAGAGAGAAATTAGGAAACACTTCTTCACGCAAAGGATGATAGGAATTTTGAACACTCCTCTCAATTGGAAACTGGTGCCAGATCAACTGATAATTTCAAATTCAAGGTGAAGAGATTTTTGTTAACCAAATGCATTAAAGTGGGCCTATGGAGATTAGTCGGCATATTTATTTATTGATGTCACAAGTAGGGTTACATCAATACCACAATGAAGTCACTCTGAAAATTCCCTCGTCATCATACTCTGGTGCCTGTTTGGGTATACTGAGGGAGAATTTAGCATGGTCAATGCACCTAATCAACATGTCTTTCACTGTGGGAGGAAACTGGAGACCAGAGGAAACCCACGCAAGCACGGAGAACGTGCAGTCTCCTCATAAACAGTGACCCAAGCCAGAAATCAAACCCGGGTCCCTGGCACTGTGGGGCAGCAGTGCTAACCACTATGCCACCGTACTGCACATTTAGAAGAAGAATAGGCTTGAGGAGTAATGTGTGCTGCTTTTGTTACTATGCAATTTGTTTTATTTGACAATTACGTTTGACATTGCCATGACTTGGAACTATAATAAGGAGGATTTTTTGTGACGCTATGATTTACCTAGGAAAAATTATGCTGAAATTCACATTCAGATCTACAACAGGTGTGAAACGCTAATAAATGTGTCAAAACCAGAGTCAAGTACCTAAATATCCACCAAGAAAGTAATTTTTATGCCTTCAGCACTACAGTAATTTCTAAATCACCCTTTCAGATCACTATGCTTTTGCTTATTGCAATAAAAACTATAGAATGGTGGGTCAACCAGCAGCACAGCTTATGATAGGCCTCAGTGCACTCTCAATCTAGCTTCCTACCCTCAAATATCATGGTCTGTCATTAAAAGTCATCATATCGTGGAGGATTATGTCAATTTTTGCTAGATTTCAAGTTTGGTGTGTCTTTTAAAAGCCAATTACTGTAGGTGCTAGAATCTGAAATAAAAACAGAAAATGCTGGAAAATCTCAGCAGGTCTGACAGCATCTGTGGAGAGAAAATAGAGATAACGGGGACAATTTTGAGCTCCCGCACTGTCCGTCTACAGGAATCACAGTGTGTGCTCAAAATCCAGAGATTGCGATTTGCACTAGTGAGTTGCTGAGTTCTAATCTTACCAGGTTTTTCTGTCTTACCAACCGTAAGTTATGAAGGCAACTTTATTCTATTATGGGCAGCTAGTGGGATTCACAATTTTCTGTTGTACCCTGGACTTTTTTATTGTGTATCGATTAACATGTTTACATTTTCTTCTGCCATTTTTTGTCTGAAAGGAAATTGGTGCAGTATTCATTCACCACCTCCTAGCACTGTTACCCGCTAAATACGTAGCATGGAATCATAGAACACCCACAGTGCTGAAGGAGGCTATTTAGCCCATTGAGTCTGCACCAACAACAATCCCGTCCACCCCTATCCTTATAACCCCATGTATTTATCTTGCTAACTTCCCTGACACTAAGGGACAATTTTAGCATGACCAATCAACCTAGCCCACACATCTTTGGACTGTAAGAGGAAACTGGAGCACTTGGAGGAAACCCACGTCGACCTGGAGGAAACTCCACATAGTCACCCGGGTATAAAATTTCCAGTGGAGTGGTGTGTAACATGCCACTGGACCACAGGAGGATCATTTTAATATATTAGCATACCATTTGCTTGCATTCTCCCTGGATTTCCCCCTCACCAGATATTCAGTGGGCACCGGCCTGCCATCAATTGAAAAGTAAATCGTAAAATTCTGCTCATAAGTTTATAAATCAGATAATTGTAACAATGCTCACAAGATACTAGCTGGAATCATCCCAGTGCTACTCTAAGGAGAAAAGACTGGTGGAATTCTATAAGGTATTTGGGCAGCATAGTGGCATAATGGTTAGCATTGCTGCCTCATAGCACCGTGGACCCGGGTTCAATTTTATACCCGGGTGACTATGTGGAGTTTCCTCCAGGTCGACGTGGGTTTCCTCCGAGTGCTCCAGTTTCCTCTTACAGTCCAAAGATGTGTGGGCTAGGTTGATTGGTCATGCTAAAATTGTCCCTTAGTGTCAGAGAAGTTAGCAAGATAAATACGTGGGGTTATAAGGATAGGGGTGGATGGGATTGTTGTTGGTGCAGACTTGATGGGCTAAATAGCCTCCTTCAGCACTGTGGGGATTCTATGATTCCATTCCAACCCTCCAGAAATAGAGGGTTCTATATTCAAGCTTGCAAGTTACACCAAAGGAATACAAAACAATGCATTGACAGCCCATTTTACATCCCTCCCAAATGATTTCAGTGGAAATAAAAACCGGTATTTAGCGGGTAACAGTGCTAGGAGGTGGTGAATGAATACTGCACCAATTTCCTTTCAGACAAAAAATGGCAGAAGAAAATGTAAACATGTTAATCGATACACAATAAAAAAGTCCAGGGGACAACAGAAAATTGTGAATCCCACTAGCTACCCATAATAGAACAAAGTTGCCTTCATAACTTATGGATGAGACTTTAGGTAAGAAGAGTAACCTATTCTCAAAAAGGCCTGAAGCTATTCTCATTTAATTAAAGCTAATGCTCAAGGGACTGGCCCACACTGAGTTATCTTGTGCAACAGCAAACATACCCATTTACAGCATCCTCTGGAGGAGCTTCAATTATGAACTGAATTCTACGATAGAAAAACCTTCATCTCAGTCAAAATCTCAGAGTAGGGACAAAGAAAAAGAAGTCTGATTGCCAACAATTGATGTTTCCTCTGGGATATCAGCTAAAGCTCAGCTTCATTTTGATGTAGGAATAACTCTGATGAAGAAATAGAGGGTTCTATATTCAAGCTTGCAAGTTACACCAAAGGAATACAAAACAATGCATTGACAGTCCATTTTACATCCTTCCCAAATAATTTCAGTGGAAATAAAAATCAGAGAAATTTAAAGCAAGCTCCTAACCTTATTATCCATTTTACACTATTACAGTTACCCCTGCATTAGGAGGCATAGTAAATTTAGGGCTATTAGTAGGAAGTTGCAAAGTTGCAAACAGACTAATTCAAGTCATGAGCCTGAGTTATGAGATTATTGAAACGTTTCAACCACTGAGTTGATATTCATGTGATCAGTCTGTCCAGAGTCCCTTGTACAATTGCTTGCTCAGAAGTTATCTTTTGCTTGCCACACAACTCTCGTCTTCTGGTTCTTATCACTTTTCTCATTACTTTCAATATCTTTGACTCCTCAGTCACTGATCACTGCATATCTTTCTCCATTACCCCAGATGGTGCCATTTCAACGTTCACGTGCAACTCCAACTCTCCCCCTCGCTCCCGTGTGGCCATCCCAGCTGCAGCAACCTTTTCAGAGCTGCAGTTCCACCCTCATTTCCTGCCTTCCCACAACCCGTGCAGAATTTATATTGAAATCCCACCCATCATATTCTAAGAGGAGCTTGCATGGACCAGGTACAGGAGGCTCCATCCCATCATTTTACTGAAAATGTTAAGGTGACAGTATGGTGGCACAGTGGCTAGCAGCACCAGGCACTTGGATTCAATTCTGGCCTTGGGTCATTGTCTGTGTGCAGTTTGCACATTCTCCTCATGTCTCTGTGTGTTTCTTTTGGGTGCTCTGATTTCCTCCAGCAATCCAGCAAGATGTGTACATTAGATGGATTAACTGTGGTAAATGGGTGGAGTTACAGAGATAGAGTGGGGGAAAGGATGTGAGAATGATACTCTGTCAGAGAGTCAGTGCAAACTTGGTGGGCCAAATGGCCTCCTTCAGCACTGTAGAGATACTATGAATCTTTAAACCTATGCAGCCCCGGCCTCAGAGTGAAATGTTCACAAATGAAAGTTGGAAAAGGGTTTGTGTGAAAGCCTTTTATCTTGTGTCAGGTACGAGGGTTGTTAATCAGAGGCCCACTCCAGTGCAGTAACATTACAAAGCCCCTGAACCCACTCCAGGTGTTTTCTTTCATTTTAAATGTTGACCTTGTTCCATCTCTTATGATTTTCCCCGTGTGAAACATCTCTCTCATTATGGTTCCAAGCTACTCAACTTTCCGTACTTTCATTAAGTTCTCTAATTTGGAACTTCTTGTTCCATAAATCTATGTTCTGTTCTAAGTAATTTAGTCAATGCCCCATTCAGCCACTAAATACATTTTTACAGATGGTAGCGCTTCCCTGGGCCATTTTTCATTCTTGCTGTTATTGGTGAACAATTCCATGAGGTTGACTGATTAAACTGTCTGAATTACTACCTCAGTTGGCAGATCTACTGACATAATTTATTACTGCCATTTGACAATGCAGCTTATTTGATTTTTCAACATGCTAAGGAATGGTGTTCTGGAATCTAGTGACAACATCAAGCATTTCATTGGTTATGGTCAGGTGTAGAGTGCCATTTCCAACAACACTCCCACAACAATTTCAACCATATCAGTTTGACACTTTCCACTTCCCAATCCAGCCAAGCCTATGAGAATTATCTGATGAGGGATCCAGGTTGAAACATTAGACTTTTTTTCATATCACAGACCTCACAATGATCAAGGAAAAAAATCCTTGGAATTATACACAGAAATATTGGACTTTAAAAAAGACCTGAGTTTTACTCTTTAAAATGGACACAAGCCCCAAAGTTGCTGAGAAGTTAGACACTAACAGGAATGGGGGCAGGGTGTTTCTCTAAGAAAGAAAGGAAACCTCCCTGTACTTCCAAACACAACACATTTAAAAAGCATCTGAAGACTGGCTGTCATCTCTGGTAAAGATGAAGGAACATAATGACTATCTCACCACACACACACACACACACACACACATCAAACCCCTTCTTTATATATTCCACAGTAAGAAGTCTCACAACACCAAGTTAAAGTCCAACAGGCTTATTTGGTAGCACAAGTTTTTGGAGCGCTGCTCCTTCATCAGGTGAATGAATGGTGAAAGAGCAGCACTCCGAAAACCTGTGCTACCAAATAAATCTGTTGGACTTTAACCTGGTGTTGTGAGACTACTTAAATAAGAACAGGGATATTAAAGATGGTTAGGGTGTACTTTAGCTCCAAAAATGTTGTGGTGAATGGAAAGCCACAGGCTTTACAGTTGGGATTTTGAAGGTTGTAAATGAATTGGGAGAAGATTTTCCAGGGTGGACACAGAAGCAAAGTTAGAAGAGGAATGTGTTTGGAGAGCAATGTAAGGAAAAACCTGAAATAGACTTACCTGTGATTGCTATGATTATTTCAATGTTCACTCATGTTTATTCGCTCCTGGTTTAGCAACATCTAGAATATGAAATTTTCATCTGCATATTTTCGAATCATTCCATGGCTTCAACTCTCCCTTATCACTGTCAAGTCCTACAAGTCCTCAGAGATCTCTGCACTCCTCCAAATTGTGCCTTTTGCATATCCCTGATTTCTATGAGTTCTTCTTTGGGGTTGTGCCTCTAGCCAGATAAGTCTAAGCATTGGGATTTTCTCCCTAAACCTTTTTACCTCTTGTTTTTAAAATGCTGCTTAATACCTATCTCTTTGATGATGCTTTAGGTTACCTGTCTTAACATCTCATGAGTCTCATTGGCATATTTTGTTTGATAATACTCAGTTGAAGGTGCTATAGAATTGCAAGTTATTGTTGTTACTGGTAGATACCAGTTTGGATAGATTTAAGGATTTGGAAATGGTTTGTGTCTCCGATTCTGAAATCTAGAATTTGAGGGTTCTGAGAATCTATATTCAACTCAGAGTTTGCATACATCAGTGTTGCTTGTGTCAATCAAAACTTTTTTTGGTATATTTTATATACATCTCAGAATACATGAGACATACTTCAGTGAGTTTATAAACCTTAATCAACAATAATACTGTTTTGTTAAAACTGACAACTTAGGCTTTTCTATTCTTTCTTATTGTTGAAATTAAAAGTTCAGAATCAATTTGCTTTCTAAATGGTCTAAGTTATGAATGTACCAATATTAGCTCCTTATAAGTAATGTATTCCATTCCTACCCAATCTGCCACTTCCTCCTGTCCCCTCTTTTGGATTTTTTTGCTTCAACTCTCATTCTTAACTACATTACCATTGCTGTAATTAAGATTTTAAATTATACATGAATAAACATGTGTATACTTTTTATAAAACTAGTTGATGTTATTTATAGAATGTATTGCCTGCAGCAGAGGATTTGCATGCTGCCAAGTGACTTACCTATTTGAAGCAGCTATTCAAACCACAGTTTAACCAAATTATTGGGAGGTCGGTGTTCAATGGTCGTGTGGCATGGCTGCTGTATCTTTTGGAGTCAGGTCAAAGCACTTACAAAGCATTACTGAT
Organism: Sphyrna mokarran; assembly: GCA_024679065.1. Classification (NCBI taxonomy): domain Eukaryota; kingdom Metazoa; phylum Chordata; class Chondrichthyes; order Carcharhiniformes; family Carcharhinidae; genus Sphyrna; species Sphyrna mokarran. The sequence continues at coordinate 41,098,675 of JAGIQG010000005.1, forward strand.
CCAGGTTCCATTCTGAGCATCTTATAGATGTACATAGTGATGAACCACAAGATGAACTGGGCATCTAGTTTCCCATTTGAAATCTAATTAAAGGAATCATGCATTTACACAGAAGCAAACCATTCCTATTTAATAGATTCATGTTTTTGATTTGATTTATTATTGTCACATGAATTGATATACAGTGAAAAGTATTATTTCTAGCTTGCAATACGGACAAGGCATATCATTCATACAGTCCATAGGGGAGAAGGAAAAGAGAGTGCAGAATGTACTGTTACAATCATAGCTAGGGTGTAGAGAAAGATCACTTTGTATAAGGTAGATCCATTCAAAAATCTGACGGCAGCAGGAAAGAAGCTGTTCTTGGATCATAGAATCACAGAATCCCTACATTGCACGAGGCCGTCAATTGGCCCACCGAGTTTGCATCAACTACAATCCCACTTAGGCCCCGTTCCTGTAATCTCGCATACTTACCTTACTAATCCCCTGACACTAAGGTCAATTCAGCATGGTCAATCAATCAGGTTGGTTGGTATGTGTAGGAATTCAGTTATGGAATCTGCTTTTCATAGGAAATTTTATGATAATTTCCATATTTGACATATTCATGTACTATCAGTACTGACTCTAAACCAATGAAGACATTTTTTCCAAATGGCCAGTCTTTGGAGTGTACTTTGATTTTTTAGATGCCATCTTCTAGTTAATGTCACAAACACAGCATTCCCATAATCACCATTCTTCTTGGGAGCAATTTAGTACATTGTTAATAATTGAAAGGAACATTTTTCCATCCAAAAAAACTTCAAGCAGAAGCTGGGAATTTGAAGGAAAGAGGGCATGACGCAGAAGAGTTTCGCTATTGTGGACCAAAATTCTCACAGTGGACTGATCCAAGCTGTGGCTTTCATTTTAACAACAGAGAGGCGAATGGATTTGAAAGCAGCTTTGAAGCACATCTGCTGTATAGGAGATATAAGTGAATGCATTTGAGCATATTATAGGCAATAAAGTGCACCAAATAGAAGTGTGGGCCCTTTTATCTGCATTTTCAGATGTTCCACATTTACTGTGATTGAATCAAAATCAGCTGGATTAGCATTTTTATTTCCCAATGAAAAAGAATTCAAATCAGAGCATTTCAATTAAAGCTATGTCTAAACTTCAATATCTTATCATAAATATGAACTTGTCAGTTTTGCTTCTACATTAGATTATCTTCACACTCATTGTTTTCTTAAAATCATCCATTGCCCATGTAGTTAAAATAATGGCTCATGATGTGAAGTGTGCTGTATCTGAATTCCGTCATGACAGATCCAAATTGTTCATAATGATGGGTTTGATTGCATTGTTTAAATGAGAACCTGGAAAGTACTATATTGTTTTTAAAATGAAACTCATTGAACAGAAGCCCTCTTTGCTCTGTTTTAAATTAACTTTTGTGTTTTGAGATGAAACTTATTGTTGTTGAATCATAGAATGACAGAAGTCCAACCAACCAATTGGACCTATGTGGATTTTCGAAGCAGCTATGCAATTAATTCCACTGCGTTGCTTTTTCCCAACATTCCTGCAAAACATAAGAATGCAAGAACTGGGAGCAAGAGTTTGCCACCTGGTCCCTCGAACCTGCTCCACCATGTTCAATTAAATTTCTCAAATATATTACCAAATATATTATTATTCTCCTCCTGCTGTTCTACAGAAGCTTTAGATCCCCCATAATATTGAAACCCTTGGAAGGTTTCATGCACGGATGTCGTACTGGAAAACAGAAGAGCTATGTGACTGCTGTAATAAATGGGAGAGCATGCATAGCTTTATCACCATCCAACCCATAAATACTCTGCAAAATAAGGCAGGGCTTGAACTTAGCATTATGATTTTATTTTTGTAAGCACTACATTTTTGCTAATAGCTGCAACTGTCACCAGCAAATGTTCTTTTCCATCAGGAAAAATAATCTCACTGCAAACAAAAACTGAATTTTGAAATGTCAAAATGCTGGACTGTGAACTGAAGTAGTACATTTTGTCAGTGATCAGAATGTAGATGATGCAAAATGAAAAATTCATTAGAATTTTGCTCTACAGATACAGTTTTATCTGCGTCCCTATGATAAAGGCAACTGCCATCTACACAACAGGTAGGTTATTATGTACTGGTCTGACAAATGGGAATTAACTAAACATACCTAAGAAGCATATATCTTCCTGCACAGCAATTTATTCCATATAAATTTTAAACTTAACTTGTAGATAAGTTTCAATTGTCATTTGTGTATTGATGGAGTCTATTCTACTGGCAATTTATATGGAAAACCATGTTTTACAATACCTGATTACCTATCTATACAGTGGTATTATTCAAATATATGAACAGAATGATCTACACATATTCAATCACTTTTGAATCTCATGTTATCTACAGAAAGTGACACTGCACAGGGCAGCACAGTGGCTAGTACTGCTGCCTCACAGCACCAGCGACTCAGGTTTGAATCCCGACTTGGGTCACTGTCTGTGTGGAATTTGCACTTTCTCCCCGTGTCTGCATGGGTTTTCTCCATGTACTCCGGTTTCCTCCCACAGTCCAAAGATGTGCAGGTTAGGTGGAATGGCTATGCTAAATTGTCCCTTAGGCAGGGAGAATAGCTAGGGTAAATATATGGGGTTATGGGGATAGGGCGTAGGTGGGATTGTGATCAGTGTAGACTCAACGGTTGAATAGCCTCCTTTTGTACTGTATGATTCTATGCATTCAACTATTACAAAGAGCCTTGCTATGGATGCACATTCAATTTCTTCAAGCAGATAATGCAGCAATGAGATTATGACTATGTTGCCTATGCAAGCCAATACATGATTATTTTAAGCTGTCATAGCTTCAATGCCAAAATGTCAGAAAATCGAATTGTTGACGGATGACAGATTTGCATGCACTCGAGACCATCTAAGAAGTAATCCAACACTCCACAATTCATCAGTCTTCAGTGCCATCAAGAACGCTACAATCCCACGCCAGAAATGCAGATGGAACCTAATGACGTAAACCCATATCCTCAGCTCAGAACAACGACAACATCAGGAAAGCTTCTGGTTGCAGTGAAAATTTAATTGATCAACAAGATGTGAATCCTTGCTGCATGTTGATCTTCTTAAGGGCCACAGCATACAAAAGAACTAACTTGCAGAGAAAAAGAAGTAGTCATTTAACCCTGATAATTCTCCAAAGAAAATATTCTATTTTCCCCTCAAATTAAGAACATATAATTCAATATCGTTGTTTTTGAGTTTTCCACTATCAATTGCTTCCAGAAAGTGTTGGATTGGATTTCTACAAAAAGTTTCCATATATGGCAATGGGTGCACAGGGATGAAGGTGTGGTTGTACAAATATGTGCCCCATAACATTTTTAAATTCTATATTAAAATTGATGCATATTGATTAATTTTACATAAACGTGGTACTTTACAAATATTTGCTTTGTTTTTCTTAGAAGTGAACAATCCATTTCACAGTTAGATTTTCAACAAAAACTTGACCTTGGCAGTCACGTTCCAATGTCTCATGATCACCATCCCCACTCATTCCCATTTCAGAAAAGCACTCTCTTCCCCTCTAGACCCAATTGACAAAAAGGGCATAACTTATCCAACTTCATAACATTTCATGGAGGTATTTTCCTCCTTTAAGACTCCAAACACCTTCTGGCATTGCTGTTTAAACCCATGCCAGTACTTGTTTTCTCCATTCCTTCACGAATGGAAATAGTCCTGCAATATCAATGGTACATGTCTGCATTTGGATTCTTCAGAGCCTTACTCTTTACTGGAGAAAAATTTGCACTTTACCTGCATCTGCACGCAGGAACATGGTTTCCACTACTGCAATGGAGCAGCGAGCTTCAAAGAACCTTTCTGTAAGTCACAAATGCATTGAAAACTGTTGTAGCCATCAGACAGATGCAAGTTTTATTGGAAGAAGAACACATTATAATCCGCATGTCCCACTCGGTGATAAATCATGAACAAGCATTGTACGAACTAACAGTGGCCCTGAACAGACCAAGACCTTTCTCTTTAATAACATTACATCTTCAACTGAGAAATTAGGAAAAGGATCAGGCATCTGAAGATTAAAACCAAAGATGCCAATTGAATCAATTACCTGCTCCTGACTGAGTACACAAGTGCAAAACATCACTGACCACTATTAAATGAATGTCTCCTGTCTCTAACTGATAATTTACTAATCCAAAAAGATGCTTCTTTATAGGGCCCATTCTGGAAACAGGAGAGATTCAAACTTGTAAAAGATAGCTTTCCAATCAATTAGATGGTTAATTTGAAGTATGAGGAGGAGTTATACATCACAGAAAGCGATGCAGAGCTGACAGGCATCAGTAATACTAATTCTGAGTCTCAAGTACGGAGAAAGATTTTTAATAATTGATACAAAGATTAAATTTCAAGACTGATCAGGGGCTGAGAGTGAATTGACCAGAACTTAACCATAAGAGGGGTCATTTGCCTAAATTGTCAATCTAAAGAAGATTCTATTGGAGTTCTCAAAAATTCCTCAAAATTGAGAAAAATCTGAAAAGAAAATTCAAACATTTCCTCCATATAAACTACATTCCCTAATTACTGACTCCATCTCTTTCCTTGGCAATTGTCTGAGCTTGAACCAGATTGTTTGCGACCTTGGCGTCATATTGATCACAAATCTGCATCATGTAGAAAGCTGCCTATTTTCACCTCAGCAGCATAGCCAAATTCCACCCAAAATCTGCAATCATCTGCTGTCAAATAACTCATTCATGCCTCTGTTATCTCTGGATTTGACTATTCCACTCCTGGCCAACCTTCCACATTTGATCCTTCATAAATTTGGAGCTACGCAAAGTAAAGTAAAAGTTTACTTATTAGTCACAAGTAAGGCTTACATTAACACTGCAATGAAGCGACTGTGAAAATCCCCTAGTCGCCACATTCCGATGCCTATCCGGGTCAATGCATCCAACCAGCATGTCTTTCGGACTGTGGGAGGAAACCAAACAATCGAAGGAACGTGCAAACTTTCTGCAGTGACCCAAGCCAGGAGTTGAACCAAGGTCCTGGTGCAATAAGGCAGCAGTGCTACCCACTATGCCACTGTGGACTGTGCAAAATCTGCTGCCTATACCCTTACAGGCACTAATTCCCATTCACCCCGACTCTTGTGCTTGCTGACTGACATGGCACCCAGTCAGGCAATGGTTTGATACGAAAATTCTCACCCTAATTTTCAAATCTCTCCATGGCCCCACTCCTATTTCTGTAATCTCCTCCAGAAACAACCACATTCACCTGATTACAGCATCTTGAGTATCTCCTATTTTAATTTTGTCATTATTGGCTGTTCCTTCAATGCCTTGATGTTCCTTGAAAGTCTGAGGCACTCAAGTTAGGCAACACTGATCTATACAAGAAATGATGTGGAGATGCTGGCATTAGATGGGGTAAACACAGTAAGAAATCTCACAACACCAGATTAAAGTCCAACAGGTTCATTTGGTAGCAAATGCCATTAGCTTTTGGAGTGCTGCCCCTTCGTCAGGTATGCGGGAATTGTGTTCACAAACAGGGCATTTAAAGACACAAACTTAATTTACAAAATAATGGTTGAATGCGAGTTTTTACAGGTAATCGAGTTTTAAAGTACAGACAATGTGAGTGGAGAGAGGGTTAAGCACAGGTTAAAGAGATGTGTATTGTCTCGAACCAGGACAGTTAGTGAGATTTTGCAAGTCCAGGCAAGTCATAGGGGTTGTAGATAGTGTGACATGAACCCAACATCCTGGTTGAGGCCATCCTCATGTGCAGAACCTGGCTATCAGTCTCTGCTCACTGACTCTGCATTGTCATATGTTGTGAGGCTGCCTTGGAGAACGCTTACCCAAAGATCAGAGGCCAAATGCCCATGACTGCTGAAGTGTTCCCCAACAGGAAAAAGAATACTCTTGCCTGGTGATTGTCAAGCATTGTTCATTCATCCATGTCATAGTGTCTGCATGGTCTGCCAATGTACCATGCCTATGTACCATATCATTTTGCATACATAGTCTGACATTCTTACCAAGGATCTCTAAATGACTTTCTAGCAAATCCCTCCATGATCCTGTCACTCTCCATCTTGGTAATCTCCTCCTGCCCTACAACTCTTACAAAACTCTGAATTCCTCAACTTTGGCCTTTTGCAACTCCCCACTTCCATCATCCAGCAACTGTTCCTTCAGCCATGTTGGTCCTAAGTTGTGGGATCCCTTCCCTTAACTTCTCCACCACTCTATATTTAAGCTGTTCCTTAAAATGTCAGGATTATTCCCAGTAACATGCATGGTGAGTGTAGAAATAGAATTTTAAAGCAAATGAAGGTGAGGCTGGAAGAATGGTGCAGGAGAGAGGGTTTTAGATTCTTGGAACATTAAGCCCAGCTCTGGGGGAGTTGGACTCTCTACAAGTTGGAGGAGTTGCAGATAAAATGAACCAGGAATGAGTTCTTCGTGGGATGATTTGCTAGTGTTTTGCAGAGGGTTTAAAGTAACTTTGTAAGAGGGTGGAATCCAAGATGCACAGAATAATGGGAAAGATAGATAGCACTAAAATAAGAAATAGTTAAAAGATGGAGTCAGAATAAGGTATAAAGTAATAAAGTGGAATTTTGAATCACTGCATATCTATGTGAATGCACAGAATGTGGTAAATAAGATCGCTGAGTTACAGACACAGGCCATAAAGTCTTGTCTCAAATTATGGCAGGACTAAGTGTTAAATATATTTCATACAAGGTGTTTAAGAAAGATAGGAAAAGAAGAGGAAGGTGGTAGTATAGAGCATGCTGTGCTGGAGAAAGAAATGTCCTAGAGGAGTCAAGTGTGGAGTCTTGATCAAAAAAGCTGCTATTACATTGCTCAGTATTGTCTATCAATTGCTGGAAAAGATGAAGATGAATAGATTTGCAAGGAAATTACAGAGGGGTGCAAGAATCATTCCACAAAAATTTTTTTGAAAGCAGTATATTTCTAGTCCAACAAGAAAGAAGGGTCTGCTTGACCTTGAGAATGAGGTGGATTAAATGGATCAGGAGTGTCAGGAGAAGAACACTTAGGAGTCAGTGATCATTGTATCATAACATTTAGGATGATGATGGGAAAACACATAAAACAGAGTATTAGTTGGGCCAAAAGACTTGCTTTGATGCTGCAAACCTCTTTGATTCTATTACAGGATTCAGGTGGCAAATACAATTGAGAACCAGGTTGAATATAGAAAGTTCAGAAGAAGATGAAAGAATACAGAGAGACAATATAAAACAAAGGGCACAATTCTAAAGGGGTGAAAGAGTAGAGGGAACTGGTATGCATGTGCATAAGTCATTGAAGGCTACTGGGTAGGTTGATAGACTGTTTAGTGAAACATACAGCATCCTAACCCTTATTAACAAAGATATAGAGTATAACAGCAAAGAGGCAATGGTTAACTTGTATAATACACTGGACAGCCTCAGCTGGAGTACTGAATCAAATACTGGGCACCACACTTTAGGAATATATGAAGGTATTGGAGAGAGTGCAGAAAGAATTCATGGGAATGGTTCCAGAGATGGGGAACTTTGGTTATAAAGATAAATTGGAAAAGTTGAGTCTGTTTTCCTTGGAAGAAAAAGCTGAGAGGAGATTTGATGGAGGGATTCAAAATCTTGAGGGGTCTAGATGGGATTGGAAGAATCTGTTCCCATGTATAAAGGGATTGAAAATGAAAAGGCATAGATTTAAAGTAATTGGCAAAAGAAGCAAAAGTGATATGAGAAAATAGTTTTCATGCAGCAAGTGATTAAGGTTTGGAAGGCACTGCCTGACAGTGTGGTGGAGGCAGGTTCATATGAGGCATTCAAAAGGAACTAGAGTTTAAAGTTTATTTATTTACGAGAATCACAAGAAGGCTTATGGTAACACTGCAATGAAGTTGGGAAAATCCCCTTGTCTCCACACTCCGCTGCGTGTTTGGGTACACGGGGCAGAAGTTAGCATGGCCAATGGTCATGTAAAGGAAAAATGTGCAAGGTTACAGAGAGAAGATGGAGAATGGCACTAACAGAACTGCTCATTCTGAAAGCTGGTGCAGACATTATGGGCTAAACAGCCTCCTTCTGCAATAATTCTGTGATTATGCAAATCTCTTCGACTAAACCTTTAGTCACCTGTTTACATAGTTCCTTGTTTTATTGCCCTGTGTTACTATATTAAGATGCCGTATAAATGAAAATCTTGTTGCTAGTTCATTTTTTTTTGTATGCAGAGAATGATGAATGAAGAATCTGAACCATACACATATTACATTAACAGGTTACTACATTTTCTAGAGATTTTTATGAGGGCGGATGAGGTGCATTTTATCTTTAGCCAAGATCTCAATGTTGCACTGCAAGATTTTTGCAACTTATCTTTTAATGAGTATGGGCTAAAATATGTTTTTAAGTAAACTCAGATTTTGTGTCAAAGGTGAATTGACAATTGCAGGACATTATATATTTCATTCTCTCATTAAAAACAATGAGTGTGAGAATTTACTTTTCAAACTCAATTTGCCATCAGCTGGAAATATTTTTATTGACCTATCATGTTCCCACTGTTCATCTATGCAAGTTCATAGAACAGTAGGTTTCATAACAAATTATGCTATGTTCTATTCTGACAATATCATGATCACTTATTCTGGAATGTGAAAATGACAATCCTTGACAATAAGTGAAGAATTTAATCAAGTGTAACAACAAGGAATCATCGTAAAACTGATATTAGCGAGGATTGGGGAAAATCTTTCCATAGTTGACACAAAGGCAGTTGGTTGTACTTGTTGGAGGCTTGGGCATTGGAGGAATTCCCCTGATCGATGTCTTAGGCTCAGTCATGAATAAATTTTCCCCCAGCATATCAAAATATTTGCTAGTGATTGCAGTCTTCAGCTTCATTTGAAATTCCTCAGATAATGAAGCAGTTTTTGCCTGCATGCAGTGTAACCTGGACAACATGCAGCCTTGGGTTGGTTAGTGATAAGGAACCTTTACAGAACTCCTGGGCAATGTCCAAGAGAGCCCAACTAACTCTCTTGGCATTAAATAGTATTACAATTGCTGAACCCCGACTATGAATAGCCTCAGGGTCACCACTGACTAGACATTCAATGTAAATCAGCCAAGTAAGTTCCATGGTTAGAAGCAGGAAGAGGCTGTGTATTCCCCAGTGAGTAACTCACCAAAACTTTGCCCCCAACTTCAAATGACAAGTAAGAATGTGATGGAACACACTCCATCGTCTGGATAAGTTCACCTGCTACAAAACTCAAGAAATTTGGCAATGTATTGACCAAAGATGACTGTTGGTCATCATCTCATTCAGCAGCCTAAATATCCATGCCCTCTATCACTGGTGTATATGTGCAGTGTGCACTAACTACAGGATGTACTGCAGCTACTCACAAAAGCTTATGATGCAACATCTTGCGAACACTTCACCACCTAAAAGTATTTTTGGGCAGCTACGCATCATTGCTTCTAGCTTTCCCTCCGAGTCCTTCAAGAGATAGACATCATTGTTTCTTCGTTGCTGCTGGGTCAATATACTGAACTTCCTACCAAATACCACCATAAGAGTACCCTCAACATGCTGATTGGAGTGATTCAAGAAAGGGGCACTACTACCAGTTCAAGGGCAATGGGGATTAGCAATAATTGTCAGCAATGTTTACATCTCAATATTAATTTTAAAAAAACTTATTCGTCAAATTTATATTAATATTTACATATTGAGGAAAAGCAACCTGAATAAGGTAAGACTATTTGGAAAGACAGAACCTTTTACTTACAGCCAACCTAAGTTGGAATGTAAAACACAAAATATTAAACTAATCTTTAAAAAGAAAATCAATAACAGAATATGGTGTCCTCTAACGATAGACTCACTCCCATGGAAACACCTTCACCAGGTTTCTTTCTGTAGCAGCTCTTTCACCAACAATATGCTAGTGTGATTCTCTGAGTAATGGAAGGAAAACTCAAAGCTGATGAAATCTCAGGGCAAAACACAACGTCAGATCTCAGGGCATGTTTCTTATCCATTTTTATTGGCGAAATGGAAACCAGGCAATGCATGAGCAGGATTTTCAAATTGTAAACAAACCTTTTGTATTTTTTTTATTTTGTACGGTTAAACACAACTATAAAATAATTGACCTTTGCTAATTTGCTGGAATATAGAACTCCCTGAAGTAAATTTATTTTAATTTCCCTGAAAGTTTCAATGATTTAAAATACTTTTTTAGTTAATTAAATTTTAAAAAGGCAAATTGCTTCAAGTGTGTGCTTTTTGGATAGGTTACAGTGATAATCTAAATGCAGTCTGACAGGCAGATGTTATACACAACGGCTGAAACAAAATAAGGGACCTTACAAACAAGCTCAAAACATTGTTCTTTTTTTAATTAACAGACAAAAAAATGCAACAAAGTTCTTCTAAAAATTACATCATCCAACACAATCCATTATAAGCAAGTAGAAGGTGCTGCATTTTACTTATTGCCATTGTTTACATCAAGTCCTCTACGTTTAAAAGAGAAAACATGAAACTTAGACCCAGCCAAAGGAGAGTGGGGGAGCAGCACTCAGGCTGATGAGCCTACTTTTTAAATTAAAGCAAATGTGTGTGTGTGTGTGTGTGTGTCTGCGTGTATGTAGGAGTTGTTGGGGGCGGTGGGGGGGGGAATGTTGTGGGAGGAGGGGAGAAAAGATTTGGGAAATCTTACTCAGTTAATGGAAGGTTGATTCACTCACCACAATTTAGTATGGTCTTAGTGCACAAAATAAACCTATTTAATATAATTATTTCATTTTGAGGCCTGCATAGTCTGTCTATTAAAACTATCATGTTAAATTTAAAAATAAAACTAGAAAAGTGTATGATAATTTAGTCTCCACCTTATATCCAGAACAGACTGCAAAAATCAAGGGCAAGCAAAATAGCTCCACTGCACTGAGTACTGTGAATCAATTGATCTAGACTGTGAAAAAAAAGCATGATTTTCTCCATAGAAGAAATATTTATATATTTGTAGTCTCTTGCAAATATAAAATAGGGACTAAAGGTTGCAATGTAGTAACAAAACAAGAGCCCACAAACAACTTCTGAAATATGAAGATCTATTATTTTTAAAGAAAATGAATAAAAGCTGTTCCTAATGAGTAATGATTTTTACATTGAAGAGTTTGTTTAAATCAAAGAGAAATATCTAATGATGTTAAAGGCAATGTCAACATATCCCCTTCCATTAACTCACCAAGAGAGTTTTGATATCAGTCTATACAGACCTGCAAAAACAATTACACTATATTTGAAACCTTTTTACAGAAATGCAATGTCTACAAATCTGATGCTTACAAAGCATGGTTTGGTCGCTTTGGAGGGGGTGGTGGCATTAGTTCAGAGTCCATATCCAGAGACTTTTTCCTTGATTCTCTCTGGGATTGCATCTGAGTCCTTTCAATGAATTCAAACAGGAATTCTTTTGTAACTGGATTAGTGATACTGCCGCAGACAGCTGGAAAGAGAAAGTGGCAATTAGAATGAGATGCAAAGGGTTTAATTCTTCAATGCATCACAATCACATATCTGAGTGAATTGGGATATTTGCAATTATCTAATTCCAGTTACGCTCAGAACTTAAGTCCACACACGGCTTGGACCTTTAAAAACATGTTAGTACTTCAAAAATTATAATTACTTCAGTTTCATTGCTAGTCACGTGCTAGCAGATAGAAAAATAAACTGTAGCTTAAAAGTTTATTTATTACTGTCACAAATAGGCTTACATTAACACTGCAATGAAGTTACTGTGAAAATCCCCTAGTGAAGTGTCTTCATTCATAAAAACATGGTTAAATAAAATACACTCTGAATTCCCAGCAATTATAATCTATATAGTTTACATTTTATGTATAAACATTTGTCTTTTACTTTGTTTATGCTGGCATATAATTTCATAAATTTATGCTCAACATTGAAACTTATATGACTGGCTGAATTGGAACTGTGTTCCAGCTGCAGCAACAGAGGTGCAAGATATTTTGTTTTTAGAAAGTACTGAAAACGCTGCCTGTTGAGTACTTTCAGCATTTTCTGTTTTTATTTCAGATTTTAAATATTAGCAGTATTTTGCTTTTATGCTGAAAAGTATTTCATCACCATGTGCATTTGAATAACTTGTAAATAAAACATCCTAGTAACTGTTTAGTATGTAATATCTTCTCTTTGCAACAGAAAATGATTATCTTATTAAAAGTTGTAAGATTAGAAAGCTTTCTCTTTTTGCCATTTTCCTAAGATTATGTACTTAAAAATTCTGTATAAAAATACTGCAAAGACAATTCATTCAATTCGAATGAATCTTTAGCTAATTTTTTGTGATATTTCAATGATGTTTCCACAGTCTTTTTGTTGATGGACTTTAGCTTACGAACTGCCATCTTACAAAATATTTGCAACACTAGCAAGAACGCCCTCATCTGAGAATCAAATAGCTTTTCACATGTTTCACCAGCTGCAAAATAAATCCTCATTGTTTTTCTGTCTGTTTGCAGGCTTTGTCGACATGATCATAAAAAGAAATCTGAACTCTAGATTTCAGAATACCCACTGCCACCAAAGTATACATCTCTTGTCCCTTTTATTTGGATTTGAAATTTTTTTTAAGCATTCAGTGAATTATATACTGTTTAAGCTGCATCCTCAGAGAGTTCGGCTTCACATCAATATCAAGGTATTGGTACTTCTATTAGGTGCAAAGGTTGAAGGATGAGTTAGTAAATTTGCTGAAGATACCAAGATTGGTGAAGGAGTGGATGAGGTGGAGGGCTCTTGCAGGCTGCAAAGAGATATTGATAGGATGCAGAGTTGGGCAGAAAAGTGGCAGATGGAGTTTAACCCTGATAAGTGCGAGGTGATTCAACTTGAATGCAGATTACCAGGTCAACGGCAAGGTTCTAAAGAATGTGGAGAAATAAAGAAATCTTGGGATTCATGTCCGCAGATCTCTGAAGGTTCCCACTCAAGTGGACAGAGCCATGAAGAAACTTATAGTGTGTTAGCATTTATTAACAGGGGGTTTGAGTTTAAGAGCCATGGGGTTATGCTGCAACTACACTGGACGTATCGTGTGCAATTCTGGTCACCTCACTATAAGAAGGATATGGAAGCATTGAAGAGAATGCAGAGGAGATTTACCAGGATGCTGCCTGGTTTGGAGGGTAGGTTTTATAAGAAAAGATGGAAGGAGCTGGGGCTTTTCTCTTTGGAGCAGAGGAGGATGAGAGACGAGTTAACGGAAGTTTATAAGATGATGAGAGGGATTGATAGAGTGGATGTGCAGAGACTATTTCCTCGGCTGGATATAGCTGTTACTAGGAGGCACAACTGTAAGGTAACTTAAAAGTTGTAAGATTAGAAAGCTTTCTTTTTTTGCCATTTTCCTAAGATTATGTACTTAAAAATTCTGTATAAAAATAAAGACAATTCATTCAATTCGAATAAATCTTTAGCTAATTCTTTGTGATATTTCTATGATGTTTCCATAGGGAGATACAAGGGATGTCCGAGGTAGATTCTTCACTCAGAGAGTAGTTGGGGTGTGGAATAGACTACCTGCTGTGATACTAGAGTCAGACGCTTCAGGAACTTTCAAACGATTATTGGATAGGCACATGGAGCACACCAGAATTATAGGGAGTGGGGTAGCTTGATCTTGGGATTGGACATAGCTCGGCACAACATTGAGGGCCGAGCGGCCTATACTGTACTGTAGTGTTCTGGGTTTTATTGCCAGCAATACCCACATCGCATGATTACAGAGAAAATTTCTCAGTACTCTCGTGAAACAACATGCCTCTGCCTTCAACCTTGCAAAACAAACATTGACTGCACCACCATAACATTTTTCATACCAACTAACCATTGAGATTGTCAACTTAATGCTAAGTTACACTGAATTGATGGTAGTTTCATGCCGTCGGTCTTTGGCTGCAATGAAAAAAGTCCATCCAGGTTTAAAAAGGCACAATGGGGAAAACAAGTTAATTCAAAGGAGGTCCACCAATAATTAGTGGCTTAATTGGTGTTTTTATTTAAGCAGTGGTAATCATATCCTTGTTAAAAAATGTAGTTGAGCAGTAATACTCTTAAAAGTGCAATTACTTCAAATTACCATCTCCATTTTGAAGAAGGCAGGAGGTAACATTAAATGTCTGCCCAAAAATCACCCTTGCAAACAATTAACACACCAAATAATCTACTAAATATAGCTGGGTCTTAAACAAACTACATTAAACAACTGAGCAGATATGAGTCACCATTCCGAAGTCAAGAAATTGCATCTTTACGAAATGAACTGTGCTCACACAAGGGACAGCAGCAACAGTTACTTGCAGGTTTATTTATCTTGAACAACTCATCCATTTCCAAACACACTTTGCCTATATCTATGACTCATAATCACAGAACAGAAAACTAATAACATAGACTTTCAGGCCGTGTTAGATGCTGCATTCATTATCTTAGTGCTTCACCTCACATAAATTTGAAATTGGTTAAAAAAATGGATGCAGTGGTCTTAGAAGTAGAAATTTATTAGCAAGAATACTCATCAAACATGACTGATTACTTTTGCATACTGGACTAAGGAGATGACAGTAATTGAGTCAAGTAAAGGAAAAAATAAAAATAATAAAAGTCAGAAAAAAGATGCTTATTAACCTTTTTGCTCACTTAATTATGATGCGAATTGAATGCACTCAGTTAAACTGATTTCTTCATTTCTGGACTTGATGGTGACATTAGAATGCAGAGAAAAATTGATGATGAAAGATGACCGTTAAGAAAATAAGTGCATGGAATGCAATGTGACAACTATAAAATAAATGTTTTGAGCTCATTTTCTGCATTCAAGCTCTTCTCTTATTTTGAAAACTAAAATTATTCATGAAGTTATGTGCCAAAAATGATGCATTTTAAACAAAGAAGGTATGGTACATTCTGGAAACACAGGCAATCAATTTACTGGTCCCAGATAATTAGCAACTCAATATTCCAATTTACATTTTAGTGCACGTCCTTCAGGGCTTATCAGGACCATCTCAGCTCCAGGAGAATCAGGGGGCACAGGCGAGTGTAATGGTCATCAATAAGAAGGTGGTTCTGGGGAAACAAAGATCTGAAGGTGGATAAATCACCTAGACTGGATAGCTGAGGAAATTGGTGGTAATCTTTCAGCAATCACTGGAGGCAGGGAGGGTACTAGAGAACTGGAAAGTAGCTAATGTAACACTGCTGTTAAGAAGGGAGGGAGGTAGCAAATGGGAAATTATAGGCTGGTTAGCCTAACTTCAGTCATTGGTAAGATCTTAGAGTTGATTATTAACAACTCTAAGATGGGACTGCACAACACTTGGAAGTGCATTACAAAATAGGACTGAGTCAGCATAGCTTCGTCAAGGGGAGGTCATGTCTGACAAATCTATTAGAGTTCTTTGAGGAGGTAACAAGGAAGTTACATAAAGGAGAACCAATGGATGTGATTTATTTAGATTTCCAAAAGGTCTTTGACAAGGTGCTGCGTAGAAGACTGTTAAATAACTGAGGAGCTCATGGTGTTAAGGTTAAAATCCGGGCATGGATAGAGGATTGGCTGACTGGAAGAGTGAGGACAGTGATCCATTTTTTAGGATGGTAACTAGTGGTCTGTCTTAGGGGTCGGTGCTGAGACCACAAGAAGGAACTGAAGACACTGTTGCTAAGTCTGCAGATGATACAAAGATATGTAGAGGAACAGGTAGTATTGAGGAAGCAGGGGGGCTGCAGAAGGAATGGAACAAATTAGGAGAGTGGGCAAAGAAGTGGCATATGGAATACAATATGGAAAAGTGTAAGGTTATGCACTTTGGAAGGAGGAATGAAGACATAAACTATTTTCTAAATGGGGAAATGCTTAGGAAATCAGCATGATCAAAAAACATGGTTCTTGAGTGCAAACATTTTAGGAGAGATTGCACAGATATATTGTCTGGGGAGTATTAAACAATAAGAAGGGATTTGTTGCTATGCTGGGAGTACACTTTATAGTAAAAAAAAAATCAATGCGGCTTGTAGACTTGCACTGGTTATTAATCTAAAATACAGAAGCGTGTGGTCAAAATAGGAAAAGATTTTCTTGGATTATATTTAGCATTATGTTCTTGGAATATATGTAGTATGTGCAAGAAAGCATGTAGTATTAGATCAGGTTAACGAGTAAGTGAGTCGACTATTGGTGGACATCTTGGAATAACTTGAGCTCACATTTAAACAGTGAAAGCTCAATAGACTGCACATCTCTGCCAAGGATCAGAGCTTAGTGGTGGTGAGTCGGAGATTTGGTGCAGGTGTGTCAGAGACATGGGGTAGAATGGAAGAGACATGGGGCAGATAGGGTTGGAGATTTGGGGCAGATGGAGTTGGAGATTTGGGGCAGATGGCTTGAGGTTGGGAGGGGCATTGGAGAACTGGGTTTGGGGCGGGTTCAAGAGTCAGAGTCATCTCAGAGGGTCCACAGGCTGTATGAGAGTCAGAATTAGGAAGAGAAATTGGAGGGTCCAATGCGATGGGGAAGGAGGGTGTCCAAAGTCCACATATCAGGGTGGGAGTCCGAGGATTGGGAGTAGGGGTCCGAGGGTTGAATGTTTGAGGGTTGGAAGTGGGCAGATCAAGAGGTTCAGGGAATCCAAGAGTCAATGTCAGGTAGGACAGGAATCTAAAGGTCCAAGGGGATGCCAGAGGGCCAGCAGGGGTGTAAGAAGGTCTGAGTGAAGATCAGGGTGAGTTAGAGAGCCTGAGTTGGGGAAATCGGATGGTTGGGGTGAGGGAGGTGAGTCTGAAGGTTGGAATGGGCTGGTGGGGGAGAGGGAAGGGGGTGAGGGAGTCCCATGAGGAGGTGGGAGTGGGTGGGTGGGGAGTGGGGTCAGTTGGGAAGTCAGATGGCAGGGGAGGGGGGCTGGGGCTAGGACTGGGAGTCAGTAGGTTGGCATGTAGTCAGGGGTATGGGGAAGAGGAAATCAGAGGGCTGGAGGTTGGCGGTCAGGGGGCTGAAGTCACATGTAGCAGTCAGATAGTGTGGATGGGAAGTTGGAGGATAGGAAGTTGCACGGAGGAACCTAACATAGATTTGAATCAGTATTTTCCCGTCGACGAGTATGACCGATTGCCAGGGTGGAAGTGATTATCGTGTCCGCTTCTGACCATGTGGGCTAAAAGAACATGATTTCACAGTGGCTGATCAATTAAGGATCAGCCACCATGAAATGTGCGCATATTGCTTCAGAAAGAACTTTGACTGCCCAGTGTCCTGAATGACCTGATTATGCCAGTTCTTCACTGTGATGAAGTTTGTTACACAGATTTATGATCCAAGCAGTGATTGCAAAGAGTAATGATTAGGTTCAGTGCTGATTCTTTCAATTCTAACATTTTGGTTTCATGATCAATTATTCTTCTTTACATTTTCTCTTCTTTTCATCTTGCTAAATCAGTTCTGACATTCAAACCTTTGTGCTGGCATCCAGTCAAACTTTCAAGATGCAATGGTGCATCCCTATAGATACAGCATTGATACAGATCTATCCTGCCAGCAGTACAAAATACTCGGAGTTCTTATGGGATGCCATCGATATGAGTAAACATCCTGGGGCTATCGAAAGAGGACAGAAAATTGACACAGATGAACACTGAGCAGTTGGCTCAGAAAAATGCCAAAATTATAACGAATGGTAGGAAGTAGATTGAGGCTTTTTGTTGTAAATACATATTTCTAACATATTTGGGCCTTTTATCCCAACTTGGATTAGGAATGATGATAAAAAGTGAATGCCACCTGGTCAATAAGCCTGTCCTTATTGTGTAAAGGTGTAAGAGTCACATGAAATTTGGGACAATTTCATGTTTAATTGCATTTTTAATTGTCAGTGGAAATACCTCTGACTTCTGTGCGCATCGTCTGACCATAACATCATGCAAAGCGTCAGGATGCACGTCCAATATCTTCTTGTGCGATTTCCATTGAATCTCTACAGTGTAGGAGGCAGCCATTTGGCCCAGCGAGTACAACATTGAACGTACAACAGTACAACACAGTACAGACCCTTCAGACCTCAACATTGTGCTGAACTTTGTCCGAACCCAAGATCAAGCTATGCTACTCCCTATATTCTGGTGTGCTCCATGTGCCTATCCAATAACTGCTTGAAAGTTCCTAAAGTGTCCAACTCTACTATCACAGCAGGCAGTCTACTCCACACCCCAACTACTCTCTCAGTGAAGAATTTACTTTGGACATCCCTCTTGTATCTCCCACCATGAATCTTACAGTTATACTCCCTAGTAACAGATATATACACCCGAAGAAATAGTCTCTGCACGTCCACTCTATCAATCCCTTTCATCATCTTACAAAGCTGTTAGGTCGCCTCTCATCCTCCTCTGCTCCAAAGAGAAAAGCCCCAGCTCCCTTCACCTTTCTTCATAAGACCTACCCTCCAAACCAGGCAGCATCCTGATAAATCTCCTCTGCACTCTCTCCAATGCTTCCATATCCTTCTTATAGTGAAGTGACCAGAACTGCACACAATTTTCCAAATGTGGTCTCACCAAAGTCCAGTATAGTTGCAGCATAACCCCGCGGTTCTTAAACTCAAATCCCCTGTTAATAAACAATAACACACTATAAGCTTTCTTCACAGTTGTCACTTGAGTGGCAGCCTTCAGAGATCTGTAAATATGAACTCCAAGATCTCTCTGTTCCTTCACGTTTCTCAGAACCCTGCCATTACCTCGTAATCCACATTCAAGTTTGTCCCACCAAAATGAATCACCTCGCACTTATCAGGGTTAAATTCCATCTGCCACTTTTCTGCCCAGTTCTGCATCCTATCAATGTCTCTTTGCAGCCCACAAGAGCCCTCCACCTCATCCACTACTCCACCAATCTTGGTATCATCAGCAAACTTACTAACCCACTAACTTCAGTCCCCACTTCCAAGTCATTGATTTTCCCTCTACCACCACTCTCTGGTGACAGCCAGTTACTTATCCAACCGGCCAAATTTCCTTCTATCCCACATGTCCTTACTTTCTTCATGAGCCTATCACGGGGAACCTTATCAAATGCCTTATTGAAATCCATGTATATGACATCAACCTTCATCTACACATTTAGTTACCTCCTCAAAGAATTCAATCAAATTTGTGAGGCAGAGCTTATCCCTCATGAAACGATGCTGACAATCCCAAATTAAGCTGCATCTTTTCAAATGGTCATAAATCCCATCCCTCAGGACTCTTTCCATTAACTTACTGACCACTGAGATAAGACTATCTGGTCTATAATTACTAGGATCATTCCTATTTCCTTTCTTAAAGAGAGGAACAACATTTGCCACTCTCCAGTCCTCTGGCACAATCCGCGTGAACAGTGAGAATCCAAAGATCACAAGCTAATGGTTCTGCAATCTCATCCCCTGCCTCCCAAAAGTATCCTAGGATGTATCCCATCTGGCCCAGGAGACTTATCAATCCTGAGGTTTTTCAAAATTGTTAATACATCTTTCCTCAGAACATCTACTTCCTCTAACCTATCAGTCTGTATCACACAAACATTCTCAAAAGCATAACCCCTCTCCTTAGTGAACACTGAAGAAAAGTATTCATTCAACATCAGGCATATTTCTGCTCAAGTTCCGTAAAAAATGATATTTCTTTAAAGGGTCCTAGGAAACAGAGGAATTAAACACTGGGAATTGAAATTTCCTGGACAATTCCTGCGGAGTTGTTGGCCGTGATTTTTACTTCCCGCTGCAGTCCGGCAGATTTGCTATTTAGCCGATTTACAGGGCTCATGCATGTGTTCCCATTATGATAGTGCCTCCTGGCATGGGATTTCCCGTGGCCTCAGCTCCGCACCAGAGATCAGCGAGGGAGTGCCAAGATCATTTAAATAGTCTTTTAAATACAACTTAAATTTCATTAGCAGGCCCAGGACCGAAGCCTTCTGGCCCTCTAGCATCCTTCCCCCTGCCAGAGTAACTCACACCGTAAGAAGTCTGACAACACCAGGTTTAAGTCCAACCAGTTTATTTCATAATAATCCCACAAGCTTTTGGAAACAGTATTCCTTCGTCAGGTGTGTGCAAGATTCTGATTGTTCGGGGCTGTCTTGAGAGTGCAGTTGATGAACCTAGTGTTGACGCACCTCCTGATGGCTTGGACATACATGTCCAGTTGATGACAGTGGCCTTCCGGAGGAGTCCAATTGGACTCTTTCCTCCTTGGTTGCTGCACTGCGGATCTCTCTGTTGGCTGTTCCTGTTCATTGGCTGTGTCATTGTGTTTGCTGTTGGCCTCTTGGGGTTTGTGGAAGAACTCCCGCAGCCCCATTTGCCTGGTGAATTCCTCTGTGTCTGTTGCGAGACTGATGGGGTCCATTTTGGTGGTGGGGCAGAAACTGAGCCTTCGGCTGAGAATTCCGATTTTATCTGGTTGAAGTGTGTGGTCCAACAAGTTGACAATAGACTTCCCTGTGGTGGTACTGTTTCCTACTGTGATACCAAATTTCTCAAGTTTCCTGTTCTTGGTGTGCATGTAGATGTTTCTTTGTCTCATCTGCTTGGTAGAGTTTCGCAGCTGGTCTGCGAAGTTGAGAATATGTATTCTATCTTGGTTTCCAGGATGCGACGTTTTCTGTAGAGCTGATGTGAGGTGGCTAAGGAGTATGAGAGAGATGCGACAGCAAAGTCTCTCAGCGTAGTCTGTGTTATAGGTTGACCTGAATGGATTCGTGATCTGTAGTTCTTTCGGTATCTTGTCTGCTTTCCTGCATCTTTGTAAAAATTTGATGTGTGTGTCAATATGCTCATTCTTCTCGGAGATCCTTTCCAATCGGATCCGGCAGTTTGTGGTGTCGATTGTGGTCATGATGTAGAGATGCTGGTGGTGGACTGAGGCATTCTTACTGTGTTTATCCCAGTCCAACGCTGGCATCTCTATATCAGAGTGGCTCACGCCAGTGAGGTTTAGAGCAGCTCCCCAGCAATGGGAACTGGGTGGCATGACCCTGCTGGAGTGAAATGGGTAGGCAGTTGGTACCATTCCATCCCCCCTCACCGCAGACGGGCAGGCAGCAGGGGATGCCCCCTGCTGGGCACCCTGGCAGTGTTAGCCTGGATCCCCTGGCACTGCCCAAAGGACAAAGTGCTAATGCCCAGGGGACACCTTGGTTCTGCCCATCGGGCACGAGGGCAGGCCTACAGGCCAATCAGTGGGGTGAGGTGTCCTGCTGCCAGTTTACAGATAGGATTGGTGGAGAAAACAGGGAGGGCTGTGAGAGGTGTGGAGCACCAGCAATGCAGAGATTGCCAACCTCGGCGCTGACAGATTAACACATGCGCAATTACCTGCTCAGTGCTATGCACTGGGAATATGCCACGCCCTTTACATTTAACAATACTGATGCTAGTGCACAAAGTATGGGAGATTCTTCTCTGAACTCCCAGCAAAAACAACATGTATTACTCCAGTTTTCATGTCAATTCAACACTAAGAATTTTTTATAGAACATAGAACACTACAGCACAAACAGGCCCTTCAACCCACAAGTTATGCCGATCATATCCATTCCTAAGAATTTTTTGGGGAAAATTCCAGCCCTTCTGTTGGGATTTATGAAAAAAATCACAGTACATCTTTTGCAGTATATTTTGTCTCTGACTATCCAGAGACTGGAAGTTCTGGGCAGTTTAAAAATAATGTGAATAAGGTGTGGGAAGAATACATTCCAAATCGAAGTAAAGTGAGGTTATGTAAAACACAGTAATATCATAGCCAAGTAGAAGCTAGAGCAAAACTACAATTTAAAATGATACACACTGCAAATACTGGGAAGATAAATAGAAGTATGACAATTATAACCTAAATTCCAGATGGCAGCAGAGAGGAGGAACAAGTATGAAAGAAAAATGGCAGTCAACATTAAAGGGAATAAGTAAAAGGAGAATTAAAGTAAGTGTGGGATCACTTAGGGTTGAAGGAGGCTTTCTCGCACTTAACAGTACAAAAGGATGGAATTACATTAATATCTTGGATCAGCTTTTACAAAAGGTGATAAATTAGAACTGTAGGAGAATCCGAACTAAATGAGCAGAACGGCCATGATAAGTTTTTTTTGAAGTTTATTCATTAGTGTCACAAGTAGAATTTACATTAACATTGCAATGAAATTACTGTGAAACTCCTCTGGTCACTACATTTTGGTGCCTGAGGGAGAATTTAGCATGGCAATGTACCTAACCAGCATTTTTTTTGATTGTGGGAGGAAACCAGAGCACTCAGAGAAAACCCACGCAGACACAGGGAGAATGTGCAGACTCAGCACAGAGTGTGATCCTGGGAATCAAACCCAGATCCCTGGTACAGTGAGGCAGCAGTGCTAACCGACTGTGCCACCATGCCAGCCAATACTGATGAACACACTATTCAGTGGGAGTGAAAATAGAAAACTCAAGTCCTAACTGGTCTGCATATCAGAATATTGAAGGTGTGGGGAAGAGGTAAAATACTAATCACATTGTTTCAAACATTTTGCATTGGTGATAAGCAAAGTTTCTTGATAACACTGCAAAAATAGTTGTAACTTGTAGATTTTCTGTAACAGCAGATTTGTGAAAAATCAAAAGGAATCATATTTTAAATGATATTAGTAAAGTGAAGAGCAGAGAAGTGCAGGGATACAGACACATATTTCTTTAAAGTTAAGACAATGTATAGACAAGGTAGTAGAATTTGGAGTTTTATATGGGGATATGAATACATGACAGTGATGCTGAATTAGCAAATATTAATTAGGCCACACAATATGGCCTACAGTTCGGGCAACTGATTATGTTAAAACAACAGAATTTATATAACCTCTTAGGGCTACTGAAAGCATTTACATCCAATAAAGATTTGCTTGAGTGTAGTTACTGTTGTAATATAGGAAGTATGGCAGTCAATTTTTGCACAATAAGCTGCCATGAATGGCAAAGTGATTCTGACCAGATAGTGTTTTTTCTAATAACATTGATAATTGTCAGTTTGGACACTGGACAGAACTCCCTTGCTCATTTCAGAATTATGCCTAGAGAACTCTTAAACTCACTGAGTAACTGGCAGGGCCTTGATCCCTTCTAAAAAATGACATTTCCAACAGTGAAGTGGCCCTTCCATACTGCACTAGGGGGCATCAGCTTGGATCTTATATTTTGGACTGAGCCTTGAGCTCAGGACTCCCTGACTCAGATTAGAATGGTTCCCATTGAGTCAAAGAAAAATTGGAGGAATTAATGAAGAAAGGCTTTAGCAAAAATTATGTTCAGATTTTCAAAATTATAAATGTTTTTGAGAGGGCAAGTATCAAATGATGGGTTCAACTGCACATTGGAAGAATTCAGGGATGACAAAATATTTCTTTCATATGGAGTGAAATTAGAAAACTAAAATGCTGACCAGAAGTGGCTTTTGAAATGAAGATTTTAACCTCAATTAACCTCAATTAAAATGGAATTGAGTGAAGTCTGCATAATGGAAGACTATAAAAAGATAAGGAGAAAGGGCAAGGAAAAGCAGACAGTTCCAGTTGAAATGGTAACACCAACACTGTATAGCCTCCTTCTATGTAATAAATTCTAAAATTACATTTCCTGCTGGTTTATTAGCAATTCTTCTGAGCGTATTGTGGATCCGCTTTGTTTTTAGACGTCTCACACTGGCACCATCAGCCATCAACTTAACTTTAGTTTCCGGTTCTTATGAAGTACATTTTGTTAGCTGCTGTACTATTAAGGAACAGAGACAAGGTGGAGCTGGCAGGTAGCCAGACTGAATGGCAGAGCTCAATTTAGATCCCCAGGAGAGCCATTATGGGTGATAATTTAACATAGCAAAGAGCAAGCAATTAGCTTCAAATGAATGTTAAATTCAGATCCTGCTGCTTACAATCAGATTTATAGCTGCAATTGCAATCAAACCCAAGATGGCTTCTCCATAGTTGATTGTTCTGATGTTTGCTCTTCACTGTTAACCAATGATGGATGAATTCACCTGCTCAATTGATGGATGAGTCTGAGTTACAGCAAGTGCACTGATGGGAGGAGAGCTCTATCCTAGTTACATATATGTGGCATGTATCATATTGAAAGACAACTGAGGTGGGTAGATGAGCAGGAGCTCAGCAGTGGAGTGTGCAATCTCAAATTCTTTCAAATCCACCTGTCAGGTTGTCGCCCACATTCTTGAGGTCATCGAACTGCAAATATATTTCATCTGATCATGACCATTGTAGTTATGATGAGTAAGATTTTCAGCAAATTCTGATTAGCAGAAGAACCCCAAAAATGGCTTCTAATTGAGAGGGGGATATCACTCACTAAAATTGGCAGGGCTACTTCTGCCTTTGTCAAAATGAAGCAGAAATCTGGTAGGAAAGACGGGGTAGTCTTCAAACAAAAGTCCTTTGTCCTCATTGTTTCATAATATGGATCAGTTGTGGATCTATTCCTCTTATCACAAACATCATGACCATTCCCATCTGCCCATCAATGGCATCAAGTGACAGTACGGAGGTACTGATGTGTCCAAGCGATACAGCATAAGTGGAACTGAGGCCACAATTGTTCCACTGGTGATCAGTTGCAGGTGGAACCATCTTTGATGGGACCTTCACAGAGTCCAAAATCCAGAGGATATCTGCCAAGAGCATCTGAGGGGGAATGTGAGTAGCTTGCCTCTACCTCTGCTGAAGCCACAGAGGTCGTATCATGCAGAAGAGCAAAGATTTATAGTTGCACAATACCAATTTTAATTTTTGAGTCACACAAATACATTTTTTTTTCGCGTCCTGGTTGCTTCCTGGCAACTCTTCCTCTTGTGATGAATGGTAGAACATGGATTAATGCTGAGCAATCAGCAGGCTGACTATGAACAAGGTGTTTTTTGACAGAACTGCATTGCGTTAGGGGATTGTGATGAGGCAGTGGGAAGTGGCTGTCAACAGAGTGGACTGGTGGAACCCCACAATAATGAACATATCCTGGTGACAATCTATGCTGTTGCTATGCCTCCTCCTCTTCCTCTCATCATCCATCATTATGCACGTTCCTCCTGTGGGTCCAAAAACAATCCTAGTTTTCTGATGTTCTTATGGGCAATGTT
The DNA here is from genome assembly GCA_024679065.1 of Sphyrna mokarran. Taxonomy (NCBI): domain Eukaryota; kingdom Metazoa; phylum Chordata; class Chondrichthyes; order Carcharhiniformes; family Carcharhinidae; genus Sphyrna; species Sphyrna mokarran. The sequence continues at coordinate 41,124,041 of JAGIQG010000005.1, forward strand.
TCTTCTAAGATGTGTGGGAATGTAACAGGAACGTGTAGTGCATTGGAATGAATAGGTAATGCACAATGCTGTAATTGTTTCAAGAGAAATCATCAGAATAATTTAATTATGATTATTAAAATATAATCTGTTTATAGCCAAAATAAATAAAGTTCAGATAAGTTTGTAGTCCATCTAGTAGAAAGAAAACTTAGAGGGAATGTTGCTCTGTATAAATTTGCTGTTGCATTTCCTACATTACACCAACACTGACAGTTAAAAAAAACTGCATTAGCTGTAAAACACTTTTGAGATGTCCTCAAATCACGAAAGAGGCTTACACAACTGCAAGTCATTTGTTTATTAAGCATGAAGGTTTGCCTTTTGTCTTGTCTTTATGTGGCATTGTTAACAAGGAATAATTGAATTCCATGATGAAAAATCCCACAAATCTTACACATATAAGATTTTGTGAAAATCATTTCTAATTTTTTGACCAATTTATCATACCAAAACGTGTCATTTGAACATTCCAAAGAAATATATTATTTACTAGCTCTCCTCCATTGTTCTCAGACCAGATCTTCCAATTGGATTGTTGCTACTGGAGGGTGAAACTTCAATTTACCCCAAATGTCACCCATGATGTGAAAAGAGTTGGCCCTGGGGTTTCTGCTAAATTTCAAACGTAAGTTCCACAGCATGGTTTTTTTGGGCTCCCTATTAAGAGGTCAGTACTAAAATATCATGGGTAATGTTATTGACTGTTGTGCTAGCCTTAGAAACAAGGAAGATAAGAGCAGGAGGAGGCCATTTAGCCCCTTAAGCCCGCTCGACCATTCATTATGATCATGGCAGATCGTTCAACTCCCATTACCTGCTTTTTCTGCACAACCTTTGATTCCATTTGCCCCAAGTGCTATATCTAGCTGCCTTTTGAATGCATTCAATGTTTTGGCATCAACTACTTGCTGTGGTAATGAATTCTTGCTTTACCTATGCTCATCTTTATCAAACCCATCTTGCCCAATCCCCTGCCATTCCGGTCACTGCCACAAAGTCAAAGATTTTTGACCATATAGTTTTAAAAATGCTTCAGTCTCTGTCATTTGTCTATTGACTTGGGCTTCAACACTTCATGATTGGTAACAAATTAATGCTCGTAACTAGAAACTGCTCTTTGTTTTGGAAAGCAGTTTGCCCGTCTGTTCGGTGAAAGCAAATACTCGGAGGTACAGTGACAACTAAAATGACAGTGACAAATTATAACTCAGCAAAACAAGTAATCTTTTCTGGACACATGATATCAATGTGCAGTGAACTGCATAATATGATTGTATCTTTCCTTTCTTGAACAGTAGCAACATATTTAATTTAAGCAGGATCCTGAGGAACCCCAGTGATGATTAGGCTCTTAGAAATAGTTAGAAGAAAGAACACAGGGTAGTAAATGTCACCATCCTTTTGCAAATCAAGCAGTAACAAAGAATTATCATTAACATCCTTTTGTTCTTCTTTACTCTATTTTTGTCTGTTTTCGATTATATTTGTGTTTGAACAGTGAACACACTGAACAAAAGGCAGTAACCTAGTGATTATCTGAGCTGCTGTTCTCTTATATTGTTACATTTGGCAACACCTACAATATTATCTGCACTTATTGTTCAAAGAACCACAAAAAAACAACAGAAATTTTAAAATGTTTTAAGCATTGGTTTTCCATTTGATTTGGAAAAGTGTTTTTTTTAAACGTCCAAAACACGAGAAGAAACGCTAATTCAATGTTGTCCATTTTGCACATCTCCCAGGATCAATTTTATAAAATAGAAGCATAGAATCCCTACAGGAGGCCATTTGGCCCATCAAGTCTGCACCAACACCAATTCCACCCAGGCTCTATGCCCATTTAGTTACTCTTCTAATCTCTCTAACCTATCATGTCCCAGGACACTAAGGGTTAATTTAGCATGTCCAATCAGCCTAACTTGTACATCTTTGGAGAGTGGGAGGAAACTGGAGCACCTGGTGGAAACCCCACAGACATGAGGAGAATATGTAAATTCTGCACAGACAGTAACCCAAGCTGGGAATCAAACTTGGAACTTTGAGGCAGAAGGGCTAACCATTATGTCGCCTCTATATCCTCAATACATTTACATAATTATTTCTGCTTCCTTAATTTAAGTTGCTCGGCATTATTTTACTTCCCACGTGGACTTGGGCTCTATGGACATTACCATCTCTCTAATACTTTCTTCACAATTGCCTAGGTGGTAAATATCAGCAAGCTAATCGACTACGGAAGGCATTTGTCCTTTGAATAAACACAGTCTTCCATTTCACAGAATACAATCTGAAAGAAGTGATTTCTCCTGTGCCTAGAAGTAGTGAGGAAAACTGTACAACCTGTGCTGCCACACTCTGAGATAAACTAACAGGTTTAGCGATTAATTTTGGGACTTTTGGTTATTTGCTTCCACATTCAACCATGTAATGAAGAAAGCAACATGATTAAAAGATGTGTTTCAGCTAGCGATTGGTTATCACTCACATCTGCTGAGAAGCTGCAATTTCACTTCCTCTGGGATATTTTATGCGAAGCTGTAATGTTCAGGGGGCAAATCATGCCACACAGAGGAAGAGTAAACATTTGTGGAGATTTCCACAGAATGTTAAGCTGCACAGAATCTGCCTTAAGTATCAATGCCTACGTAATGTAATTGGCATTCCACCTACAAGCCAATAATTGAAAATAATGAAGTCAGGGATCTGAATAAGATATATTTATTCAGTTTCTACACTATAAAATAATAGGGTTAAGTGGTTAACAGTGTATATTTAATGATGCACAATGTTTCTTAGTAGTTTGATTCCCTTGAATCTGAAGACAACGTGAACCATTCATCAACTTCTCGTGTGCATTTAGAATATTTATATTTTGAATATTTTCTTAGTTTCTTTCTTGAAGTCCTTTACTAATGTTAATAAGATGAGAAAGATAACCATGTGAATGCTGTTTACACAATACATTCAAAACTGCAGAATCCAATACAAAATAAAATCAATAGGATAGTAACATGTGAGTGTGTGAAGGACAGAACACTTTGCAGGGAAGGAATGCAGAAGGACCTGGGGGTGCAGGTGAACAAGTCTCTGAAGGTGGCAGAGCAAGTGGAGAAGGTTGTGAAGAAAGCATATAGTATGCAAGCCTTTATAGGAAGGGGTATAGAATACAAGAGCTGGCCTTTAATGTTGCAGTTGTATAAAACGTTGGTTAGACCTCATTTGGAATACTGCGTCCAGTTCTGAGAGCGCAGAGGAGGTTTACCAGGATGCTGCCTGGTATGGAAGGTCTGAGTTACGAGGAGAGGTTAAGCAAATTGGGACTGTTTTCCTTAGAAAGACACAGACTTAGAGGAGATCTAATAGAGGTGTACAAGATTATGAGGGTTATAGATAGAGTAAACAGGGTTAAGCTTTTTCCTAGGATGGACTCGAATAGCACAAGGGGTCACAGGCTTAGGGTGAGGGGGGTAAGGTATAATATGGATGCTAGAGGGAGTTTTTTCATACAGAGGGTGGTGGGGGTATGGAATGCACTGCCAAGTAAAGTAGTGGAGGCAGGTACTCTGGAGTTATTTAAAAAACACTTAGATGGGCACATGAACAGAATGGGAATGGAGGGGTATAGAAAACTGATTTAAAATAATGATCATGAGCCTTGGGAGTCCCTGGGAAGTGTGTAAATAGATGATGACATTGATGTACTTGTTTTTATCCTACAGGTGCTTTGGTCCACCTTGTTGTCTAACGAGGGGCATACATGCGATGGGTTGTGAGAGGGCTGCTCTTGGATTTTTTTTGAGAGCATCCTAGTGCTTCACGTCGTTAGTGTATGCTTGACCTGAACCATTTAATAGGCAACACAACAGCTCAGTGACTATGCAGATACATGGATTTGGGCCTGTGTCTGTGGGAGTTTGCACATTCTCCCCGTGCTTGCGTGGGTTTTCTCCGGGTGCTCCGGTTTCCTCCCCCATCTCAAAGATGTGCTCTTAGGCTAACTGGCAAAACAAATTCTCCCTAAATTGTCTCAAATTTGGTTTTTAATCCATAGATCTATAAACATAGACAGGGATCACGGGTAGAGGTGGGAACATCGGGGTGGCGGCACAGGCTCATTGGACTGAAGGGCCTGTTTCCCGTGCTGTTTTGTTCTTTGAACCCTGCTGCCTGGCAGCACAGGGCTATGATTATGATGATAGTTATAGAGTGGAATTTCTAAGTTAGCAACAACGACTGGCAATTTAAAAAAGGGATTCAAAATGTTTCAAGTGAAGAACAAATAGTAAGATATTGGTGGGAGAAGATGAGGATATGACTGAAGGTGTGATCAATAAGAAGGTTTTCAGGAGGTTTTTGAAGTGAAGGAGATAGATAGCAAGACAAGCAAGTTAAGAGAGAGATTTGCAGAACATGAGGCAATGATAGTTGAAGACATCTCCACTGAAGGTGACAGTGAGGGTGGGGATTGGGCGGGGAGAGATAAGGCCACAAACAGTCTTGTAAATAAGGACAAGAATTTGGAAAAGGATACATTCAGCATTGGGAGCCAATGATAGTGAGGTCAGTGTCAGAAGGGTTGAACAGTGGTTTATTGCAGTGGAACAGTACATTTGATTGAGATTACAACTTTAGAAAGCAGCCCTGAGAATCCTATCTCAAGTTGACCAATTTTATCTACACTTGCCGAGATGTCAAACCAATTGGTAGAGGCACAGATAGCATCAGGCATAGTTTATGCATTATTCATTCAAACTAGTATTTAGGTATAAATATTATCTACATTTGTATGGTGATAGTGAGATTGGTGATACTTATACCATCTATGGACTTGGTCTGGCAAATTACTCCAGTTTGTATATTACTGGCATTTGTGTGTGTGTCGTCAGTAGGAAGCTACGCAGACTTGCAGTTGGTCCTGAGAGGCTGAGAGGCACAGCAACAGGTTGCTGCCAAGACAAGACTATAAAATGTTGCAGTGCACACATGTAACCAGAACATTCAGCATCTGTATTTGCTGCATGAAGTATCATATGTCTGGCATTTCAAATTGCATTGTCCACTGTGGTCAAATGTTTGTTTAAATAGCTCCCCCCCAACACTATACTAGATCTGCAGTAAGGGCACAAATGTCATCATGATTCTTTCAGCTTAATAAATACATGACATTTAGAAAGAGAAATAGCTTCATTAATTAAAAAGTAATGTGATATAAGGGGACCATTTAATAAATTATTTTACATGTACCATGAATTGTTTTATGCCATTTTCTTTAGATGATTAGTCCACTTGGAATTTTTCAGAACTGCTTACCCATTGCTGTGTCATAAGAATTTGGGAAGCTCTTGTCTACTCTTTCTCGCATAATAACCCAACTGTTGTTCTCAAACTTGCATTCAATGATTTTGTTATCGTACATTCTCAGTTCTTTGTTCACCTAAAATACAAACACAAATGAGGAACAAGAAAATGTTTACAAGGCACAAGTTATGAATAAAGTTCTCACAAAATCACTGAGTTTCCATTCCATTTCCGAGATAAGCACAAGATACTTAATATGTGGAAAAGAATAAGTCCGTTTTTACGCAATATCCAACCACATTGCAACTAGGTATCTCGGGTATGATCAATACAGACATCACAATATAAAATATGTACAAAGAAACATAGGAAATAGGAGGAAGAGTAGGTCATTCTGCATCTCAAGTTCACTCTTGATATTCAACTAGATCATGGCTGATCTTCTACTCAACAGCTGTCTTCCAATAATTGTATCATTTAAGGACTTAGCATTGTAAATTATGAAACAATAGGATATTGCAAATAAATTTATCCTGCTGATATTAAAAAGACCTTTATTATTAAATGTTATAAATGATACTTCTTTAAAAATAAATTAGATAAAAGGCTCAGAATAACTAGTTTTTCATCTCTTCACTGTGCTGGAGAAGTACATAATCTTTACTTAGCACATCTGATGATCTGACATTAAGAAATTGTTGTGTTGTGACCTAATGCCACATATTCACATCTAATCAATGCTGCAGTATAGCACATTGGAATCCTAACTCATTGCATCACTCTAATCACGACATCTCCTTAAAATCAAAATTATGAACTATTCTACTGAGTATATATATTGTCTAAGCAATCATTGTTCATGATTTCATTACAATAATTGGTGGAATATTAGAGGAAAGAGGCAAATTAGCAATTTATACGATCATTAATCCACAATGCTTCAATGCTATGTAATTGTTTATTTTAAACATGGTCAATAATAGGTCCCAGTAATCATCACTGCTGTGATCACTAATTACCTGTCTGCAAAATCTAGGGATGTTGAAAGTATGGCCTGCTGACAATATCAGAACTCAAACTGGGGCAATCTGGTTCATAATTCACAGGTATTTAAGTTCATTTCTTATTGTATTTCAAATTTTGTAGGCAAGATGGATTGTTGCCTTACTGATGGTTAAATAATAAACTAGAATATCTGTTTAAAATCTTCAGCTTGAGATACATCAAACTAACAGAAACTACATATGTGGTCACTTATAAATTCTATGGTGCGCACCTTGCTTGTCTATCCTTTAAGGTGAATATGATCATCTACAACATTTGTGATGTTTGGTAAGCTTCTGCTGGGTATGTAGGTGATAGTTCTGCCGCAAATAGACTAAGAAATCGCAGACGATTTAATTGTGGACAGTTGCTGAATTGGGATTTCTTCTCCTTGCACTTACTTTCTGCGTCTAATATGCATTTGCTTTCAAAGGAGACCGCAGCATTTTTTAAATGTGGTTGCACTAGGATTAGCAATCCTCAGTGAGTTTCTCCCAGAAATCAAATTTGAGTGAAGTCTTCAATATCCTTGTAACTCTACCTTTAACTGTCTTGAAAGCATACCCTAGACTTGAGCTCTGCATTGTTTTGTTTTGGTAAGTGAATGTCAGCTATTCTGGCTGCATGACCAGCCCAAGTCAGTTGTGACTGTCTCAATATTGTGTGGATGCTTGGCATGCCAGCTCAAGTGAGTACCTCATTGTCTGGTCTATTTGTTCTACCATCTGATCTTCAGGAGCTTCTGAAGGCAGCACAAGTGAAAGTGGTTAATTTTTTGACATGTCACTGGTAAATACTTCAAGAAAGAACGTGTAGAGCAGAGTGGGCAGAACTACTGCCGTACAGAATTTCAGTTTGGTTGGCAGACTTTTCACTCTCTGACTGATGTTTGAAATCTGCTGAAGGCAACACTTTGACAACTCTTGCATGTGTCTCATTGTCAATGTTGACAGCTTGAGAGAGTGTGCTGCCAAGATAAGTGAACTTAAACACTGCCGATAGATTCTGTTGTGGACTGAAACCTTGGGCTCGATAGGGATTTCCTGAAGCAAGTGGGACATTAGTTTTTTTCCCAAAGATCATAGGATCAAACTTCTCTCATGATTCAGAAAATGAGACCAAGCTGGATTCAACGTTCAGTTCAGAACTGGCAGCTGTCATGAACAATCAAGAAATTGCAAATGATGTCCTTACAGATCTTAGTCTTTGCCTGGAGTCACGTCAGATTGAGCTTCCTGTCCATACAATATCTAATATTGATGCCAGAACAGTCATCATGGGAAGCACTGGAGAGCATAAAAGATAAAAACATGGACTGCTAGTACATTACTGGGAATAAGTTAGAAAACTCACCATCATCCAGAACGACACAAGTATGTCCCCATGGAACTGTTGATACATTGTGATGAATTTCTCAGGGCAGCTGAACTTCTCTGTTACTTTTCAAATGCTCTCATGGCTGCCTGCGTTAAAAACCTTGTTCAGGTTATTAAACATGGTGTAGGGATCCATGTTCTATTCCTAGCATTCCTCTTGGAGCTTTCTAAGATTATGTTAGTGGTTTCTCAACCTTTTCTGAAATTGCAGACACTGAAAGCGAGTCCTGATCAACATACTGCTCTATGCAATTCAGAATGATTCTGGTGGAGATTGAATTGGCAATGGAGAAGTGAGATTCCTCTATGGTTATTAGAAGATTGGCAAATTTCCTTCATCATGCACACTTAAACAATGCAAATACCTTTGTATTCTTGTAGGACAGTTTCTTGCTCTATCATGGACTGAAAAAAAGTTCAGTGAGCATCTTTTCCATGCATTCATCTCCTCTTTTAGACCGTAGTTGGGATGGCATCAGCTCCTGGAAACATGGCCAGTTCCTAACTTGTGCTGCCTTCAGTTCCTACAGGAGTTCCTAACAACGTGGAAGGTCATCAGGAGGGCATTTAATGGAAACTGTAGCAGCCTGCTCGTTGTCCAGCTTTCTATAATTTAGTCTTTTTCTGTGAGCAGTGTTGGTCCATTAGTCTGAGGATTGATATGAACCTGTACTCTGGAGCCCAGAGAGAAATTTCAGAGCACTGTAGAATCTCTTCTGGTGTTTGTGGTTTGCATTTGACTGATTTTGGTCTGGCTTGGAATTCAGTTAAGCATCTTCCATCGGTCTGAGGAGATATTGGGCAATCCTGTTGATGTTTTGGTCAATACTGTGTTTGGATAATCTTGCTTTTTCATTGAGATAAGCCCTGCAGAAGCAATGTTTCTCTCCTAGTAGTTTCTGGGTTACCTTATTGTTTTCATCAAACAAACCTTAATGCTTTGAGAGGTGGGGCCAAAGGCCTTTGGAATGGTGGAGTACAATATACATCTGAATTTGAGAGAGATCTGGACAAAGTAGATGGTGAGAAATTGTTTCCACTTGTAAAATAATTGAGAATCAAAGGGCACAGATTGGAGTCATCTTCAATGCACAGAGTGTCCATTTTCACTATATAAACACAATGCAGGTCAAAGACTTGTTTTTCAGTGGAAGGAAATAGAACTGGAACTCAGCAGTCCTAAATGACTGAGCAATACTTTACAGGACTTCACAAACACAGAAATTTACGGTACTGGAGGAGGCCATTAATCCCATTATGTCTACACAGGCTCTTCTCTTGCCTTCTCTCTATAAGCCTGCTTTATTTGAAGCTTCTGAGCCTTCCTAAAAAGCTAAGGTCTTTGAAATCCTCTATATTCTTTCTATTAAGGTAATTGATTCCCTTTTGAATGTTTCAAATGAACTTGCCACCACCACACATTCAGGCAGTTCTTTCCAGACTTTAACTACTTGCCATTTGAAAGATTTTCCTCATGTTCTTTCCGTTTCTTTTAATTACTTCCAATTTGTGCCCTTTGATTCTCAATTCTTTCATAAGTAGAAACAACTTCTCATCATCTACTCTGTCCAGATCTCTCTCAATTTTGACCACCTCTAACAAATCTCAGTTTATTCACCTAACTTCTCCATAATTGAAGTTCCTCATCCCTGGAACAATACCCAGCTTGCTCTTTGCTTTATTAACTGATCTTTCCACCTGTCCTGCCGTCTTTAATGTCTTATGCACATATAAACCCAGGTTCCTCTGCTCGTGCACCTACTTAAGAATCCTGACCTGATGGTGGGAATCCCAATTACCTGCTGAATCAGGCATCAAGTCTAAAACTGGAATTTGTGCAGGACGTGAGGGCTACTGGGATTCACTTGACCTGATCTGCCCTGCTGATCCCATTTGGGTTCCAGCTTAGAGTGTGCAGCACCTAATTACCAGGGTGTGACTGTCCATTCACCTTTCCCAACATTCACTGGTCTCTCCAGTCAGAAATGCACTGGATGAGCTTTGGTATTGGGCATCACCAACGTGGATCTGGCAGGCTGAACTCCTGAGAGTCCGGGAGCACTACCAATCCCTCAGCAAAGAAGGGCATTCTGCTGCCCCCCCTTCTCCACAGCATGCAGGCACAACGGTGATCTAACCCTTCTCAGCCTCCACATCCCCCTCCTCTCCCTCAGAACTCCACACGTGGGAGTGCCAATAGTGCACTGCCCCGATACTGACTCCCTGGCCCGGACTCTTTCACTCCAAGAGAGGTCAAAAAGTAAGTCCAGTGGCCATTTGCCTCTCTGCCATTGCCAGATTGCAAAAGAAGGGTTTCACCAAAGGTCCTAGGGTTGGATGGGCTCAGAATGGGTGCTTCCCCTCTTCACAGTTTCCACTCAGCCTCAGTGTAGTCACATAGCTTTAATTTGAAGCTTCTGAACCTTTCTAGAAAGCTGAAACCTTTGAAACCCTCTGTATTGAATTGAAAACCTTTAACTTCTTTCAATTTCGTAGCGTAGTGCTTTGAAATAGATCTCCATTCACAGCTTACTGGATTTCTATTCAGCCTCCAATATTGCCATTTTTCCTAACCACAATGTTTACAAAGACTCTGAGCCTGATTGATAACTCTAGTTTTTGAAAGGAAATCACTGTCCCCTAAAATGATCTACTGACATTTGATCTACCTGTTTCACTTAATTTCAAAGAACCAGGTTTAGTGGTGTTGCCTTCTTCATTGGACTGGGAACATACTGCTGCTCTAAGTTTCATGAACAAGCTCTAGGAACTCTTCCCTTCTTTGCCTCTTACTTTGCTATTATCCCAGTTTACTTTTGGATAACTGAAGTACTGCTATTCTCTATTCTAGAGCTATCCATCTCTACCTGTAATCTGTGCAACTTTGTATTCCTCTCTGATATTATCTCTTGACTCCCACATCTCTGACAGTTAGTTTAAACCTTTTTCCAATAACAGTGATTGACGTGAGTAGATATTGTGTTGTCTGGGACAAATCCAAATTACTGATGTGCTTGGCATGAATGAATTTTTAATTTGAGAAGCAAACTAAAACCAGCACACAAACTACACCACAAAGTGGCTACCATGAGAATGCAGTCAGTTGCATATAGAGCATGTAAAAGAAGAAAGGCAGAATATAGTTAATTGTGCAAAAGGCAGGTAGGGGCTCAGTTTATGGGTATACTGGGTGGGATTCTCCGGCCCTGCTGCAGTGAACAGGGAGTGAGGGCGCTGAAGCAGCAGTTTATGAGCTACTGCTTCTCGGCTTTTTGGCTTGGAGGGTGAGGAGATGCTTCAGTGTGATTTGGACAAGCTGACCAAGCGAGCAAATCTATGGTGGGTGCAATATCTACTTTGGTAGCAAAAACAAAAAGGCAAATTATTATCTGAATGGTTATAAACTGAGAGAGGGGAATATGCAACAAGATCTCAGGGTTCTCATACACTGGCTCTGAAAATAAGCATGCAGGTGCAGTAGGCAATCAAGAAGGTAAACGGTATGTTAGCCTTCATAGCAAGAGGATTAAAGTACACAGCAGGGATGCCTTGGTGCAATTATACAAGGCTTTGGAGATAACACACTTGGACTATTGTGTGCATTTTTGTACTCCTCATCTGAGGAAGGATGTTCTTGCTGTAGAGAGAGTACAGCGAAGGTTTACCAAACCGATTCCTGGAATGGCGGAACCAACATATAATGCGAAATTGAGTCGTTGCGATTATATTCACTGGAGTTTAGTATGAGACAGTGGGCGGAAGGGATCTCATAAAAAGCTATAAAATTTAACAGGATTAGACAAATGCTGGGTAGATGTAGGAAAGATGCTCCCAATGATGAGGGGTGTCCAGAACTAGGGATCATAGTCTATAGTATATGTGGTAAACCGTTTAGGACTGAGATGAGGAATTTTTTTTTTGACCCAGAGTGGTAAGCCAGTAGAATTTGCTACTACAGAAAGGAGTGAAATCAAAACTTTGTGAAAGTGATTCTCCCCAAAAAAATTCCAGCTGTCAAATTCATGTAAAATCTGGAGTAAATCACACTGGTTTCTTCAGCGGGAGTTTCAAAGTGAATCTTCCACACAATGTGCACTGCAGAGTACCTCAGCGTGAATCATGCTGAAATTCAATGGGCGGGCTTCCCTGCCTCTGTCACTCAGCTCAAACTGCAGAGTGGCAATGGGACTCCCACCCCACGGATCGCCAACAGAGGCTCTGCCCTCATCATGCGCTATCCTCTTGGCATTGCCCAATGCCCAGTAGGCAGTGCTGGCGTACTTTATGAATATTGGCACTTTGTCCCTTGACAGTGCCAAGGGTCCAGACTGGCACCAAAGTGGCGATGCCCAGCCTCCAATTCTCTGGGGAGCCTAGATTGCACCCTCTTTCACTCCAAAAGGGTCAGGCTGCCATCTTCCTACAAGTGGGGAGATATAGTAAACCCCACAGAAGTGAACCATTCTTGGCAGGTGAGGGGAGGAGGGGTGGGGGGGTCTAGCAGGCCCAGAAACTTCAGTCCTGGGCCCATTAATGATATTTAAATTATATGTTAAACTTAATTTAAATAATTTATGCAGTTCCATGCCAATTTTCAGCATGAATCTGACAGCTGCTGGAGATGTGTAGAGGCCATGGCGCCTGGGGGAAGCCCCCGAAACAGCCTCCTTTCGAATCTCCTGGCCCACTGGACTGCTTCTATGCACCCCCTGTACGCTTTCAAGAAGGAATTAATTATAGCTTTTGGGGTAAAGGGGATCAATGGTTATGGCCAGACGGCAGAATCAGGCTATTGAGCTGGATGATCATCCATGATAATAACGAATGGCGCAGCAGGCTCAAAGGGCTGAGTGGCCTTTTCCTGTTCCTATTTTCTACGTAAAACATCTCACAAACAACTAGGTGCTTTTTTGTTTTTTTTTGTTTTTTCTGAGAAGTGCAATGCTAAGTGAAGCACCATGAAACCAAATTAAATTTCCCCATTGCAACCAATGTAAAAACTGTAGCTAGGTTTTGGAGAATGTTTCTTGCCTGAGAAAAAAATTATACCCCAGAAGTATAGTTCATCCTAAATTCCCATATTTGCAAATGTTTTTGAAAATAAATATAAAATTATACCAGAAACTATTGCTAAATATTTCTATCAACCTTCCACTCACATTTCTCCTGCTGCCTCTCCCACTCACCAGTTCCATAGAAGCGAGTTGGAGAGTGTGAGGGTCAGTGAGCAGGAGGGTTGGCAAGAAGGAGAGAAATGGAGTGTACGAGGATCAAGGAGGAAAACAGCAAGCAGGGAGGGGTTAGTGAGTGGGTCCCAGGAAAGACAAGTGTAGGAAATGTTGCACATATAGATATTCTTCACGTAAGAATGCACTGCAGAATTTGAAGAAAATGTCACTGTGCTTTGAATGCAATTGAATGCCTTTCTTCATATTTGCTACAAAACGGCACTGATCAGGCCACACAACATCATGTAGACCCATTGTGAAATGATACCTAAGTAGAAGTCCCAACACTATGTGCACACACCTGCCTAATGTTAAAGCAAGTCGATGTTGAATGAGAAATTTAAAACTGCTTCGTCTTCATGACCAGCAGGCCACAGCTGACAGAGATCCCCTCAAGGTGGCCGTAAGTAAATCTCAAGAAAATAAGTAAAGTGAGTTCACCATTTGCTCATAGAATATGTACACCCTGTCATCCTCTGGACACCTAGAAACTTGAAGCTCTCGCCCATTTCTACTTCATCCCTGCTGATATAGATAGAGACACGTCCTCCACTATGCTTCCTGAAGTTAATGACTACCTCCTTCGTTTTACTGACATTGAAGGAGAGATTACTATTTCCCTCTGTCACTAAGTTTTCTTTTTTCCAGATATGCCCACTCTTATGTCATTTTCCTTGTTTGGGGTACATGGATATCTTTGCTTGAGCCTAATTTACAGAATTTCTGTTTGTGGAAAGATTGCACATTTTCCATCCTAATATTGTTAAGTGCATCTCTTAATTAGCCCACTTTCACCACCTACAAGCCATTCCTGTGTCTAACCTCGCCTTTTTTTCTTTTTTGGATCCCTTCCACCATTTGACTATACATATTAATTTTATTCACTCCATCAGCAATGTTTTTCTTATATTTATTTGTTTCTGCTCCTTCACTACTTTCACTGCAGAATTAGCAAAGTCCCTGCATTCAGTGATTCACATTCCAGCTGGTGTTGGCATATATCTTTCTACCCAGGCCTGTTCCGTATGGCACATACTTCTTTATTTGTTAATCACTTTCATTAATGAATGTACTGCTTAACCACGTCCTACAAAATTCAACATGTTACTGACAGTCTTATGTATATATCCCCAACCCAAAAACTACAGTTCTTACTAAACAGTGTTAATTATGTATCGCACCCACAGCTCCACCTATTCTGGCAAGTGCACACTGACCAACACCGCACCATCTGCTTGAGGCAGTAACACTTTTTGCTGCCAAAATCACCTCATCCATCGTAGAAATGGGCTGCCTGTCTACAATTCCTGCCAAACCAGAGAAGAATATAATTCAAGAATTTGTGATCTATTGCACCCCCACAAAACACTTATAACCTTTCATTTTATTACAGAGAAATGAAAAGACATGCAGTCATTCCTGCAAACCTGTCCTCTTGTATTCCCCAAATGTGAAATATGTAATTTAAAATCTACAAAGTTCCCCATCCTCTAACTCACTGTAAACAATCCCATGGAAAATCCACTGTTTAAGGAGACGCATGCAAAAATATAATAGAAACATCATAGAAAAAAAATGTACTGATCCAGCAAATATGACAGAACTAGCTCCAGTGGTTTTTAAACTGAAATAAATAGTATTCTATGTTTAAATAGGTTCATAAATTATAAATTATTCTTGCTAATTGTATATTCATATCATTTAGCAGAGCTCCAGAGAAAATTCAATCACAATTCTCAAAAGCTTTTTAAACTTTTGATGAAGGCTGGTGATGAAGATATTTTGTAAATTCAGTCGATCAAAACTGAAGAGCTATAGAATCACTGACAGTCTCTGTATTTTTCTCAAGCCATACAACGAATTAGAATACTGATCTCTCTCTTGGTTTTCAATGTGCAGAAAGTTTGAATTTAGATTTCATTTTTTCAAATGTTCTAGAACCAAGAACAAAGAACAAAACAGCATGGGAAACAGGCCTTTTGGCCCAAAAAGCCTGCACCGTCACCCCGATGTTCCCACCTCTACCCATGATCCCTGTCTACGTTTATAGATCTATGGATTAAAAACCAAATTTGAGACAATTTAGGTAGAATTTGTTCTGCCAATTAGCCTAAGAGCACCCCTTTGGGACGTGAGAGGAAACCGGAGCACCTGGAGAAAACCCACGCAAGCACGGGGAGAATGCGCAAACTCCCACAGACACAAGTCCAAATCCATGTATCTGCACAGCACAGCGATAGTCACTGAGCTGTCATGTTGCCCATAAAATGGTCCAGGTCAAGCGTACACAAATGACGTGAAGCACTAGGATACTCTCGAAAAAAATCCAAGAGCAGCCCTCTCACAACCCATCGCATGTAGACAACAAGGTGGACCAAAGCACCTGTAGGATAAAAACAAGTACTTCAATATCATCTATTTACACACTTCCCAGGGACTCCCAAGGCTCATGATCCCTAATTTAAATCAGTTTTCTCTGTTAAAAATTTCAGTAAAATGGGCATGGCTCTCTTTAGCCAGACATTAGCTTTATAATTTAAGAAGCTTAGAATCATAGAATCTACATTGCAGGAAGAGACCATTTAGCCCATTGAGCCTGTATGACAACAATCCAACGCAGGTCCTATGCCTGTAAACTCTGCTAATCCCCCTGCCACCTAGGGATAATTTAACATGGTCAATCCACCTAATCTGCACATCTTTGGACTATAGGAAGAAACTTGAGCACCCAGAGGAAATCCACATAGATGCAGGGAGAACATGCAGTGACTGAGGCTGGAATTGAACCCAAGTTCCTGGCACTGTGAGGCAGCAGTGCTAACTATTGTACCACTGTGTTGCCCTTAAAATCAAACTGGAGTGTGAGAGCATAAATCTGCATAAAAATTATTGCAGGGCAATGGAGAAAGAGCAAGGGAGTGAGACCAACTGTATAACTCTTTCAAAGAGATAACTTATGTAAAATAGGCTGATAACCTTCTATGCTCACTCTTATTCAGAGGTCCTAGAGAAACAGATTGTGTAGTGAATAGAGAACTTATATTTACATAACTCTTTCATGTTTGCAGAATGCTCCAGGACATTTCACAACCAATTAGCTTTTCTGTGCAATTATTATTTTGCAGACAAACATAGCAGCCAATTTGCATCAAGCAAAATGCCAAAAACAATAAATGAACGATGACCAAAAAATTTGTTAATGGTGGTAATGTTGGAAGGATAAATTTTGGCCAGGGTACTGGGAGAGTTTTCCTGCTCTTATTTGAATAGTATCAAGAGATCTTTAATAGGTCTTCATTGTTTCTTGAAGGAGGCATTAAACTAAGATTGTGAAGCAGCTTCTCCTTAGCTGAATAACAACCTAGATTAGATGCTTAAATCCTACAGTGAAGTTCAATTTTACAATCTTTGTCTCAGACAGAAGTGCTACCAAGTAACTAAACTGATATAAAGTGCAGATATTATCTAGTTCCAACCTCACTTAAGAATGCTCAGCGCAATCAATAAATGCAAAATGGAACTAATCAGGTGAACAATAATCCTTTCATATGAATGGGGCTAGAGAAATCACTTAAATGCTAAAAGTATATACACGTGGTACTAAATCGGCTTGCTTTCATTTAGCATGCCTGATTTTATAGAAAGCATTTTTTTGAAAGGCGTTGGTCAAGGTTAAGGTTATAGGAGCTAAATATAGATGCAAATACATAGTGAGACTCCATACTATATTCTTTTTTAAAAAATAACAAATACAATCACTGGTTAGATTTAAGTTTTTTTAAAAAAAAGTGATTTTTGCCACAGATTAAAATTATCTGCAAATCAGAACATAGCACTTCCAACAATTTTCTTGATGACTCACTCTTAGTTTTACTTCTAAAATATGAGACTTGGGAAAAATCAAAACTCGCTGACACTATTTATCTGCGTTTGCATGAATTTACACCACTTGTGGTTAAACCTAAAGCAATTACTTAAATTAGGAAAACCAGTGAAGCCTTCAATTGTTGAGGCCACAGGACATAGATATTTAAAATACATAGATGTTTAAAACATACAGAAGCATAGTTTCTGGCCCATCCAATGTTGAAAGAAACCAAAAATACAAATCTAACAAGTATTTGAGTTGCTGAGGAGGTATCAGCATTGAAACACCGAATTATGAATTTAAGACTCATGACTTGATACACTGACATTTTTACTACAATTTTCATTTGTAACTTGCCTCAACAACTTAAGAGTAAATTCCCACATGCAGACTTTATCACAAAGCTCTATTTTGTTCTCACAAAATCCGATAGAGTTGTTTGACTTAAAAATGAACAATTAACGGGTGGCACAATAGTTAGCACTGCTGCCTTGCAATGCCAGGTTCAATTCCTGGCTTGGGTCACTGTCTGTGCACAGTCTGCACAGTTACTGAAGTTACTGTGAAAATTCCCTCGTCACCACACTCTGGCACCTGTTCGGTTACACTGAGGGGAAATTTAACGTGGCCAGTGCACCTAACTAGCATGTCTTTCGGACTATGGGAGGCAACTGGAACACTGGAAGAAACCCATGCAGACAAATGAAGAACATTCAGACTCCACATAGACAGTGACCCTAGCTGGGAATCAACACTGGTCCCTAGTGCTGTGAGATAATAGTGCTTGCCACTGTGCTGCCCAATCAAAGCAAAAGTCTATAATCAGTCAACCTTCAAAAAAAAAGTTTGTAAATATGAATAAAAAGTTTCTGATATTCGTTGGAAAGAATTCTGCCTCAAAATGTCAGATACATCACTTTTACCTCTGTGTTGAATTATAACTGGTGCAAATAATCAAATCTCCTATAAAGGCATATGCCCTCTACGCAATTACTTTAGAATCTGGTTGTGATGACTCGTTTGGAACACTGGCCAAATTATCATTTTGTCTGATGGAGTTCTAGAAAAAAAAAGCAAGTTTTCCATTTCCTCATTCATAAAATCAACCATTCATAAAAAAAGGCATTAAGACAAAGAATTTCAACCTCCTGAAATGTATTCTAAAAGCTTACGCATTGTTTTTTTTAAATTAGATTTGAAAATTTGAGAAGTTGACTTAAAACTAAAAGTTGGTTGCTTGGCAACCTTCACAGTACATAGTGCTAAAATGCAAGCTGTAAAACCAACTCCATTTGGCACCTCCAACAATTTCCTTCCTCATTCAAGAATCCAGTGAAAAGTTAAAAAAAAATTGCTTAATTTCTCTGTAAACATTACCCAGTCCATCACTCCCATCCATTGACTCTGTTTACACTTCCCGTTGCCTCAGAAAAGCAGCCAGCATAACTAGGACCCAACACACCATGGACACATTCTTTTCCATCTTCGTCCATTGGGAAAAAGATACAAAAGTTGAGGTCACGTAACAATCGACTCAAGAACAGCTTCTTCCCTGCTGCTGTGAGACTTTTGAATGGACACACCTTATATTAAGTTGATTTTTGTCTACAACCTAACTATGACTGTAACACTACATTCTGCACCCTCTCCTTTCCTTCTCTACGTATGATATGCTTTGTCTGTATAATGCGCAAAAAACAATACTTTTCGTTGTATACTAATACGTGACAATACTAAATCAAATCAAATTAAAAAACTATAATTTTCTCAATTAGGGGTGATCTTAAAGAGCAAAGCATTATTTCTCCGAATCATCTCAGACATGATTCTCCTATTATGAAGCACAGTCTATGCCTGAAATGCTTTTCCCTTTATAAATACTGGTGGAACTGCTCTGCACTTCAGGCAATTAATGCTAGTTCCAATTTCCAGTATTTACAGTTTGCTTCTATATATTAAGCATTGTTCTTCTCTTGTGTAAAGCAGAAAAAGTGGTCAATTAATTTCCCGTGGCAATTTACTGCAGCGCAGGTGTGACAGCATCTTTTGCTAATGCTTTTTGTTTGTATGTGTGGTTGGTAATCCGGGTCCAAGTTAATTAGCTATGAAATTATCTATTAATTAAACATTGCAGGATAGGCGCCCAAGTGGAATTTAATGCGTTGTGGTTTAGTTTGAAATTACCGATTTTTCTATAGATTCAGAATGTCATTTCAAAGTTAGAAATTTATGTAGTGCTGCTCTCCAGTTATTTGTTCAATAAGCAACAGTTTTAACTTTGAAGACCTCAAACCTTCAAAGAATGCATTCTCCGAATTTGCATGTACACCTGATAATATTAACACAACAGTTGTGGAATGAAAGAGGTCTTAACTGATGTCAGATTTGTATTTTTTGTATTCAGTACTCAGTACTTCTTTTGTTATCAGTACTTCTAAATTAAACTACTCAGAATTACATAGAATATACAGCATTGAAACAGACCCAAACTTGTGTATTTCATTCAAATCTCCTCCCATCTTCCCTCCGTTAATTCTCAGCATAACACTTTATTTCCTTTCCTAATTTTATGCTTCTCCAGCCTCACCTTAAATGCATCAAATAACACCAACCATTCCTGTGGTAGCCACTTCTACCTCTTCACCTCTCTCTAGGTAAACATGTTTCTTCTGACACCCTTATTTGATTTCTTGGTGACTATCTTATATTAATGGCTTCTACTTTGTTTTCCTCACAGTGAGGAATACTCTTCCATACCTATTCTATCAAAACCTTTCATTGCTTTCAAGACATCCATTATGTCAACACTCAGCCATTTTTTTTTGAAGAGAGAAGGAGATCCAGTCTATTCACCCTTTCTTGCAAAATGCAGAAGTGTGGATTAATATCTAATCATTTTACTATAATAATTCAAGATTCTGAAGTCATAAATTCAAGATTCAAGTGTTTAGTTTTCTAATTGATGAATAGACAAAGTTATGGTATGTCAATAAGACTAACAAACAAGATAGATTCTAATTTCTGTCCCTTCATCTGTACTGAGTCAGTATCAATGGGTACAAAGAACAAAACAGCACAGGAAACAGGCCCTTCGGCCCGACGAGCCCGCACTGCCACCCCAATGCTCCCATCTCTACCCGCAATCCCTGTCCATGTTTAAGGTGTTGAAACTGGCAACAATGTCCTATGTTCAGACAGAGAAACAAATATGGCTTGTGCTCCAGTGACTGACATTGGAAGTACATTGAGTAAGAGAAAGTAGAGAGTGAGTAGCTGCAATGGTTGAAAGGTTCCCAATAGGTACTGTTTCAGCTCATCTCTGGGAAATTAGTGAAATACTAGAAGGTGGCTAAACAATCTGTGGTTAGGACAAACATTTCGTAATTTTTCTGCTTCCTCTCATCTCCTAACATTGTTTTGAAGTATCATCAATTGTTGCTGCCCCTCAAAATTGTTGCCATGAACTGCAGAAACAAGTCTGAAGGCATATTATTATAGAACATCATGGTTGCAAAACCATATTGAACCTTCAATGAGCTGTGAAGCAAAGCGTCAGGATATGCCCTTTCCAGAGTTGTGAAACAGATTATATATATCACATGCAATTTAGTTTCGGATTTCTCATGATATTTGATCTAATACCAGTACCTTCCTGTCATGTAGTTCCTTGATCACTGCTACACGTTTCATGTCTGATAACATTAACCTTGTTGGACACTCAGCATTGTTTTATTCACAGGATTATGTTCATTATATAGATCTTCACAGTTTGTTTCACATTTCCTTCTTGAACCTTCAGTACTCAGTCAGGTAATAGATAATATGTACCTCACCAGGTCTCCGTTCGTCTTTATATTTGTTGGCCTATGTCATTATCATCCTTTATCAACACTCTGCATTTCTTCTGCTTAAGTTTTAACCATCTTTCATGTTTGAACATTTGTTTTTTCCTGATAGCCATGACTCTAATTTATTTGACTTGGCTGATTAAAGGAGCTTTAATCTGTTTGGTTATATTTTCATGACATGGATAGCAAGACTCTGCAATTCTCTAGGCACTTCATCATTGTGTAGGCACTAGAAACTTTGGAACTTGAATGCCCTGAGCGATTGAATTGTAAACATATATAATTATAATTTTTTAATGAAAAGACTTTCACGCATATAGCACTCTATATGTCCACTGGATAGCTCAAAGCTTTGTATAGCCAACGAAGTACTTTTTAAAGTGTAGTCACTGTTGTAATATAGAAATTAAGTTCAGTAGCAAATATGTGCTCAACAAACTTCCACAAACAGCAGTGTAATAATGACCAGTGTTAGGATGTTAGATCAGAAACCTCAAGGTATATTATGAAGCCAGACTAGATTCCAACAATTTTCTATTTTGGCAGTGAGGATATTTCAACCCTTAAACGATTCTACTGACAAACTGGGACTCTTTTGTCAAAACAAACTTTATTTAACAACATAGTTTAACTCTAACAAATGAATTAGCTAACCTTCAACAATTGAACAACACTTAAATGTAACAAGGTACAAGTTTTAACTGCTAACCTATCACTAATTTAAGCAATAGAGTCATAGAAGTTTACAACATGGAAACAGGCCTTTCAGCCCAACTTGTTCATGGAGCCCCTTTTTTCAAAGCTAAGCTAGTCCCAATTGCCTACATTTGACCCATATCCCTCTATATCCATTTTACCCGTGAAACTGTCTGAACAACTTTTAAAAGACAAAATTGTATCTGCCGCTACTACTACTATTCCTCTTACAGACTTAAAACCCTCTTTGAAATTAGTTAGAAAAACACAGACATACTTGCTGTGACTTAGGTTACCAACTCTGGAGCTCTCAGAAAGGTCTTTCCAGAGACAGAGCCATTGTTATCTTCAGACAGCCCTGAGAGTAATTGCTTGTATTTTAAAATGAAACTGAAAACTTTCCTACCTGCAAGCTTAGCTCCTCCCATTAATCACATGGCTCTGTCTCAGTCAATCAACTTAATCAAAACTCTACTATGAAACCCCAGAGGGAACTCAAATAAACAATGAGCGCGATTCTCTGACCACTCATGCCAGCGGGATTCTCCCATCCCGCTGCAGTGAACAGAGATTTAGCTGAGCGCCAAATTCTCCATCCTCTCTGGAGCAGCAGTGGGGTGTGAATGTCTAGAGACTTCTGACCACAAGTGCATTAGCTGTGCTTAAACAAGTCTAAACTAATACTTACCTTGTGCTCCCAGCTGCTAACTTAAAAGTTTTATCTAGACCAATCAGCACCCTGCAAAATGGATCTTAATCTATACATACCTTTTATAAGAAACATGATATAAATTTATATTTTAAATGCAGTGTCATCACATCAGGAAGTTCGTTTTTTGTCATGTTGATTGAGGATTAAATATTGCAGAACACAAGAGAATAACTTCCCCCTCCTTTCCGAAAGACCGCACTCTCTCAGAATTGCACTGGAGTATCAACCTAGACTTTGAGCCCTGAAGTGTGACTTGAATCTGTGCGACTTGGAGGGAAGAGTACTACCCACTGACATTTCAACTATTTAACAATCATACATTAAGTATTTCTAATAGGAAAGGGAATTTAAACACTCAGGTCATAGATCATAGAACCCTACAGTGTAGAAACAGGCCCTTTGGCTCATCAAGACTGCACCAAACACAATCCCACCCAGGCCCTATCCTCATATCCCTATATATTTTACCCACTAATCTCTCTAACCTATGCATCCCAGGATACTAAGGGGCAATTTTCTAGCAAGGCCAATCAACCTAACCTACACAGCTTTTGTGTATACAAATTAGGAAGAATTATGATAATATGATTTTAAAATAGTAAATATTGCTGCTGGGGCAAATAGTGAGGAAGGGCTGGGGCACATCTCCAACAGTCTGAGAACAGACAAGTTCGAGATGACTACAATGACTGTTGCTCCATACAAAAACGTACATCATCCCCATTATTTAACAGCTGACTCTTGCATGTTTTACCAGAGGTACAACTTTTCTCATATTTAAAAGAGGTTCCATCTTCATTGTATAAAATTCGGATAAGACTATCACCCAATAATAGGAAAGAAATCTGGTCATTGCCTCTTTAAGTCATAAGCTTGCTGGCAGTCATGTAATACTTTTTCCACTCAATATAATATCTTCTTCTTGACCACATCACCAAAATCATTGCACTGAAGAGAATACACTGAGAATTCACAAGGTTGAAGTAATATATTGGTTATGCTACCCAGAGCTCACGAGCAACAACTTGATTCAATAAATCTGATCATTTTCAGCATATAAAAACCTAAGCAGTTCACTAATGACTTTCAAGGCTCCACCAACATTTGGACAAATAAAACTACAGACACATTGAGCCACACCAAAATATTTTTGGACAACAAAATAAATGTGATTAAGATGGAGTGAAAGCTGTGAACCTGAAGGATGAAACTGCTCCAGAGCGGATTTCTCTGTTTATTGAATCTTGACTAACATATTCTTTCATTCTTCTTATAACAAGGCACAGGTCATAGCCAAATGAAAAATCTTGGTGGGCTTTGAAGAACTCACATTTCCATTTCATCACAAGCAACTCAATGGCAAGAATAAACTCAAATGCACATATTATGCACAACTATACAGATGGGTCCTGAGTGGAATCCTCTATCTAACAATTCATTCTAATCTTTATCATAGGGTGTTAGACTGCTCAATTCAAAATGCAAGTTTTAGGTTCAAAAATGTGTATTAAGTAATTTGAATGAAGTGAAGTGATGTGAAAGGAGCTTTTATTTTCTCTGGTGGGTCCTTGTCCTAGCATGGAGCAACATGACAAGATATAGAACAATACACTCTGCTTAAGAAACTTCTTTTCTTAATGGAAACAAAATACTGGCTTTATTGACCAATCTTCCATCTTGCTAACATGTTAACAAGTGATCTTCTGATCAACAGATAATATTTCGCCAAGATGGTGAAGTGCCACAACACACTAACAAAAAAGTTAAGGTGCCAAATAAGATGGCTCTTTTGCTCCAATTACATATTCACTTACATTTGTCTAATAATTATCTGCATAGAAGCAGATCAAAAACCCTCTGGCATCCCTAATAAATAATTTCCACAGGATGTTCATTATCAATTGGTTTAGTTGATTTCTCAAAAAACATTAATCACATTAGTAAGGCATGAGCTCTGCTTATCTCCAATAGCTTTGGTAAACAGTGATATGCTCATTTTTATTTAATGGCACCTCATATAATGTTTCCCAATATTTTATCTACTACTGAAGCTAAAATTAGTAACCAACAGATTCCACAGTTTAACTTATATTCTTTATGTAGCAGAATATTCAAACTCAGGACTAAATCTTCTACACATACTTCACTACTGACACCATCAACCAATGCCTCATATATACATGATTGCTTGAGGAAATGGTGGCATTCTAACGTAAACTAAATCGGGTTCTGAAACCTGATCGATTTCAGATCTATTATTTTTCGCCAATGTACTGTGTTACCTGCAATACTAATCTCTCCTAAATGTATGTATTGTTAAATTAATCCATTGTTTTTCAGAAGTGAACACAAATTAACCATTTCACTAGATTGACTGAATGTTGACTGGATGACTGGATGACATATGTGGGTGAAAGATTAAATCTCAAATATGTTCTATACTAAACCAAGCTGTGACATATGTTTATTAGCAGCACAAAAAGATGATGACTTCTTGAAAGCCAATTCATCAACTAACTGATTTCTGCTCCCAACGAAACATTCAACTTTCAGCCTATTACCCGTAATAAAATTTGTTGACACAGCAAGCATCTGGATTCAAATCAACCCAAAACTGATTAGAATGAAGGAGGTGATTCTCCTAACTCGCTGTGCTGCTACAGCAGCAGGTCACAAAACTCAAGCAGAAGCTTGTGGCGAACTTCCTGCTGGATTTGTGACATCTTCAGCTCCGTGCAGATATCAGCGTGAAGCTGAATAAATACATTAATGTTGATTTGAACATAATTAACAGGCCCAGAACTGACGTCTCTTTCTGGGCCAAATAACCTTGCCCCACCCCTACCCACACCAGGAGTATTTTCACTGCAGCACAGTTCATAACAGCTCCCCACTAGCTGATAATCCGACCCCTGTGGAAATGAAGAGGGGTCGTCAGGAAGTTGGGGGTAAAGATAGAGTGCCCCTGGACACGGCCAGGTTGGCAGTGTCAGCCTGGCCCGCCCCCAGCACTGCCTGAGGGTCAAAAGTGGCAATGCCAAGAGAACATTTTGGTACTGCCCACTGGGCATTGAATAGTGCCAAGGGGTAGAGCCACAGGTGGTGAGGCCCCGCTGCCAAAGTGCACTTGGGCTTAGTGACGAGGGAAGCCAGTGATCTGGGTGGACATCAGGATGGGGGTGGTTGACCTATCAGGAGATCTAGGTGGGTGCTGACAATACTCGGGAGGAGAGGTGTGCAGGGGGCTTACAAGCCAGCATTGTGGGGTTGCGAGGCTGGCCAGAGATCGAGCTGGCCAATGACAGGGAGGCCGGCAGTGTGGGCCCATTCTCCGCACAGATAGACCAGCACATGCATAGTGGCTCGTTCAGCGCTATGCTATTGGCCTCTCCAGCAGGAAGTGGCCCCGCCTACTGATTTCTAACAGGATCTATATTAGAGCACAGAGTGTGGGAGATTCACTTTGAAAACCCCACTGAAAAAGCCAGTCAGTTTTTGCATGAATTCAACACTTAGAATTTTTTTGCAATAATAGGATTGAAATCTCTCATAGCTGCTGGTCTTAAGTCAAGTGAATTGAGTTTGAGGAATGTCAATCCAAAGACTTCAATTATATATGGTGAGGCAAATGAGTCAAAAGAAGTGGGTTTAAGGCAAAGCACATAATCCGGGTTAATTTTCTAGTGTAGTACTGAGAAAGTATTACAATGTTAATGCAGCTATACTTCAGATAGGATGTTAAAACAAAGTTCTATCATCTGTTCCAGTGCAAGTGAAAATCAGAAAGATTCCACTGCATTATTTAAAGAGCATTGTCAAGATTAGTTATCCTCCTCAAATTAACTGATCATGGAATATATTCCAGTTTGTAGGTAACTGCTGTGCGTTTGCCTATATAACATAACACTTCAAAGTGATGCAAGTGTTATATGTGAAGTGTTGTATGTTTTACTTATTTCCCTCATCCAATTGTTAATTTAAGAATGAAAGTCTCAAGTTTATTGACAGGCATATTGTAAAACAGAAAAAACTCATCCCAACTGATATACATAAACCCAAGTGACAGATCATAAGGTTCAGATCCAAACAACTATAATTTTTAAAATATCACAAAATTCAATACTGGTCTCAACCTAATTCTCTAAACATGCTTTCAATTTGATATATGGATTTGAGAAAACATCTGCCTTAATATCTGATAAAGATATAAACATTCGTTTCCAAAATGTACAATAACTTGTAAATGTTTTCTAGACCCAGTGTACGCCAATTTGGAAAGAAAATTTTCCATGAAGGAGAAATTTTTTTTGTAAACCATCTTTTTAAACTTAAAATCCACTTTCTCCCTCAATCACTACATTTGAAAAATTATGAACCTTCATTTTAAAAAGAATACTCCAAATTAATTTTGGTACAGACTTTTTATACCTTATGGTTTCACACTTAACTTAATTTTAACATGATTAGAACGGATTACAAGTTGGATATGTGCAAGATCAGACCATATATGCTGCAGTCCCATTCTTGACACAGAATGGAAAAAATCCTCAGATAACTTAGTCTATAAATAGTTTGCTTAATTTGTTGTAAACAGTGCTTTTCTCAACTGTTCCAAATTCTCAAATGTATCAAGATGTTAATGTGCTTAATACACTCACAACTGGTATATTTCAGTATGCAACACAACATGCCCATAAACAATGATGTATGTTTAAAGGTCATCCTTTGTAATCATTTTTGTCTATAACAAAAATTCTTTTATTTTTAATATGAAATGTCACTTAGTTTTGCATTCAACTTTACCCACATAAATTTTATCACTAAGGTAACATGAGCTTTTGATTTTATACAACACAGACATCAGAAGGCAGAAGTTGCATTGAACTATCGAATCACTGCATTGCTTTAATTACTTACCTTCATCTGTGCAAAAGGGCGCTCATAATTGCCAACATATAGTAGTCCAACAGTTTGTGGCAGCAACCTTTGAAAAAACATACATACATTCATTTCAAACAATAGAACATGAAAATCTATTGTATAAAAGACATAAGCAACTAACAATCCTACTAACTCATTGCAAAGCCAGCACCTAAAATGACTGGAAACAACAATGGCAATACCCATTCCTTTAAAAGTAGAGGCAACATTATCCAACATTATCGATATCAATCAAAGGTCAATTGCAGACCCTATATTTCTGATTTGCTGATAAACTGTCCATGGTCAGGTGGAAGTTTGATGCTGGTATGGGGCCTTGAAAAATTCAGAGCACTTTTTGCTTAATATTTACATATGAAATCATTTTCAATCTTTTCAGTGGTTTAACAGATCAATTCCACCAAGGGTGGGAGGGAGGACAGAGCTAAGTTGAGTAGCCATCGTGCCAATGAACCTATAAGTATTTTGCACTTTTCATATTCTTAGGATGCCCCAAAAATCATTCATGTTTTAGGAACTATCTTTGAAGTGTAATCACTTTTGTTCTTGTAAGCAAATCTGACAGTAAATTGGAGTATAACAAGGTCCCAACAAAAAACATAAAACAAATAATTAGCCAATCTGTTTTGGTGGTGTTGGATATGGAAGGAACGCTGGTCTCAACAGCAGGAGATCTCTCATAGCCTTTTAAAATTATGTCATGGGATCTTTTACATTTGTAGGAATGCAGAGGAACTAATGAAAGAAAGTTGAATTGATCTAAAACTTTACGTACCCAATTTTTAAGAGGAGTTTTATTTAAATTACCATCACTGTATCATACTATTCAGTCTTCCTTATACACTTATTCAATTCTAATGTTAGTGCATTTCAGTTGGCATCAGTCCTGCCTTCGAAACAAACAGAGCAATCAATTTGCATGCAGCAAGAATCACAAGAAGCAACAAAATAAATGACCAATTAATCTGTTTTGGTAGTGCTGGTTAACATATAAATGCTATCCAGAATGCCGGGAGAACATCCTATTCTTCACTGAATAGTGTTGTGCAGTCTTTCACACCATCCTCAATAGGCACGAGCCTATGGTTTAGTATCTCATCTGAAGATTGGTAACTCAAATTTAGCATCTGGCGTTGCACTGAATATGCTCATTTTGGAATGCAACTTGAATCTGCAATCTTCTAACTTGGAGGTGAGAGTGCCAACAGTATAAGGAATGTGGAAACTCTGTAATAAAATACCCCATCTGAGGCTGCAGTAAATAAGCAGGCTGAAAGTGCTTTTATTGCCAAATGCAAGTTCCTGCTTTCCTGACACATCTGCATGATCTGTTGGGTCAGGTGGATATTGTGAATCCATGCAGTACCACTTGAAAAACAGAAAGCGTGCTCTTGGTGTCTTACCCAAAAATACAATGGAACTGGTCTTTCATCCTTTTGTCTTCGTAAAATAGTTACCACATTCCCATCAGCTTTAATATTTTCACCTGAGACCAACAAATGTATTTGGTAGCACATTGCTCCTACATCAGGTGAGTCCTTACCTGAAGAAGAAGGAGTGCTCTGAAAGCTCATGTTACCAAATAAACCTATTGGACTTTAACTTGATGTCTGAGACTTCTTACTGTGCCCACCCTAATCCAACGCCAGCATCTCCATAACATGGAAGATTGCAGGTTCAAATCTTACTCTAAGACTTGAGCGCATAATTGAGGCTGACACTTCACTACAGCACTGAGTAATACATTTTTGGAGTTGTTACCTTTCAGAATAAATGCTAAGCTTGGTCCCCATCTGCCTATACAGGTAGTGTGAAATGCTGCATGGGACTATTAAAAGAGAAACAGGACGTTCTCCAAGCATCCTGTATAACATTCCTCTGTTAACTAAACTATTAGAACTATTCGTCATTTAATTTGTGATTTTTCAGAGAATCTTATTGTGTACAAATTGGCTCAATTTGCCTATATAACTACACTTGCAAAAGTAAACCAATTTTCTGTAAAACATTTTGGGACATACTTACTATATAAAAAGTAGTATACAACAAGTACCTGTACTTCGGAAATAATGAATCATCTTCAAGGCACTGGGGGATGTTTTGAGACCTCACAACTAGCTCAGATTTGTTTTTCTGCTTGATTGAATCCGTTAATGACAAGAAAAAATTTACTCCAATTAAGTATTATGGTCTGATTTCACAGCTTTGTTCCTGAGCCACTGACTCCATCTCTCTTCTTAATCTGAGACCACAACAGGCTCCTTTGCTACAGTTTGCCTCTCTGTGCCTGAACGGAGGTTATGACTCCATAATCTCTCTATCAGTAAGGCACTTCTACCTCCACATCATCACCCATATTCACCCCAGCCTCAGCTCATATGTTGGTGCTTTGCCACTTCTGGACTTAACTAATCTAATGCTCTCTTGGCCAACCTTCTCTGTTCAGTTGTCTGGGTCCAAAGCTCTGGACTTACTTCCATTCATGAACCTCTCTGCCCTTTCCCTTCAGTTAAGATGCTCCTTAAAATCCATGTCTTCAACCAATTCTTTGGGCACTTTGTCCAAATATACATGACTGGGTTTGAAATTTTGTTTGGTAATGGTCTTTTGAAGTCCTTTGAGATGCTTTACTTTCTTTAGGTGCTAAAATAAGTTGTTGGTTGTTGAGATACTGAGTAAAATATGACACAATGAAAAATCCTTTGATAACAGTAAATCATTCTTGCAGCGAAGCAGAGGGAACACAGACTTTTCAGAGTCATGTCAGGATACTTGGTTTTTACTTTATAAATATTCAATATTTAAAACTGACAGCATTTTCATATTTTCCACAGAGTACAAGTAACTCAGAAATAAAATCTGCATTTTGAAACCTTCAAGGGAGAAAAGCAGAAAGAGCAGCATCAGGATGCACAGCTTATCATACAAATGAGAATGGTTTTCATTATTCATTTTCTCTGTACTTCATCAATTTGGCAGAGGACATCAAAATATATTAAGTGGTCAAGCAACATCTCTCAGCTTCATCACAGCACTACTGGCAGAAGAGAATTGGGTTCAGTTCACAAATACGACCTGATATTTTAGAAAAAGATACAATTAAGGAGATGTATCTGCTGAAATTCCTGTTTCAAATACAATTGAGGCACTTTCCTAGCGTAAAAGCAACGCGAAAGGTTACACAAACACAGCTAATTCCTGTACTCCGGGATCATCCCAAATACTTAAGAACAAGAGACGGAATGTGGCAGGGTCAGGCCTGAAGTGTGTTTATTGGCAGTGTGGTTTTTTCAGTTCCATTTTCTTTAATTAAATGTTCACCATGCAATTCTTTCCCCCTTGAAAAGTGAGTTGAGGAGTACAAGATTTCCCTTATGTGATAAATGAAGATTCTGCTGCTCAGCATCTTCTCAAGCAACATGACTGACAGTAGGTATTCACAGGTGAGAATGACAATGCTGCAGTAGCACACTTGCACAACTTTTCCTTCTCTCCTGACAAACTATGAGCACATGAACTACTGCAAAATGCAATATAAAAAAAGTTGATTCACCCACCACATTTACCACCCCCTTATGAAAACTGCTGTATTTATTTTTAAGAGTCTCTCCAAAAGCACAAACAAGCGGAAACTCGAGAAACACGAGTGGGATCTCAGCGAACATGAGCATTAGCACTCACAAATAAAGGAAATGTTTGAAGATAAATACACAATGTCACATGTGAAGTGAATAGCTCTAACTGACGTTTGATTGGCCAGGAAGTATAAAAATGGCCATGACTTGACAGAGTTTTGGAGGCCAGGGAATTAAAACAAAGACTTCAAGGATTGATTTTCACACATTTACACAGTCATGTAGGTGAGCCTTCAATTTTATTTGGCATTAAGAAAATTTTCTACACTGTTGTTTATTCCTCATCACCAGCAATGTAGTCTCTAGTACTTGTAGCGCTCAGCAACTTGTTTTGATGTGTTTTAAATTGGTATGCTTTAAATTTTCTTGCATGGTTGCACATATACAGTAACTTAAAGGGGCCAATTTTTGTATGACTTGTAAGGAAAGTAGGTTGCTGTACAGTCAGACAGTTCAGAGGAACATTGATCAGCAGTATATTCTTTCTATAAGATGTATGTTCCAAATTCTTTTTTTAAAGATCTGGTCTCAAACATAGGACTCTGTAGCAGTTAGTAAACTTGTCACACAACCATTATAAACTTTTTACATGACTTTTCATTCTCCTTATACTCACTGATGATTCAAAGGACATGCAAAATTGGACTCTGCAGATCAGGAAATAATAGAGTTAGTAAAGTACAGGACTATTCACTAACTTTTCATTAAGAGTTCTGATTGACTGCAAAAAATTAAGATTTCACTGGCATGCTGATTGCAAAATGACATTGTGAGGTTTTAAAAAATAATATTAAGCCCTTTACAACAAGAAAATATTGGCACAAATCTATAAACATCAAACTAAAAACACAAATGGGTATTAGCGTTATATACAATTCAATGAGTATGCTCGATACATTTTAAGTTAGATTTCAGTATTTCACCTTTCCCAAGTTACTTGATTAAAAGTTAGGTTGTAATCAGATATTACAAGTCTCATCTTCCATGCACCCAATTCCAAAGAACATGTAGTAGACTCCATTACTACAGAGTAGGAACAACCATAAGCT
Source organism: Sphyrna mokarran (assembly GCA_024679065.1). NCBI lineage: Eukaryota > Metazoa > Chordata > Chondrichthyes > Carcharhiniformes > Carcharhinidae > Sphyrna > Sphyrna mokarran. The sequence goes on from JAGIQG010000005.1 coordinate 41,155,781, forward strand.
CCATAATGTTCTACATGATTTGGAGTTTTCTGTCCCAACTGTCTCCAATGGTATGGAAAGCTACGAAATTGCTTGCTGCTTACAAATTCGTAAATGAGAGACAGCTTCTCTTGTCATATTTCCAATCTAGCTGAGGTAATGCCATACCACAAAATTGAAAGTAGCAAAATATGAGAGAAAATCCATGCTATATAAAAGGCTCCTATCTTTAGGTTTATTTCTTGCTGCAAACAGAAATTTCCCTACCTCACTGAACAGCTTGGATAGGATCACCAGTATCTGCCATTGTACTTCTACTGAATAATCTGGAAATGTGTGAATTTGCACATTGAATGGAATAGAATTTGGGGAATATAGAATCATAGGATGTTTATCAGTTGAACTAGTGCTAACTCGAGGACAGTTTAGCTGTTTCATTACTCAAGCAAAACCTCAAGCCATCAGCTTTGGAAAAAACAGTTTAGATTGTAATATATTGTACGATGCTCTTATAAAACAATCTTGGTGCACTCACATTGAACATAGAACAATACAGCACAAACAGGCCCTTCGGCCCACGTCCTTCTAGGTGATAGTGGTTGTGGGTTTGAAAGGAGCTACCTAAGGAGCTTTGGCAAGTTCCTACAGTGCATCTTGTAGTTGGTACATGCTGCTGCTAATTTGGTCAGTATTGGAGTGAGTAAATGTTTGTAGATGGGCTGCCATTCAAGCGCACTTGAATGTACCAAACAATTTGAGTGTTGTTGAAGCTGCACTCATCCAGGGAAGTGTAGAGTATTCCATCACACTTCAGATTTTTGCCTAATAGATGGTGGACAGACTTTGGAAAGTCAGGAGATTGAGCTACTTGCCACAGAATTAATAGCCACTGACCTGGTCTTGTAGCTATGGTATTAATATGGCTGATCCAGTTTAGTTTTTAGCTAACGTTAACCCCAAGAACGTTGAAATGAGGGATTCTGTGGTGATAATTAAATTGAATGCCAAAGTCTGGTGTTTAGTTCTCTCTTAAAAAAGATAGTCATTGCTTGGCATATGTGTGGTGCAAAAATTACTTGCCACTTATCAGCCCAAGCCTGGATATTGTCCAGGTTTTGTTGCATTTGGATTTGAACAACTTTAGTATCTGAGTAGCCATGGATGATGCTGTGCGTTGTGTGATCACTAGCAAACATCTCCATTTCTGACCTTGTGATGGAAGGAAAGTCATTGATAGAGCAGCTGAAGACTATTGGGCCAAGGACATTACCTCGAAGTAGTAACGTCCTGAAACTGAGATTGCTCTCATACTACCATAACTATCTTCCTTTTGCTAAATATGACTCCAACCAGTGGAGAGTAGGTTATTGCTAAGTAAGTGTCACGACTCCTTCCAATACTTAGAAACACTGAAAATGGGAAGAGTAGGCCATTTGGCCATTCCAGCCTGTTCCGCCATTCAATATGACTGATCCTCCATCTCTACACCATACTCCCACACTCTCCCCATATTCCTCCACATATTGAGTGTAGAAATCTATTTCCTTCCTAAATATAGTTGGTGGCTTGGCTTCCATAGCCCTCTCTAGTAAAGAAGGAAAAATTACTTCACTCAAGAGAGTGATGAATCTGTAGAATTCACTATCACAGAAAATAGTTGAGGCAAAATAGTGAAGAAATTAGGTGTAGCTCTTGGGGCTAATGGAATCAAGGTATATGGGAGGAAGCGGGTGGGGGGGATGGGGATCAGGATATTGAATTTGCTGATCAGCCATGATCATAATAAATGGCACAGCAGGCTTGAATAGCCTACTCCTGCTCCTACTTTCTATTTTTCCATGAATTAGGCTAGAGAGAAATCTTTCCTCCACGTCTTCTTGTCATTGAGGAATCAATGACAATAAGACATAACCTTAAACTCAGAGCCAGGACATTTAGAAGAGAAATTATGAGATACACAAAGAGATTAAAAGTGTGAAACTTTCTTCCACAAAAAGCAGTATGTAAGAACTAAGAACAAGAAAAGACCACACAGCTCATCCACCATTTAACACAATCATGGCTGATCATGGGCTTCAATCCCAATTCCTCATTTACTCCTATTTCTTTTGATTCCGAGAGACCAAAAATCTAATTCAGCTTTAAATATATTTAACCATGGGGCATCCATAACATTGAGATTGAGAATTCCAAAGATTCCCAGCCTCTTGGGTGGAGAAATTTCTCCTCACTTGAGTCCTAAATTATTATCCCGAAATTGTGCTCCCTTGTCTAGATTTTGCAGCTAAGGAAAATAGCATCGCAGCTTGAACTGTATCAAGCCCTATCATAATCCTGAATGCTTCAATGAGATCACTGTTGGGTGTTGCTCAAGTAATAATTTCAAATCTGAAATTGAAATGATTTGCTAGAAGAATATTAACAACCATACAGCCAAGGTGTATGGATAGAGTTAGATATGACTTTGTGGCCTTTGCCTGACAAAGGCCACAAAGGCCGAAAGCTCGCAGATTTACTATCAAATAAATCGTTTGGATTTAAAATTGGTGTTGCCAGACTTTACTGAGTTTACCCCAGTCCAACGCCGGCATCTCTACATCATCAACATTACAAAGACAGAGATAGGTAGATAGGAAGAATTCTAATCATATCCTTCCTGTAGTGGAGGGGTCAATAATCAAGGGGCATAGATTTAAAGTCAGAGGCAAAAGATTTAGAGGGGATTTGAGGAAAAGCCTTTTTATCCAGAGGGTGGTGTGAATCTGGAACTCACTGTCTGAAACAGTGGTACAGATGGGAACCCTTACAACATTTAAGAAGCATTTAGATGAGTACTTGAAATGTTATAGCATACAAGGCAACGGACTGTGCTGGAAAATGGGTAAGAATAGATAGGTGCTTGATGGTCAATGTAGTCATGATGGGCTGAAGGATCTCTCTTTACGCTGTAAAGCTCTATGACCCTATGAATCACTGAATGGAGGAAGGACTTAAATAGCCTACCATGCTTGCTATACTTCCAGGAGGAAAGTATTGTCTTTATAATTTATTTATATAAGTTGCTGAATTGGTAGATAAGAATTCAAGGGTATCTAGTCAAGACAGTAACATTGACATAGAATTATGCAAAATTTATCCACACAGAATCAAACTATTCACATTGGTGTTTATCTTTTACATGAGTAATAGTCCTAATTCCATAGGTCCCAAATCTCTTTATTGCCCTTTTCCATCAACCATATATTGTTATCAATATATAAAATGTATATATATATATATATATACACACACACACTATACATGTGTAACCGTTCCTTAATTTTAAAGTGCAGAAAGGGGCCAATTGGTCTGTAATAATTATACCGACTTGCTGAATGAATTATATGATTGGATTTTATTCCCCTAATCTTTCCCCATGGCTCTGCAAATTTTTTCATTCCAATTACACATTTGCAATTCCCCTTTTAAAGTTACGAATGAATCTGTTTCTGCCATCCTTCAGGTAGTGCATTCCAGGTCATAAAAGATATATCCTTCAAACTGTGCTTGAGGTAACCAGAAATGTGTGGCAAGATACAGGATTGGTAATGTAAGGATAAGATAGCAAAAAGGGGTAAGACAGCTTGTTCTGCTATTCAATCAGAACATAACTGATCTGTACCTCAACACAACTTAAAATCGCAGTTTTGAAAATTTCAGTTGGTCCAATTCCACAAAATTCCAGACATCCATTACATTTGCTTGAAAAGATTTTGTTGCATTAAATAAAAGTCTCACTTCCAAATCCCACAGCGTACGCAAACTTTCTCTACACCCTAGCTACGACTATAACATTCTGCACTTCTTTCCTGCTCCATGTAATGTATACTTTATCTGTACAGTGTGCAAGAAACAATACATTTCACTGTATACTAATATGTGACAATAATAAATCAAATCAAAGTAAAATACTTTCTCAGATAAATTTATGAATTATAAACATATTAGCAATTTAATTTGCCATATGCAAGAATCAACCGCTTAACATGGAACTGGGAAAAAAGACAAGGATGGTAGATTCTGAACTGGGCAAACTCAAATCCAATGACACTCAGGAAATTACTTTTTTGTTCATGACACATTTGTTCAATGACGAATCATTTACTAACACGGAAGCCACCATAAGTAATTTCAGTTTTCCATGTCAGGAACTTTAGGGCAAATTAATTTATTTGTAGAAGCAGAAGATATACAAACTGTAGTTGGACACAACAGATAATGCTGAGTCTGATTCTTCTAAACTATTATTAAATATAAACAAAACGGGATGTTCCCTGACTTAGCTCTTGCAAAGAAATGAAATAGAACAAAGAACAGCATAGGAAACAGGCCCTTTGGCCCAACGAGCCTGCACCGCCACCCCGATGTTCCCACCTCTACCCGTGATCCCTGTCTATGTTTATAGATCTATGGATTAAAAACCAAATTTGAGACAATTTGGGGAGAATTTGTTTTGCCAATAGTCTAACAGCACATCTTTGGGATGTGGGAGGAAACCGGAGCACCCGGAAAAAACCCATGCAAGCTGGGGGAGAATGCACAAACTCCCACAGACACAGGCCCAAATCCATGTATCTGCACAGCACAGCGATAGTCACTGAGCTGTCGTTTGCACATCAAATGGTCCAGGTCAAGTGTACACTAACGACGTGAAGCACTAGGATACTCTCGAAAAAAAATCCAATAGCAGCCCTCTCACGACCCATCGTGTGTATGCCCCTTGTTAGACAACAAGATGGACCAAAGCACCTGTAGGATAAAAACAAGTACATCAATATCATCATCTATTTTCACACTTCCCAGGGACTCCCGAGGCTCATGATCCCTATTTTAAATACATATATAAAGGTTGGCTAAACTTTCACCTAAAATTATGGTGCAATTCTAGACATGAAAAATCCCTTTACATTTCTCAAATTCCTATGTTAATAACCAGCAATGTACAGCTAAGACTATATTGTCTGACCTTTTCAATAGTTCCTTAGCAAGCACAATATTCACCACTACAACTTTACAGAGTCTAAATCATTCTAGATGAGGTAGTCACAGGTTCAATTTCCAGTTGGAAGCCATATGTAAATCACAGTTTCTGAGCAGAGTATGAAACAATTATAGCCATTCTGGCTTTTCCTTTTATTTATAACACCATGGTTTGTTTGATACACATTATAAAGCAGAAATACATTTTGCTTATGGGTGAGCAAATCAATTTTCATGTAGTTGAATGTTGAGATTACCATAGAAATTACTCCCAAAACAGTGCTTAACATTATTCCTTACGAATGTCAACATCCCAACACTAGAAGCACACGTTTGCTAATCAAATTCTAATATTGATTCTTGTCTGGCCCATTCACAATGGCGTAATAAACAGACATACACAGAACAATTCCTTTTCAGGAAGGCTACCACTTCGTGCCTTTGCTTCAGGGTGAATCAATTTCTTTAAGCAAGAAACCAACCGACTTAATCTGCTTCAGGCTGCTAGGATATTGGTCCCTAGAGTAATGTAATGTCATAGTAATGCATTAATCTGAACAAAGTGCACTAGCAACAAATACCCTATACCTTGTTACCTCCACACTTAATTTCAATGCTTTCCCACTCTTCAGCTTCTATAACACTTCAGATTGTTCGAAATTCTGCTGCCCACATTAAATTGTGCCATATAAGAGTTCTCATATTCATGTTCAAATCCCTCTATAGCTGAATCCTTCACCAGCCACATAACCCTTAAAAATCTCTAAGCTTCTCCAATTTTGGGCTCTTCCACTCCCAATTTTCAAAACTCCACCACTGACAGTTATATTTTCTGAGGCCCTAAGCTCTGGAATTTCATCCTTAACAAATTTGCCCTTCTACCCTCTCCTTTAATTCACTCTGTACAATCTTCTTCGGTGAGCAAGCTTTTGGTCAGCTGTGTTAATGATTCTTCATGTGGCTAGGTGCTGAACTGAATTCCATGATTCATATCTCAGTAGCATATCGTGCATAGTTTCATTTAAATCTGTTGCCAGATTAATTAAGTCATGGTAATGACAATAATACTAGCTGGATTTATCCGTCAAAAAACAAAATATAAGGTTTCAGTTTTTCTTGTAAAGCGCACAATACAAACCTAATATATATTAAATCCATTACAGGAGCAGGTCAATTTAACATTTCACCTGGAAGGCAGTGCTTCCAAAAATGTGAAACACTCTTAGTACTGCTCCAAACTGTCAAGCTATATGATGTGGTCAAGTCCTGATTCAAGGTGACACTGCCAAAATGATGAAAAGAAAAGTCGACAAACATCACAAGACTCACAGATTTATTAACACCAATAATAACAGGATACTCAAGGTTGAAACTGAAAAACACAAACTGACAGAACATCAATCAAATGCTTTTATTCCTCAGTTTTTAATGGAGCTATATTTATATAAATGCTATTAGCACATCACAAGTTATGGATTGTTAGCATCCAATAAAACTAAATTGATCTGCCCTCAAATGTCCAGCAGAGACAGTAAGAAGCCAATGTAAAACGTACCATCAGCCACAGAATCATGATGCATTTTGTATAGTATTGGTGTATTATGAAAAACATTTATGACAGGTTAGACGAGGCAGACAAAGAAATGCAGTCCTACTAGTTAATGGTACAAGGACTCGAGATACCAAGGAAAAGTGAGATGAAGGTTTTTATGCAGTGATTGGTAATGATCTAGAACTCATTGCCGCTGAGGGTGCTGGAAGCAGAGACAATCAAATGATTCTCAAAGGAAATTGGAGGCGTAGTTCCGAGAAATAAAGTTGCAGGACTAAACTATTTGGCAGAAAGCTGGCATGGACTCAATGGATGCTGCAAATGGCTCTAATACATTGGCAAGATCCAGCTAAGAGCAACTAAAAGGACAAGTAATTTCAAATTGCAGTCCAACTTAGAAGTTGATTCATGCCTTTGACAGTATTCTTAAATGGATCTGAATAAAGTTTTTATCTAATGAAATGGTATCATCATTCAGATATAATTCCAGCAGCAGTAATTTTCAAAACCAGCAAAAGGTGATTGAACGACTGAGATCAATTCTAAACAAAAATGGGATCAAGTTCTTGATGGGGGGGTGAGTGCTGTCACCTGGATATCAGGTAAGGCAAGCAGTACACCAAATATACATCATGGATGGTTGAGCAGGTGGGTGTGGTGGCAATTTTGGGGTGGGGGGTGTTGTTTAAATTGTTGGTTACAATACAGGCAGCGGCCGACTCCACCTTCCTAGTGCATTATCTGATAGTTCAAATTACCTTAGAGTCATAAGTTAACCTTTTTAAAAGGAGGTTGTATTCACTGAATTAGAACACTTTAATTCGTAGGTCATGTAAATAGTCAGTTTCCTACATAAATCCCCACTGAATCCAGCTCACCAGGTATCATCCAATCCTTTCACAGACACTCCTTTCCAATACACTAAGTTAATATAGACATTCATTTTCTACGGATGTGAAAGAGTCACTGATTTCAGTGATACAATGGAATCCATAGTTTCAAAGCTTGCATTTATTGAAACACACCTGAAATTTAAAGCAAAACAAAGGGAAACTGAGAAAGGACTTCAGAAAGGAAACTGAGAATGGAAATTAATTATTTTCTTTTCTAAGGAAACTTAGGTGGAACCTGGTTGAATTCCTATAATGGGCATAAAGGCTGGAATTTTACCAGCACACCTGCCCTGATTTTGGGGGTAGGCGAGGCTTGAAGAAGGTTCTCCATTGGCTTCAGACAGGACGTACAAACCTCGGGCGTTTGTGCTGGTTAAATTCCATCTGCCCAAAGAGCCCTCAGAGCTCAGTAGATGATGATGATCCCAGTGGTTTGTATAGGCAGGCTAGAAAATACAAAGATGAGCATCCAGCAGCTAAGAATAGGTGAATAAGTAATTACCACTGCTATTCCTGTTAGTTAAAGATAACATTGGTAGATCTACACAATTGTGTGCCATTTTTGGTGAAGCTTTTGCAAATGGATGTATGCTGCTGCTGAAATCTGGGGATCAGATTACATTCCAAGAGAGCAGCTGAAATCTTTCTCGAGGAAGACAGAGCATTAAAGGGCTTTGTGACTGAGATTGATGGCATAAATACAGATGGACTTCTGAGCCAATTCATAAAATTGTTCTGTTGCATCTGCCATTTAATGTTTATTTTAAAGTTTGTAATTGACTGCAATTTTCCTGTTAGCTCACTTTTAAGCTATTTTGATTCTGGGTTTTAGAACATGCGGAGTAGCTAGCAAAGTATTTCATGTTTGTCTTGTCCACCGACTCCCCTGATCCAAATGCTGAAGACCCTCAACACTTCCTGCCATTTCTCACTTGACTTCCCACCAACACCTCCCATCCTCACGCTGAAAGCTCCTGATAGTGCTCCTCCTATTTTCCTTTAAATCTAGCTGTCAAGCCAGAAAATCACTGAGATAATTTAAAACAGCTCCCCAATTAAACTGAGAAGGACTTGGGGAAAATTCACATTTCCAGAAGTCCCATCCAATGAATTCTACAAAGCTCCTTACTAATTCGGACCATTGTATTAATAGTTAAATTTGGTTACATTTACATAACAGCAGAGGAAATGTGGTATTTACCTGCAAACAACTTGCAATTTACATGGTACTTTTTAAGTAGAAAGCCTAGCTCAACTAATCTGAGACACTGGTTGTGTAGGGTAATGAAATCACTCGCAAGAGGATAGGATTTGTAACCCCAGCCAAAAAATGATGACTTCAATTTTTCCAATGTACTAATATACACTCTGAACCATTTTTTAGGCTGCTGTTTGGCTCAAGATTTGATGTGTTAGCAATGACATCTCATAACAGGAAACAATCCTACATCAGATTGCAGTACAATCAGATCCAGAATAATATCTTCTTTCTAAAGTACAAGTCCACACACTGTGCGTGCAATTTTATTTTTCATATCACTACTCTTTAACTGAAATTGCGAATGAGACTGCAATTTATTGCCAATTCATAACAATTTATAGGCAGGCTTGCACTCCTCAGAACTGTTCAACTTCATTTTATTCAAAGTCTTTACAATGGGGATTCTTTCATGGGATGTAGGTGTCACTGGCAAGGCCAACATTTGTAGCTCAATCCTAATTACCCTGAGAAGCTTGCTAGGTTATTCCAGAAGGCAGTCAAGAGTCAATCATATTGGTGGTGGGTCTGGAGTCATCAGGTAAGAGTGTCAGTGAATCAGATTTTTACGTCAATAGCAGTTGTTGTGATTACAGAGATTATTCCAAATAATTCCAAATTATAACTGAATTTAAATTCCACCAGCTGTCACAGTGGGATTTGAACTCCATTAGCTTTGTCCTCTGTATTACCTGTGCAGTGACATTACCAGTATATCAGTATCTTAGCTAGGTATTCTGGGACAAGTGACTCACTTCCTGTCTCCCTAGAGCCTTTCCATAATTTAAAATGCACAAGTCAGGAGTGTAATGGCATCGCCATTATTATACATTTGCCTAGATGAGCACAACTCCAACAACATTCAAGAAGCTTGACATCATCCAGGTCAAAACAGCCTGCTTGACTAGGACCCCATCCACCACATTCAACATTAATATCCCCATCACTAGTGTACATGTTTGCAATTTGTGTTATCCACATGCTTGTCAATGCTTTTTTGATAGCACCTCCCAAACCCACAGCCTCCACTATCTAAAAGGACAAGGGCAATAGGGGCATGGGAATACCAACACCTACATAGAACATAACAGCGCAGTACAGGCCCTTCTGCCCTCGATGTTGCGCTGGCCAGTGGACCCTCTAACCTAAACTATTCCAATATCATCCATATGCCTATCCACCGAACATTTGAATGCCCCAAAGTAGGCGAGTCCACAACTGCTGCAGGCAGGGCATTCCACGCCCTCACCACCCTCTGTGTAAAGAACCTGCCTCTGACATCCGTCCTATAACTACCACCTCTTAATTTAAAGTTATGTCCCCTCGTGTTGGTCATCACTATCCGAGGAAAAAGGCTCTCACTATCCACCCTATCCAATCCCTTGATCATCTTATACGCCTCAATTAGGTCACCGCGTAACCTTCTTCTCTCTAATGAAAATAACCTCAGGTCCCTCAGCCTTTCCTCAGAAGGCCTTCCCAAAAGGCTTCTTTCAAAGTCACAAACAATCCTGACATTGTTGTTGTTAGATCAAAATCCTGGAAGTAACTTCCTTAAAAACTGTGAACGAACCATCATATAACCATCTAAATTTCAGGAAATATAAGAAGTTATCCTCCAAAAGTAACCCTAGGAGTCCAGGTATCATTTGGTTAATCTAAGTTGCACTTCCTCCAAGGCCAAAAGCACATTTTTAAGGCATGGTGCCCAGAACTGCGCATAGTACTTCAACTGTGACCTGACTAGAGCTTTATACAATTGTAGCATGATCCTAACTCCTACTGTTCTAGCCCTCTAGATATAAACATCAACATTCTATTAGCTTTTTGGATGATTCTCTGTACCTGCTATGACATCTGCGGCAACAGCAAGAGTTAATGTCTTTGGTCCATAATGTCTGATCTCCAGAGGTGTACCCCGAATATGCTGGGTAAATCCTGCCACCTCCAGAAGTCCCAATTCAAGGATTGCATTGCAATTACCTGGTAAGTTCAAATTTCCATTGGGAAATTACTGTGCATTGCAAAACATCTGATACTTCGGTTTAAATCAGTCTTCGGATGGTTCTAACTGTTTTATAAGAATAGTAATCCAAGAAAAGTTAGAAGAATTAAAACCACTTCTAATCAGCCCTCTTTCCTAGGATCCACCCCATCAAACAACCTCCTGACACCACCCCCCACCGAAACCCCAACAGTGACCAATCAACCCCCTCGCACACATAACCAACTGACATCACCTCCCCACATTGACCCACTGACACTCCATCAATCCCACTGCTCACCCCCTGACTAACTACCTGACCTCCCCCATATGATTACCCAACCAAGCTTCTTCAACTGACTACCCAAACCTCTTTGACTTACTCACGCTCTGTCATCCGGACCCACCCCACCCCCATCATCCTGCTATTTATCTTACTTATTTATCTTCCTCATGGCTTTTCGAAGTGACTGAACCTTTACATCAATATGTTCCATGGCAGCTGGTACTGCAAAAACAGAAACGCATCGTCCTTTCTCCTGACTTTCCTGCCTTTGACTAAAAGTTCTGGGAACCAGTTGTATTGCTCTAGTTGGAAGATTGGGCAAAAAAAGTGCAGCTGTATTTTAATGCAATGTCAGCAGAGTGGCAATCCAACAGTTATTATGGCCCATTAATTCTATTTACCTCTCCTCAGATGCTGCCAGACCTGTCAAGTATTTCCAACATTTTCTGTTTTCATTTCAGGCTTCCAGCATCCAAAATACGTTTGGCCACAGGGATACAGCATAAGTGGATTGTCTGTAGGAGAGTTGGTGCACACTTGATGGGCTGAATAGTCTCATTCTGTGCTGTAGGGATTCTACAGGATGTTTTATTGTGTTAGCAGTATTATATAAATACAAGTTGTTGAAAGTGAGTCCTTTCCTTTCATCTGAGCTGATCTACTCAACAAAATTACAAGACCAATAATAATACTTAGTATCTCTAGGCAACAGATTCAATTAAGACCTGTCACACTTATGTCTTATTTGTATTGATGAAGTGAGACAAAGAAAGAAGGAAGTGATTTACTATTACACATAGAAGAAGCTCTGAAGGAATTGAAATAAAAAACGTGTTCTAATATGTGTTGATCGGAACCAAAAGTGAATCTGGCAGTGCAGAAGTAATTAACTTCACAAATATATTTTAACAAGCATTAATCGGTGCAACTTGGTGACAAATGAATGGAATTTGTTTTGCACATCTCCATATAAAATTCCCACAACATACTTAATAGTTAGTATCACCATATAATTATGATGGATCTGATATTGTCTGCTGCAGATTACTGCAATGATACTCAAATATATTTATGTTAGCAGATAAGAACTGAAAGTTTTAAAGAATATTTTTTATCATTGTTCCAAACTCCTCACGAAACACCCACTTTGTTTGGTCAACCAATATATAATTGAACCGATGCTGACCTTGGGCCGTTCCCACAATAAAGCTTACTGGTTTTGATTGACAGCCATTTACAATTCCTGCTTTCAGAATAATTAATTCACAAGAGGTCCACAGAAAACAGGCCTGTTGCAATAAGGTTCAGAATGACAGCACAGTTCTGACCTTTAAATGGACCCATAAATGAAGCACAGAATAATTAAAAGCCCAGATATTATTTAATTAGCATACTGTTTCCATTGACCTATGAATGATCTGCAATAATGCAATAAATTTTAGTTAACTTTACAACATAGAACAGGCAGGTGTAAAATGCTAAATTAATTATGGTTTAAAAATAAAACTGTGTTTTTCCGAAAAGTTGACTCAAATTTTCAGGGAGCCCTTATTACGAAAAATAAAGTGCATATGAAAATTGGTATGGGGAATTTCATGAGAGAACAGTTTGTTCAACATATGTTTATTTTAAAACATTTTATAAAATGACATGGGATACTGCATGAGCATTGATACCACAGGACTGGCTGCACATATCAGAGAGAGAGGCACCAATACAGAAAGCTTAAAGATTGTAGGAACAGCAAAGACAAACAATTCAATTGGGAAAACGATGGAGAAAATATGGCAGGAGGAGAGACTGGAAGCAGAAAAAAATTATGGCATAAGGAAATAAGCACAATATTAATGTTTGTGATGTGGGTTTGATGAGACAGGGAGGCTGGGGGAGGTGGGGTCAGAGGCAGTGGTCAGTAAAAACTGAATGTAAAGAATCTTATCTGTAGTTAATATGTTCTTCCATTGCAAGCTCACTCATTGTAGTATCATTCTGCTTTCTTTTTCAAATAATCCAAGTGCTTCACAGCCAACCTCTTTGCTGTCTATACAATTAATTGCTGGTCTTTTGAATCAATAATGGACCAGCTAGAACACAGAATGCACTGCCAACAGGGCCTCTATTATTATAAGAGTTTACCATGCATTAGTGGAATGCTTACCTCTTAATTCCATAGATGCTTCTGCCTATGCTATATAGTAAATAAAAAACTATATTACGCTGGCGATATCTAGTTGGTACCTATCACTGACCCTGCAGATACGGTGCAGATACAATTATATTCCTATATCACTCAGTAAGAAAGGGCCCAAATAAATGCAGCTTGTTTTAGTATCACTAAATTTTCCAAAAGCTTTTACAAGAATGTTATGAAGCAAAATTGGACACAGCCATGGAAGGAGGTATTAGGGTAAATGGTCCAAAACTTGTTCAAAGGGGTACATTTGAAGGAGCATCTTAAAGGAAAAAAGAGAGGTTAAGAAGCAAAGGGGTTGATGGAGGAAATTCCAGAATTTAGTTTCAGGAATTGAAGTCAGCAATTGTGGAACAAATAAAATCTGTGATGCTTAAAAAGCCAGAGTTAGAGGAGCTCACATTTTGGAGATTTGTGGGGCTGAAGGAGATTTCAGAGATAGGGAGGGCAGAGGCTAGGGTGCGATTTGAAAACAAGGATGAGAATTTTACAGTCAATAAATTCATTAACCAAGAGACAACGTAGACCAGTGAGGACAGGAATAACGAGTGAATGGGACTTGTTGCAAATAAGGACATAGGCAACATATTTTGGATGATCCCAAGTTCACAGAAAGCAAAACATAGAAAGACTGGCCAAAAATTTGATGGGAATAATCAAATTTAGAAGTAACAAAAGCACAGATAAAGAATTCAGCAGCAGATGATCTGAAGCAGTATAGGAGCCAGGTGATGTTATGAAAATGGAAATAGTAACAGGCTGTCTTAGTGATGATACAGATTGTGGTCAGAAGCTCATCTCAGGGCACAGAGATTGTGAACATTCTGAATCATCCTCAAACAGTTGTCAGGCAAACAATGAGAGTCAGTGCCCTCGGAAGGGAATTTGTAGAGGACAGAAGACAATGGTTTTAGTCTTCCCAGTACTCATGCTTTTAAGAGAAAGGTGTGTTACTGCCAAAGTATTTTTTTAAACCAGGTGAGCTTTAAAAATCCCATCGCATGGTCACTTTGGCTACATCTGTTCTGACAATTTCTACAGCAGCCACTGTATCCATTACAACATGGCAAGTGTAGAATCAGAAGCATTATTGGTTACGTTATCAATGTCTCCCCCACTAATTAGCCTGTCAAGATAACTTATTAGACGAATAGGATTCTGTAACTACAGGTTGTAAATAATATGGTCTCACTTCCAAAAGCGTATCATTCATGTAACAATTCAGCAAATACTGGATAAAACCAGATTTTTATTTTTCCAAAGCCACCATAATAATGAATTGGCCAATCACACAGATATCAAAAGATGTGATGGGGGCAGGAAGACCTGAGAAAAGAGATCCCTTTGGTATACATCATCCCATCATATCTATTTCATTGTTCAGTTGCTGAAATACTGATAAGCTCCATAAAGAAATTCTGCCAGTGGGATTATTATGGAGTGGAGGTGGGGGAAGGGGTGTGGGGTGAAGTCATACATAAATAAAACAAACACCTGAGACTCATTTTCAGTTCTTACCACTCACTAATGCACAGAAAATCTTGTATAATTTTAAGTCAGTTCTGCAAATTTTGCAAAATGATATTGATAATTACAACTATTCATTATTCCAATTATCAGTTGATTTACTTGTGATAACTGGTATCACTATCAATTTCCTGAATTGAATTCCATTACCCCAGACTATTAAGCTGTCGAGTACAGACTTGCAATCCGATTATTTATGTGGTACACACATCTTTACGTGATGCTATATAATAGAAATATAAACTAAGTAGTAAATTTAAGGGTACTGTACCTTTTAAAACTAAAATTAAGTATTCTATTTTTAGTTATGAGTTTCAGAAGTTCATCTTGCAAAATATTAACTCACCAATTCCATTTTTTAAAATGTGATTCGCAAGAAAATACATTGCCACAAATACTTTGTTTATATGATTTTGAATCTAATTTTGAAATGCAGCAAATAAACATGGATAAGGAAAGTAATTAAACTAGTTGCCAGAGTTAATTAGCAACCATTATTTTTTTCTGCCCATTTCTGAAGCAAAACACCATCAAGAAAAACACCACCGTGCCAATGCAAAGCGTTGACTTAATTTCTCAAAATAGATAGCAACTAACGGGTGGTTTAATATTCGAAACTTGTCTACACTTGGAACTAAATTGTGATTGCCAATTGAAAATCTTTAGAGATTTCACCAAGGTGAGCATGATTCAGATAGATTTAAACATTCAAGTGATATTGAAGGTTGGATGCAGCTTTAGAAAACAGGCAGTCATTTTTTTTCACGAACATCAACAATTTTAGATGGTATATCGATACATACCACCTTACTACATTTAAAATGAATGTAATCAAACATGAACATTTTCACATTTGAGAAGGCAATCACATCTATATTTTAGCCCAGTCTTAAGCATCACATTAGTATACAGAAATTGAATGGGTGGGCAAAGGAACAGGATGATGTAAAGTAGCCACAACTAGAGAATAGCTAATGCGCAATGCAATTGCCAATTTTTATTTTCTGTCAAATTAATTAATTCACAGTCTTCAGACATCACCATGCTCTTTCCTTCGATTACTGAATGGCAAAGGGAGAGAGCACAAGGGAAACTTTAAGCTTTTCAGTGTATGAGACTGGGCAGGAATCAGAAATCACAATCCAAACACTTCCACATACATGTCAGCAGCATTGTCTATTCATATATATACGTGACTAGCATTCTAAAAGTTAACAATAAAAGATATTCAACAAATACTTTCAAATTGATCCCTCAAAATAATCCTGAAACAGAATTTTCCATCACAAATGATGATGCCTCTAAATTGACCCACAATACAAATTAAACATAGATCTTTGTGTTAAATCTTTGAGAAAACAGCACACGTTCAGAAAGCAAAATTTTAAAAGAGGAATGGAAAAGACATAACAAAAGACTGTCAATCATTGGCAGTGCACATATAATGTGAAAGGCCATTTATCTGTTCCCGTGGAGAGAGAGCTCTCGTTGTCATCTTTGCCGTGGGCATTCTGGAGTATAATGAGCATATGCTGAAGTGCAAGATGTCATTTTAATGGTCTGTGTGTAGTAGATGTGGATGTTTATTTACTAATAAGCCACACAAGCATGAACAATGAAACATTAACACAAGATCAATTTCGGTATCTCACAGTATGGGCAATATGATGGAGACATTCTTTCCATAGATCCATATTTCTTGATGATTTCAATAAATATGCACAACACACGATCATAAAGACCAAACTCCTGCACTCAACAAAATGGGATTTAACTAACAGAATTTTGGGAAAAAATGTTAACATAGCTTTTGCAATAAACATCAAGGACACCACTAAATATTAGTCTCTTCTAAACATATTGGTTAGCTCTGTGGATCAAGTATTAAGTCTATAGTTGCACACATATATATCACACACACACACACACTGAGATGGAGAAAGGAAAAAAAGTGACAAATGATGCCATGCACTAAATATGCAGACTCAAAAAAACATCAAATATGTCTGGGTCATGAAACAGACCTGAAGGTGATTGAATATATTGCTCTAAAGAGCTCTAAACAGGGAAATTCGGTGTAGATGCTGTACAATAAACTTAATTTCATTGTATTGGAACTTAAAAAAGTGATGAGCTAATTGGCAGAAATCATGGCAGTACTGAGAGGAATGAATAGATTTCCTAAATTTTAGTGAACAATTTAATTCGCTCAAATCTTTGAAGTAAGTTTCAATAATGTGCATTTTATGAAAATGATAAATTCAAGTGTTTGAAATAGTGAACTGCAAAAGACAAACTGCTGAAATTGTAAAGGGTACAAATGCAAGATCACGAAGAGAACAAAAGTGGAAATTGAAGAAACATTTTTTTTTTTTAATCAGAAATGCCAATTGAGGCAGTGACTGAAACTATTAGAAAAATTAAACTGTATTTGAAAAGGAAGAATTAAGAAAAAAAAAGCCACTGTGAATGTGCAGGGTAGTAAGATTAGATCACTTCCATTAAAGAACTAGCAATGTTTCAGGCATGAAAGATGAATGACCTCTGGTGTTGAAATTTATATGTTGGGGGAGAGGGGGGAAAGAGAGATCAGACAGACAGACAGAGATAGGCAGACACTCATGACAGAAAAATAAAAGACTTGCGTTTATATGGTATCTTAAAGCATTTATGACGCAAACGATAAAAGACTTCAGAGAAAATAAATTATTCACAAGTGCAGCCGTGGTCATGTAAGCGCACAGTTAATCATTTTACTCACAGCAAAACTCTAAGAACAGCATGAAATGAATGACCAATTGCTTTGTACTGATGACTGGTTGGTTGGACATCAGGAGAATTCTTCTTCGAATATTGCCATGAATCTTTAAATAGGCAAACGGGGCCTCAAGTTTAATGTCTGACCTGAGGTACAACATTTCGTACAATTCAGCATTCTCAGTGCAGCAGTGGAATGCTACCTAGTTCATGCACTCAAGTTTTACAGGTGTGGGGTGGTGCTTGAAGTCATGATTTGTGACTTGAGCATACCACGAGTTCAAACACATTGAGTGTAGCTAATAAGATTGAAAATGGAGCACTGAACAAAAAAGGAATTGTCTCAAAGCAGAAAATCAAGAACTGGTACAATGAAAAACTTTTCAAATTGTAACGGGTCACAAGGTATATGCCATGATTTGTTCTTGGTGCCCCATCAATAGCTTAGCTGAGGATCTGAAAGCAAGATCAGCAAGCACAGGAAATAAGTTGGAAACATTGTACAAAATTGGAATTGTGAGTTTTTGTAATGAAACTTGGCAGTAGATGGCAGATGTAATAAAATGTACACAAGGTGTAAATTTGTTTCGGAGAAACGAACTAAGTGGAGACTATGCACTGAATGAAACAGTTACATTGATTTATTGATCCAGGAAAAGACCTAAAAAGATATTATTGAAAAGATCAGTCAATGTGCAGTTATAGTGAAAAAGAAATAAATATATGGGTAGAAATATCATTGTGATATGGCACTCATTACACCCCATCTCGAGTATTCCATAAGCAATAGTTACAATTCAATAAAATATGATTGCTTTGCAGCACAAAAGGAGGAATGAAAAACATGTTAGATGGACTTTATGTTAATGGCACAAGCATCACAATGGAATATTAGTCTCAGTTGTTTAACTTAGCACAGCTATTCTCTCTAATGTTTAGTGGTTAATGGTCACAGATCAATTAAGCAAACTAAAAGATGCTGATTTAAAGTATTTGCAAAAAAGCAAAGGCAACATGAGGAAAAGCTTTTTTTGAGCAGTTAGGATCCAGAATGCACTGCCTGAGAGTGCAGTGGAGACAGATTCACTCGTGACTTTTAAAAGAGAATTGGTCATTTTCTGAAAAAGAAAATATTGCAATGGTTGCAGATGAACTCAAACATTATTGGAAAAAAGTTGCCTAACTATATTTAAAATACATGTTTTAGTGTAAACTGATCCCATACGGAATTGCTTACATATAGTCTGGCGTGTTCAGCACACTCATGATGGTCAGTTGGAAATAAGGCCTGTCCCTTTAAGGCACAGTTATTCTGTGGAAAACTGGTCTAAATCAATGGGCAGTAAATTGCAGGTCATTGGAAGTCAGAAGATTTTTTTCAATTGACAACAGTCTCTAAATATTATCTCAAAGCCAGAGAAGAATGGTTGGAAATAAAAGAATTACTTTGCTTCTTGTAATTTTTATTTTTAAATGAATGTTCAATTAGAAATATAGCTTCAAATGCAACAGTAATAGTAGTATTCCTAACCAAACTCAAGAAATCAAAATTCAATCATAAAAAGGCCTTGTGGTGCAGTGTGGAGCATCCCTCCTGCTAAACAAGAATCTCTAGATTTCAGTCCAATACTGGTGGCCTTAGAAATAATTGTAATAATTGTATTTAACAAATGATTTTTTGAATGTGATAGATATTATTTTATATAATTATATTTCGAGTAGCAGTCTCAGTGTGTCAGAGGATACAATAGTACAGAGTAGATACAATAGCCACTGAGGGTGCTGAAGCTTACTACTGGTTTTGTTTACATTAAAAAATTCCGTTGTAGCTGATTGCACAAGTATTTGCAAATTGCTAAATGTTCGCATTAAAAGCAAGGCCATAACATTTAATAGGAAATACATGCACAGTATTTTAAATACAGTATAAATCAGAAAATTTTAAAAGAGCTGCAATTGAATATGGTTTTTGACATTTTAATGGGCCTCTCCTTTAAATAATTATCAAAGATTGAAATTAGGACATGGGAAGAGACAAAAGACGAGTATGTCAAATTTAACAACGAACCTAAATAGAAGATGACGCCAAAAGCACCGTATCTTTGTTGTATTTCTATTCAACATGTATGCCTGCGTCTTTCACAATTTAATTAATTTGAATATAATTAAGTAATAGTCCCAACCTTTCACATGATAAGAACAATTGCTTTCTTCTCCATTGTGGAGTCATTTGAAATGCAATATTTGTAAACTAGGTGCTTATGAATATCTTGAAAAGTAAATTAGAGTACAAGCAATCCACCACAGGTTTATAACACTACATTACATGTTCACCCTTTCAGAAAATCAGAACAAAGTTATTGAAATAAATTTTTGTAGAGATTGCTCACCCTTCTCCTCCAACTTTTGTTATTTTCAGACGGAAGTCAACAGAATTATGGCTTGGAGGTTTCCACTTTAGTATATCATCACATCGCCCAGGCTTGTACTTCTGTATAAAGTTTAAAACAATGCATTTATTCTTTTAATATACAGATCATGCAAACACAGAATAGTTAAAATATTTAATAATGGAACATAGGCATCATTTATGAAGAAAATAAGAGTACCTAATGTAAAACATTATAATTAAGAACTGCAGGATAGTTGATTCACTTGTAAGCCATCAATCTGTGCTTCACATCACATACTAACAGGTCTACTACTTGACATCTTGGTCCCCATTCATGCTCGTGCATCTGATTTTTAAGGAATATAATGGCGGAAGTTACTCAAATAAAAATGCTCTTTCATTGATGTCTTTCCCAGTCGTTGTATAATAGTAATCTATGTCAGTGGTAGAAAATCATACAGTTATTGTGATATTATCCTAACTGAACAAGTTAAAATGGCAAGTTAGAATATAAGCCATTAATTCTGGACATAAAACTAGGATCACTCACAATCAAATCACAATATGAAATCAATTTTGCAGAAATTACAATTTATTCAGTTGAACAACACAAAAGTTGATACTTTTAAAGATTAAAACTTTCAACGTACAAAGAAGCAAAGTTTTTTTGAGAAACTTCAATGACTTGTTTCAACTGATAATCAAGGCTTTAGTTGATTATCAATTTATCATAAGCAGTTCTAGACGAATATACTAAATTATTGACCGTTGCAAAATACTGCATTAATTTGAAAACCATGAAAGCAGCCAATAAGTATTTGTATTAAGGCAATCTGCACCAGGGCTGACCAAAGTTTAACAATACAAGCAACAACAGTTGCGATAAAATTAGAACTAAAACAGCAGAGGGTATGCAATATAGGAATGTTATTTTCTTCCTCTCAATTCTTCACAAGGACCTGATCTCATTAAGCTACCTAGTGAAGTCTCAAGGCAGCTTCCCCAACAGACAGGCTTAGATTTTCCATCTGCTCACTTCTCGGAAATTATAATACCAATATTTCCCTGGCTGCAGGGGTCACTGTCCATCCAGCTAGCTTCCCACTACCAGGATTGAAGAGGGGAATAAGGGAATGCTGCAGTAAGCATGTAATTACAACAAGGAAATGACAAGACAGGTGCAGGAGAACCCCCAAGAAGAACGAGATTGCAGCAGTAGTAATTTGTCGAAGAGACCAAAGCATTTAAAATTAAAAGTCCAAGGCCAAAATGGAAGCTCAGCAAACCTATCCTAGGTCTTCTCTTGCCAATTGTTGCTATCTTGGACATTACCACCAATATTCTGGACATTCTATCCAAGTTTCCAAATAGAAGATGCGAATATCTTTGTCCAGAAGGGTTAAAAGGCTGGAGGATTGGGAATTCACATAAGCTTGAGTGTCTTGTTAACTGATTCTGAAGAAAGGTTTACATCAATAGTGATACTGTTTAAACTGGAACTAACAGAACTAGCTAGCAGTTAAGAACTATACCTTGTCATGTTTAAGTATTTCAGTTAGTACAAGTTATGCTAATTTGCTTGGTTTTATTTTAACTGTGTCGTTAAATAAAGATTGTTTTAATAAAAACTTCCTAATGGATTAATCGAATCACACTGAGGCAGATACCTTAGGCTTGCTCTCATGCCAAAATCAAAAAAGTTGGAGTCGATGCTAACTTCATAATGTATCTTGGAATTTCTGATCTGGTTTCTAACTTAAATAAGTGACCCACTGCACAATGTGGTCTCACCAGAGCCCTTTATAGCTGAAGTATAACACCCTTTCTGTTGTGTTCAATTCTGCTCGTAATGAAGGACTACATTCCATTAACCTTCTTAATTATTTGCTGTACGTGCACTCTAACCTTTTAAGATTCATTTACTAGAAATTTAGATTTCCCCGCACCTTGGAATTATGCAACTGTTTTCTATTTAAAAAAATACTCTGTTTTTTATCATTCTTACCTAAGTGAGCAACTTCACATTTTCCCACATTGTATTTCAACTGCTAGATTTTTACCAACTCTCTCAATCCTTCTATCTGTGTGCAATCTCCTTATGTCACCTTCACAACTTTCCGATCTGTGTTATCTATAAATTTAACTACCACCATGCTTTCACCGACCGCCCTTATCTAAGTTATTGATACAAATCATAAAAAGCTGAAGTCCCCTGCAGGACTCCACTCATCATACCCTGCCAGTCAGAAAAAGACCTATTTGTAGATACTCTCTGTATACTTTCTGTCAGTGAGCCAATCTTCTATCATGCAATACATTACCCCTTGCACCGTTAGTTCCTACTTTATGTAATAACATTTTATATGGAGTTTTTCTATTGTCAAAAGACTTCCATGTATCTGATTTTTATTACATTTCTTGGAAATGTATCAAAGAGAGGTATAAATGTATTTCTTTAAAATGCCAACGGATGTAAACACAGTTTACAACTCCACAAATCCCCAAATAACGAAATGATCAGTTAAACTATTTTTGCTGGTGCTCTTTGAAGAGGAGTATTGGTCAGTCACTGGTCAATATTCTGTCTAAACAGCAATATCCAATTCAACAGAAAACTTCATTGTAATGAAAGAAGGGTTTTAATATGTTGCACTATTTAAAGGGGGCATTACAAATGATTACATTAGTTGATGGGATATATAGATACTAACTTCAAAATAACTCTGATGATCTGTGAAAACAGGTTAGGTTAGAAGATACTCTGAGTGCCTTACTTCTACTTTTAATATGCTACAGAATTTGAAGTTATGGTGGTTTATGTGAATAACATATAGGGATGCTCATGAACAAAATCAAATACAATGATTTTCCAAATCAAAGTTAAGGTAAACAGAATACTTGCTTTTTCTAAATTAAAACTTAGTTATTACAAAGACTGCTTGCAATATAAGATGCAATTGTGAAGCAGCACATTGATGGAATTTCAAATGTACTTAACACAGCATTATAAAATGAAGTCCAGTAATTTAGAAAAAAAAATCGGTATCATTATGGGGAGACAATGGTACAGTGGACTAATAACCCAGGATAATGCTCTGGGGACTGGGATTCAAATTTCATCAGCTGGTGAAATTTGAATTCAATAGAAATCTAGAATTAAAAATTATGACATGAAAACTTTGTTGTAATAACCTATCTGTAAATCTGCCAGTCTTATCTCGGACATCCTGCATATGATTCTACATTCACATTAAATGGTTGGCTCTTAAATGCCCTCGGAAATGGCCTAGAATGCCACTCAATCCAAGGACAATTACAGATCGGCAATAAATGCCGGCCCAGTCAATGACTTCCGCATCTCAATAAAAAAAACTGTATACCAAGTAAAGAAATACTCTAATAATTTGCAATTTTCAAAAACAAATTGTACTTTATTGACTGTTAATTCTATTGGAAAATAGTCCACTTACATATAAATTCATGTTAAACTGAGAAAACATTATTTCACAATTGAACCATAGGTGAAATCTTTGACCAGTTTAGTTATAAAATCTGAATGCATGCCTTTGGTCCTAGAGCAGCATTTAAAAAATAATCAAATAAAAATGCTGAATTTGATCCATTAGAAAAATATTAAGTAATCTCCCATTGTCACAGAAACAAAACTGTCCCTCCAAGTAAATGTCTTGCTCTTATCTATATGTATATTCTGGTCTCTTTTACAGTGGCAACAAGGACTATGGGAGAGGTAAAGGATAGAGGGGATACGAGGGGCAAGTAAGGAAAGGAGAAATGGGCCAGCAGGGATCAAGAGCAACAGCATGTTTATGGGAGAGTGAAAAAGGGAAGGAAAAGCAGAGAGTGTGGGGAAAAGGGAGAGAGAAGTGTGGCGGCATTGGGGGATAAAAGTTGTGAGAGTGTGCACAGAAAGGAATTAGAAGCGGAATTAGAAGCGGAATAAAGAAGAAAAAGAGATAATTGAGATAAAGAACAAGAGAGAGAGAGAAAGCAGGAAGCTACAGGCCCATCATTCTCGCTTACACGTCTACTGCTGACTAATTTGCACATCAGTCATCAAAAACAGTGAAGGAGTCCTCAGCCCACTTATTAACTATCCAGCTGGAGGACTGGCACTGGGCAAACCTGAATTTAAAGGGGAAGGAAAAAGGAATAGAAAAATATAAAAATAGCAATTTAAAGTAAAAACGTAGAATTTTCAGATGCAAAAATCACTGCACTGCTAATGACAACATTAGCTGCGAAGTGATTTCCCCCAGAATACAGGTTTGAAACACTGAGATAAAAACAATTTAGCAGCAACACATTTAAGGCTGTAGATTTTACACAGAAAACTGTCGTCAAACATTTTGGGAGGTACTGTAATTAATCTAAGACAGTATGACATAATTCCATTTGACAAATTCCATCCACAGAATTGGATGATTTAATATGCAATTTAATTTGGTTTTGCAATGAAATGCATCAAAGGGCAGGATTTTTCATATGGCAGAGTTTGCCATTCTGTCACCGAAAGATATTTAATATTCAGCTGCTTGGAGGCAGAGAGGAGGAGCGCTCCCTTGGTTGGTACTAAGGAGCTTGAAGGGAGGTACTCCATTTTCTTTAACCCAATTTAAAATGCACATATTCTACTTGGTCTGTGAGTTGGTATTTGCCATTACTAGAATATTTGAAGATCCAAGAGATGCTTGCTGAGGTTTTACATATCAAGTCAGAAAGGAAAAGCCACCTGAAGACAACAATGTTGCACGAAGCTGACGCACTATCATTCTAGTGAAACAGAACTGTATTTAGAGAAGTGTTATTGCGCTAATTTATTCTTTGGCAACAAATATGAGCCCTTAATTTTGTTGTTCTTTGCCATGCAAGACCTTTTCAAAGGACTCAATTTTTAAAATATTTGAATATCCGGATCTATAAACCTAGGGCCAGTATTCATTTTTGGGAAATTTCCCACCCACTGTATCCACCTTACAGAAAAGTACCCTGACCAGTGCAATTTTTATTCTGGAGACATGGGTGTGGGAGAAAGTTGGAGATCCCAGAAATAAATTCGAGGCAGCTATAGGATCTGTTGAGACAGGCTGCCTAAAAGGTCACCTTGATTTTCTGGGGCTTCATTCCACTCGTTTGCTCATTATTAGACCCTCTAGCACATACCACTAACACTCCTCCCTCTTCCATGTCAATCTACGCCCAATCACTCTCATACCTTAATATCAACTCATAACACTTCCTGTGATCTTTAAACCAATGCCCATTTTGTAAACAACAAATAAACTCAAAGTAAAAATAGCATGTGTGGAATACCACCATTCAGAATTTCCTTTAAAAAACATGATTACCAAACCACCCTATGGAAGTGATAACCAACCAAATCTTTAAAGTATTAAAAATAGAAACTATAAGCACTTTATATATCTTTATCTTGTGTAAATAAACATTGAGCCAGTGACAAAATAAATCACAGTGATCAATTAAGCAATGCTTTTCCTTGTGTGTACCTGTTTCAACAAACTGATAGAAGTCTGGGCTCTCAGCCAAATATGCATTCACTTATTTTTTTTTATTCATTCATAGAACATGGGCTAGGCCAGTATTTACTGCTCATCCCAGAGGGGAATTAGGAGTCAACCACATTGCACTGGATCTGGAGTCACATGTAGGCCAGACCAGTTGAGGGCAATAGATCTCTGTCCACAAAGGACATTAAAAAAAGACCCATCTGGTTCACTAATGACAACTGACCATGTTTTCATGGTCATCATTAGACTTTTAATTTCTGATTCTTTTAATTCTCCTTAATTTCACCATCTGCCATGGTGGGATTTAAACTTGGATCCCCAGAGCATTAGCTTGGGTCTCTAGGTTGCTAGTCCAATGACAATACTTTGGAATGAGTTGGCATAATGGTTATGAAGGGCCATTTGGGATGGTAGGGAAGCATGGGTCAACATGGTTGAGATTCATAGTTGTGGCTAACATGAAAAAAAACAAGCAAAGATAGCTGACAAAATGGGGGATTAAAAATAAAATTTGGAAGGCAAAGAGAAAATACAAAAAAAAATCAAAGGATATATGAAGAAATAGTAAAATATCTTACACATAAATAAGACAAGAAAAATCAGGATATGAATAGGGCCACAGAGTGATGCAAAGTTAGATGCAAAGAAAATGACAGCGAAATGGCAGAAATACCGAATAATTATGGAGGCATAGAGGGTGGGCATGACATGTAAAGAGAAGATCAAAAAGCTTAAAAACATAGACAGAAAGGAAAAGACTGGCCAATTGTGAATAACTAATCAAACTCCTAGTCTGCAGGGATTGCATCCTTACTTATTAAAAGAGTTAGGGAAGGAAAGATGCTGTTACATATGTAGTGTGTTTATTAAGTACTTGTGTAACTTTAAACTTTAATAACTTTGTACGTACATATAATAAACAATGAACTGCTAATGTCGTTGTTAATGCAGTGTTAATGTTTTCCTGATTGGGAATGGTGACAGCAGAAGTCGTGAACTACGTGCTATGGTTGGCAGAACTGGGCTTCAACTGCTGCAAGGTAAAAATGCAATACTCATTATAAGAACAATGCACAATATAGAACTCAATTAACAACTGGATGAAAAGCTATTATATTATTAAAATTGCACAAGGACTTCAGAAATAACCTGCTTAATAAAAATCATATCAGAAGACTGGTGGACAGCTAATGTTGTTGTGAACAGCCTGGAATTCTTGTCTAGAAAAGATTAAGGGGTAACCAAGAGATCTTTTAAGTATTCACCAGAGTCAAGTGGAGGAGACCAAAACCAGAATCACAAATATAAGTCTCAAGTAACTTGTATAAGGAATTCAGGAGACTTTTTTTTAACTTGGTGATTTCTATAGAATTTCGAATTCACCACTACAAAGAGTAACTATGGTGATAGCATAGATATAGTTAAGAGGAATCCAGATATGTACATGATAGAGAAAGGAAAAAAAGTGAGATGATGGAACTAGATAAAGATAATTGCTTGAGGAGCATAAATGCTGCCATCAAACAGTTGGGCTGAATGGCCCATTTCTGTGTTGTAGATGTCACGTAAAGGCATTTGAGTCCATCAGATTTCATCTTCCAGAATACAAATATTACTGTATTTGCAGTACAGCCTCTAGCTATTTCTTAAATTGTGTGGCCAAATTTCAACTATTCTTCCTGTCAACTTCCTCCCTTGCTGGTCATTCTTGTAAAGTTAAATCTTCCAGTACTTGTTCCAACTTCACTGTGATCTATGGGGATTTAAATTGAAGTGATTTAAGAATATAATCTACATTCCATTGCGTTGTTTGGTGCTAACTCACTTGTTTGAAACCTGGTGACTAATGAATCTATTTAATAGGTCATAAGCAACTATTCCCATCCACAAATGACATGTACGCTTATTTTTATCAACACAATAAATTGAGGATATCAATTTCAGCTTGTACTTTTAAATTTTCAGGGTGTAATGGCTACAACTGACCCTCATTCGTGATGGGAACAAGTTTCATACCTTCAAAACTCATACAAAGTGATGTTGGATTAAATTCATACTTTGCTTCAGTCTTCATGAGGGAAGACATGAATAGTGTACAGAAGTCCTGATAGAAACAAGTTTTAGTGAGGAGCTGAAGGAAATCAGTATTGACAAAAAATGGTTTTGAGGAAACTGATGAGATTTAAGGTGGATAAATCTTCATCCCAGAGTACTTAAGGAAGTGGCCCTAGAAACAGTAGATTCATTAGTGATTATTTTCCAAAATTCTTTGGACTCTGTAATAGGTTCTACAAAGTGGAGGATAGCTAATGTAAGCCTGCTATTCAAGGAGGGAGATAGAGAGAAAACAGGGAACTATAGACTAGTTAGCCTAATGTTAGTTCTGGACAAGTTGCTAAAGTCCATTATCAAGGATTTCATAACTCAGCATTTGGAAGGCAGTGGTGTAATCATACCAGGTCAGCATGAATTTACAAAGGGAAATCATGCTTGACAAATCTATTGGAATTCTTTGAGGATGTAACTGGTAAAGCTGACCATGGAGAACTGGTGGATGTGGTTTATTTAAACTTTCAGAAGGCTTTCAACAAGGTTTCACATAGCAGACTACTATGTAAAATTAAAGCACATGGGATTACAAGTAATGTCTTGAGATGGATGGCAGCTGGTTAGCAAAAAGAAAAGCAAAGAGTTGACATAAATGGGTTTTTATCTGATTGCAATCAGTGACTAATGGAGTTCTGCAGGGATCTGTGCTAGGACCCTAACTGTTCACATCATATAAATGATTTTGAAGAGAGAACTGAATGAATTATTTCCAAGTCTGCAGATGATATAAAATTGAGTGGGAAGATGCGCTGTGAGGAGGATGCCGAGATGCTTCAGCATGATTTGAACAAGCTAAGGGAATGGGCACATGCATGTCAGATGCAATGTAATGTGGATAAATGTGAGGTTATTCACTTTGGTAGCAATAATAGGAAGACACAGTATTTGAATGAGTGTAAGTTGAGAGAGACCTTGGTATTCTTGTGCATCAGTTGCTGAAAGTAAGCACACAGGTACAGCAGGTAGCAAAGAAGACAAATGGTATATTGGCCTTCATAGTGAGAGGATTTGAAAATAGGGATAGGGATGTTTTGCTGCAATTGTATAGGGCGTTGGTGAAGCCACACCTGGAGTGTGTGTAGTTCTGATGTCCTTATTTGAGGAAGGATGTCCTTGCCATAGAGAGAGCACAGCAAAGGTTTACCAGGCTGATTCCTGGGATGGAAGGTCTGTCATACAAGGAGAGACTAAGTTGGTTAGAAATATACTCACTCAAGTTTAGAAGAATGAAAGGAAATCTCAGAAATTTATAAAATTCTAACAGGGTTAGACAGGGTAAATTCAGAAAATGTTCCCAATGGTGGGGGTCATAGTTTAAGGATAAGAGATAAACCTTTTAGAACTGAGGTGAGGAGAAATTTCTTCATCCAGAGGGTGGTGAATGTGTGAAATTCACTACCACAGAAAGTAGGCCAAAACGTTTGATTTCAAGAAGAAATTAGATATAGCTTTTGGGGTAAAGGGATCAAAGGATATGAAAGTATACTGAATTAGATGGTCAACAATGAATGGTGCAGCAAGCTCAAAAGGGCCAAAGAGTCTACTCCTGCTTCCAATTTCTATGGATTGTGCAAGGTGAAATTAGCTTTTTCCAAGTTCAATGCAATTATTATCCTCCGATTAAATCACCACGAGTTAGCGTATGGTCATCCGGGACTACGGCAACTTATAACATATAACTATAATGTTCCTGGACTGGTCACAATGATCCTGCCACATAATCTGAAGCATTTCTTTCACTGTGGAGAGCACTGCTTTCTTACCAGTTTAGATGAACAATTTGTATACAGAAAGCAGAAAGCCAAACACAAAAGTAACAAAGTGAAAGCATAATCTTCAAAACTATCAATTTTCATTTTCTGCAACACCAGAAAGAAAAGGTGTTGGAAGTGACAAAGTGACTGAACAGGTCTGCTCAAACGTCTTTAAACTCATCTATTCAGCTCAGTACCTATGACAGGTACATCTTTCATTTAGATGGACAGAATTTTCAGGAGGGCTGAATAAGTGTATTCATTTACATTTCTTAAGTCTGGCTGAGAACACTTGAATAATGAATTGACCTCTGCCTGCTTACAACTATTACTCAAAAGCACAATTTCTGGAAAACTATTAAATTTCCCTTTCCCTTCCTCCTTTCTCACATTTTTTAAGCTATTATTATAAAATACCTTAATTCAGGTCTCTGCATGGCGTTCACCACTCACTAAATACAGGGAGATAAGATACTCAGATCTCTCCTCCGTAACTTATAAACGGAAGATTTGCAAATACAGTTGACCTGTCCTTCTTTTGTTCCATCGACAAAGGAAGACCTTTAACTGTTGTTTCCCTGAGACAGCTTCAGAATGGGTGTCTGCCAAAACTATTTTTCAAAAGATTTCCCCCAGAAATAAAATAAAATTAAATCATTGGTTTGGTACTGCACTCTATAGAAATCATAAATTAATTTAGCTTTAGATGACAGTTACAATAGGCTTATACATTTCTCATCAAAGAATCTGTGTTTGTCCCTGTGTGTAACAGCACATATTTGTCACAATACCGAAACACCAATGCCCTGCTGTGTCAAAGGAGTTGTAAGAGCAAATGCAAAATAAAATGAGGCTTATTACTACCTATGGCTGTGCTAAACACAGCTTTCTTTGTCTTTTTTTAAAGAAGTGTTTCTCATTAGCATTTTCTGAATTTACACAGATGCTATTCTCTAAACAGAATTTACCATCTTGTTCGATGCAAGTGGCAATATTTGCTATTTTAGGAAACCACAGAAAAGAAGGGCAATGTCAGTAATTCCTCCCTTTTCTGCAATGATTCAATTATTATATCTTTTAAAATAATTTAATGAAAAATAAATGAAATGACACTGTGAAATTCATCGACCAATAAGAGGATTTAGATAGGAAGGTCAACTTATTTGTCCGAAAATCTCAGTCGTTTGTGCACTTCAGTTATACTATTGATTTTAAGTTGCCTTTTTAAAGAAAGACAACATAACTTTATTTTGCAGGGTCTTAGCCACATCAAAAGGATATTGTATGTTCAGAAACACTACTACATGGTTACTAAGAGGTTAGGCAAGTTTCTACATTGTGCTAATGGCAAATGTTTTTATTACGTTATAGAACTAGCAATTTTCAGAAAATGAACGGTCTGGACCATATAAACAGCTGGAGCAGACAGAACAAAGTACTGGTGTAAAAGGACAGTTACAAGGAATTGAAACGTATATGCATTCACCATGTGATGTGTTGAACAATTTTAGGAGTGCAAGAAGCAAGAGCAGATCAGACTTGACTGTGATGCTCTCAGTCTACAGCTGAATGATCTGTCAACATTCTTTATGTCTGTGCTTACACATGAAAAATAACCATTTGGGTGAAGCTGCAGCAACCCATGAAACAAAGCAAAAGATGCAATAAATATTGATGAGAAAAACCTGTAACTCCATCATACTGTAGAGTATACACATTCCCACTAACAGACAAATAAAATGTGAGCACCATTTAGAATCAGAAAATAAGAACAAGGTCATCGTGGAAAATTGCTGATTTTGTTCAGTTTTGCTGAATGTTACTCAATGTGAATATTCTATTCAACTGATGAAAAACTAACATGTATCATTCCACATAAGGTTTCATGCTACATAAAAATTCAACTCATTCAAGTAAACTTCAATTTATTCAATTAATCAAGAAACAGCTCATGGATTTAAACATTAATGTCCAAAAACAATTTAAATAATTGGTGTTTGTTTTTGTGAAAATTGTTCAAACGTCAATTCTCAGCTGTATCAATTTTTTCTTTTCTGGAAAGAGTGGGTCAGCATGGCTCATTTCAAAGCAGCAGGGAGTCGAAGTACCTTTCCTGCCAGTCAAGAAAGTCGCTAATCCTTTAGGAAATAATGTTCGAGGCTGCATTAAAACAGTGTATAGAAAGCCTTTCAACCATTTACTAGGCACAAGTCAGGACTGCAACGGAATACTCTCCAGTTGCCTAGATAAACGTGGTTCCAATAACACTCAAGAAGCTTGACACTATCCAAGTGAAAGCAGCTTGCTTAATCAGCACCCATCCACCAACTTAAACATTTCATACCTTCCACCATTGATGCACAGTGACAATCTACAACGGGCAGTGCAGCAACTCACCTAGGCTGCTTCAATAGTACCCTCCAAACCCACAACCTCTAAAAGGGCAAAGGAAGCAGGCACATGAAACCATCATCACTCCCAGTTCTCCAAATCTCTCTCAGTCCTGACTTAGAAATACACCACTATTCCTTCGTTGCTGCTGAGTTAAAATTCTGAAACTCCTTGTCTAGCAATGTCACAGAGAATGCAACAACTCAAGGCAACAGCTCACCACCTTTTTCTCAAGGTCAATGAGGGATGGGTAATAAATGCTGGCCTTCCCAGCAATGTTCTCATCCATGAATTTATATATTTAAAATAGGGATATTCAGAACATTTGTATTCTGAAATAAGCTTCCTAAGATAAGATTTAAGCTTTTAACAGAATCCACTCTTCTGGGAACTCTGATGTAAATTGTCTTGAAAAGATAATTTATGTGAATAACTTCTCAAAAAGCAAGATTTGGCTTAACTCCTAACAAAAAAGTCTCAGAGGTCATTGAAGGAGTCAACAAACATAGATGTGCGTTGACATGGTACTGATTTTGGTGAAGGGACCCATTAAAAACAGAAAACTTTAAAAGCTGCAAAATGTAAAATATTCTTCCCAAAAAGAAAAAAAATGCGCGTGATGCTTTGTCAGAACAAGATTGAGAAAGTAGCTCTGTGCAACTAATCTGATATGAGATCAATTAGTTTCCCTCTCTCGTTGACAAACTATTCTACTCAAAACACTCATCCAACTTTTTTTCCCCATAGCTTTCATATTTTAGTTCAAGTTTTCAAGGTTTTTTTTATCCAATTTCCTTTTTGCTGCAATGTTTATTCATTGTCCTTTATTTCATATTTTCAACCCATTTTGTGCCATTAGTAATCCCTTTAATATTGTAAAAAAAAACACCTATAATTGGAGAAGTCTCAGTATTGTAATTTTTATTAAATAATACCAATGCAAAATCCATGAATCATAATTAAGTTAAACATTGATCATAGACATCTCATCAACAGTAGGAAACTGGATTCTGTAATGGATTAACTCAAGTCTTCACCAGAGCCCCTTCTCAATAATGAATCACATTCTGAGTTATGCTTTTCTGGAAACGTACGTGGGAAAATTACGGTGTAGTGGAATTGTCATTGAACTAATAACTCCGAGACCAAGAGTAATGCTCTGGATATCTGGGTTTGAATCCCACCATGACAGATGGGGTAATCTAAATTTAATATAAATCTGGAATTTAAAGTCTAATGATGACCATGAAACTATTGTCTATTGTAAAAATAAATCTGGTTCATTAATGTCCTTCTTTAGGGAAGGAAATCCTTACCTGGTCTGGCCTATATAAGACTCCAGATCCACAGAAATGTGGTTGACTTTGAAACATCCTCTGAAGTGGTATAGCAAGCTACACAATTCAAGGGCAATAAATGCTGGCCCAGCCAGCAATTCTCTGATCACATTAAAGAATTTTTAAATATCAGCCATGTGTCAAATGAATGAATTCCTTGTAGCCCTCCTTTCAACTACTGTTCTGGGTTTCCATCTATGAGTTGTTTGGCAGAGGTAATGATATCTTCCCAAAGAGGAGAAAAGGAAAACTGAAGCTGAACAGACCTGCATTATCATTATAAATTATAGAAATTCTAACAAAGGAAACCAAAGCCTCATGCCAGAGCCGAGTACTTTCCCCTGTTTCACTTACCTGACAAAGGGGCAGCACTACCAAAGTGACTTTTTCTACCAAACAAACCTGTTGGACTTTAACCTGGTGTTGTGAGACTTCTTGCTGTGTTTACCCCAGTCCAACACCAGCATCTCCATATCACCATTTCGTTATAGCCATTAAAATTTTCCTTTCCAACTGCTTATCTAGTTCTCTTTTAAATACCATCGTTGACTTGGTTTCAATACCGAACAGCAAAAACATTCTAAACTCAAATTTTTGATGCTCAAAGTTTGTACCCATTTAGTGGCCAATTCATTGACCAGTAGAAATAATAGATCATTGTTGTCCTTTCAAATCTTCAAACAATTCTTCCAATCAATTCAGTTTTAGCCTTTTCAAGTCTCCTATTGTAATTATCTCATCCCTGGTACTATCTTTGTAAATCTATGCTGCTGCTTTCTTTAGTTTATGTATCCTTTGTGTAATGGATTACTCAAAACCCTTGATCTTTGTAATCTAACTAATTTGTTAAACAAATTCATCTATCTACCCATGTCTAGCTGAAAATTCTATTTTTTTTATTGTGTTTCCCATTTACAAATGAAAAAATAAAATGTCAGAACAGGTCTGCTCCAAACATTTGGCTGGGGAACAGTTATTGGCAGATGAAGATCTGGATCAAGTCAGGCAAATGACAATGCAACCCAAGTTTCTGGTTTTCCTCATAGCATCTCCTTGGAGGTGCCAATTGAAGCTCAGCCCTTAGTATCTTAACTGCTCATCACAAAATTTACCTATTTATCTGGAACAGCTCAATAACATTTGCATTTTGTCTTCTCAGTACATCCAGACATGTATTACTTTTTGAATAAATAAATACTTCTGAATATTGGTTTAGATTTTCATTTTTTAAACTCCTCTAGTGCTTTGGCATATATCAGTTGGCAATTTGCAACTTCAGTAGGTTTCCCTGCCGTCCCGCCATCAGCCCCTGACCCCACCACCTGTTTAGTCATTTAATTTCTAAATTATCATGATTAAATTCCTCCATTGCTTATCCTCTTTACACTTGGGGATCAACCTTGTTACTTTTCTCTGGGCCATTTCCAAAGAATATACAGATATTTGCAATGTGTTAATTAAAACTGAACATAATACTTGGGAGTCTGGAAAATCCAATTGTCAGCAAATGGGTGTACAATTCATCCACAAGCAGACAAATGGCTGGCACTGACCTCTAATGAAACCAGTTCTTGAGATGGTTCGTAACAGCTCTAGGTGCAGGAGTACTACCTCATGTTACAGGGCTGTGCTACTGAAGTCAGGGTTGTGGCTGTACTGCAAAGCAGCTCAAGGTATTTCAGATTTAATTTTGAGCGATGCCAAGACTACGCAGAAAGGACAAAATACTTATTTTCAAACAGAACAAGCAATGCACAACAAAACAATCCAATCCATCATTTAACAGCTAATGAAGTGATCTAAATTGGTAAGCAGATCTGAGTGAAAATACACAATTTTATAAATAAGAACATATTAAATGACCACAAATAGCAGTGTTTTCTTTGCAGGTTTTATTTGGCTAGTTGCTCTGCTCTGTCGCAGTACAAATTAGGTAGTTTAAAATTAATCTGGCTGGCGCCTGGAGCTATTTAAAATGGAACAGCTGCAGTTACCAATAGAAAACAAGGCTTTAATGCTCCCCTATGTGCAAACAACTACGAAACAGAATCATGGAAATTTTACCTTCAAAGAGTGCAATAAAAAGACAGCATCAATGAGGGCCTGCATTCCAGTTACAAAGTAGCACAATATGATGAAGTAGTGCCCCCAAAAATCAAATAAATGCAAATCAATGCACAGTACATGAGTCAACATGCTGTCTGCTCATTAACCATGTCAAGTTTTTATTAATTATACAGAACTAATCACAGATATCATTATAAATATTGGTTTATTTCATTCATTACACAGAATTCTCAAATGTAATTAGCATATGCATCGACTTTGTACAGCTGTAAGAACAGCAGCAAATGATATAATTGAAATTATTATTCTTTGAAAGTGACTTTTAAACCTTACGGAGGGGATATGGAAATAAGCAACAGGAAATGGAGGAGGAAAAGGGAGGTGGGGAAGGAGGAGGAGTAGAAGTGGGTGGGCAGAGACTGGTGATAAACAGTTTGACTGTGAGGGCCTAGTGGCATCATTACTATCTGCAATTGTAAAGTGGGAGAGTGGATGGAGGTCTTTGGCGAGATGATAAACATGCCTACAGAAAAAGGAAAAAAGAAGATGCAGGGGCTGAATGGATATTTTAAAGGGGAAAAGACAGCAATAGGCCTCAGGGGGAATGTTAAGAAGTGGGGTGGGGAGAGGTTGTAGAAAGGTGAAAGGGTAGGGTGGATAGAAGCATGAATGTTTGGGAGGGAATGTATTCATCTACCCCAATGATCGCATTCTCCATGTAGTCTCTACTCATTGGTGAGCAGTTTTCCCTACCACATTATTCTATACCACCTCCAAACTCCAGATGAAAGAAAAGGATACAATTGATACAGAGCCAAATAGTATCACGAGGACATCAGAAACAAGTATGAGAAGAAGAAATAAAAACAAAGACAGAATTCTTAAACACTGTTACTCTGCCACGCTTAATATGGCAACCCTCTTACAGGCGGAAATTTAACTTCAGGTATAGCACCACAATCCTATTGTCCAAAAACTGGACATCTTTAGAATGTGCCATGTATCAATGTTAATTGACTAAAATAAAAATAGTTTACCTGGACAATTCACCTAGGCGTTGATGTCGTGTGACACTGGTTTAGTTAATGGTTTCACTGCTTGAGCACCTGCCTACTGTAAGCACTCCAAGCACTCCTTGACCCCACCTGACACTGCTTTACATGAATCAGACAATCAGAAATCTAGTAAGATCAAAAATCACAGAATATTACAGTACAGAAGAAGCCCTTCTGCCCATCAAGCCTGTACTAACGCATGAAAGGTTCTGACCTCCCATCTACTCCTACTTCCCAGCATTTGGCCCATTGCCTTGAATATTACGGCATGCTGAGTACTCATCAAGGTACTTTTTAAAGAATATGAAGCATCCCACCTTCACCACTCTCCCAGGCAGTGCACTCCTTCTGAGCAAAAATGTTTTTCCTCAAATCCTCCCAGCTCTCACTTTTAACTTGTGTCCTCTAGTAACTAATCCTTCAACTAAGGGGAACACTGCTCCCTATCCACTCCGCCCTTCATAATTTTGAATACCTCAATCAGGTTGCCCTTCAATCTTCTCTGTTCCAGAGAAAACAACACAAGCCTATCCAACCTCTTTTCATAACTTAAATATTTCATCCCAGGCAGCATCCTGGTGAATCTCTGCTCTACCCCTTCCAATGCGATCACATCCTTCCTATAATGTGGCAACCAGAATTGCACACAGTACTCCAGCCTCACCAAAAGTTCTGTACAACTCCATCATAACCTCTTTGCTTTTGTAATCCACACCCCGATTGATAAAGGTGAATCTTCATATGCCTTTTTCACCACCCTATTAAAAGCCTTTCCACTTTCAGAGATCTAAAGACAAACATGAATTTCCCAGCATCAGGCCTTACATAGTATACTTTCTTGTCAAATTACTCCTTCCAAAGTGTATCACACTTTTCAAGGTTAAATTCCATCTGCCACTTATCCACCCAACTGACATCTCCTATACCTTCCTATAACCCTAGACACTCAATTTCATTGTTAACAACTCGGCCAATCTTTGTGTCATCAGCAAACTTACTGATCCTGCTCCCACATTATCTCATTTATATAAATGATGAGCATCAGGAGGTGCAGCACAGATCTCTGTGGTATGCCACTGATCACTGGCTTTCAATCACTAAGTAAAG
Source organism: Sphyrna mokarran (assembly GCA_024679065.1). Taxonomy (NCBI): domain Eukaryota; kingdom Metazoa; phylum Chordata; class Chondrichthyes; order Carcharhiniformes; family Carcharhinidae; genus Sphyrna; species Sphyrna mokarran. Next base: position 41,192,985 of record JAGIQG010000005.1, read on the forward strand.
TTTTACAACACCAATTTTAAATCCAACCAATTTATTTGATAGTAAATCTGTGAGCTTTCGACACTGTGCCTTCGTCAGGCAAATGCAGTGTTCTGATCTGCAAAGGCACTCATATCCACACAGACAGTTACAGACTGCTGATTAGAATGCGAATCCTTACATCTAACCTGCTATTCAAGTGTTAAAGTGGCTAACAATGTGTGTGAAGGGAATCCTGAGCATTGGTTAGAGAATTGTGTATTTTCTCCAGACAGCACAGTAAGTGAGGTTTTTTGCTAACCCAGGCAAGTTACGGGGGTTACAGATAGTGTGTCATGAAGCCAAGATCCCTGTTAAGACCGTCCTCATGTGTGCGGAACTTGGCTATCAGTCTCTGCTCAGCGACTCTGCGCTGTCGTGTGTCACGAAGGCCCCCTTGAAGAACATTTACCCGCAGGTCGGAGGCCGAATGCCCATGACTGCTGAAGTGTTCGCCCACAGGAAGGGAACTGTTTTGCCTGGTGATTGTTGAGCAATGCTCATTCATCCGCTGTCGTAGTGTCTGCATGGTCTCCCCAATGTACCATGCTTCGGGACATCCTTTCTTGCAACGTATTAGGTAGACAACGTTGGCCGAGTTGCAAGAGTATGTACCGTGTACCTGGTGAATGGTATCCTCACGTTTGATGATGTCGTCCATGTCTATGATCCGGCATGTCTTGCAGAGGTTGCTGTGGCAGGGTTGTGTGGTATTGTGGTCACTGTTCTCCTGAAGGTTGGGTAGTTTGCTGCGAACAATGATCTGTTTGAGGTTGTGCGGTTGTCTGAAAGCAAGAAGTGGGGGGGTGGGGATGGCCCTAGCGAGATGTTCATCGTCATCAATGACATGTTGAAGACTCCGGAGAAGATGTCGTAGCTTCTCCGCTCCGGGGAAGTACTGGACAACAAAGGGTACTCTGTCCACCTTGTCCCGTGTTCGTCTTCTGAGGAGGTCAGTGCGGTTTATCGCTGTGGCACGTTGGAACTGTCGATTGATGAGTCGAGCGCCATATCCTGTTCTCACGAGGGCATCCTTCAGCGTCTGGAGGTGTCTGTCACGATCCTCCTCATCTGAGCAAATTCTGTGTATACGGAGGGCTTGTCCATAGGGAATGGCTTCTTTAACGTGTCTAGGGTGGAAGCTGGAGAAGTGGAGCATTGTGAGGTTGTCTGTCGGTTTTCGGTACAGTGAGGTGCTGAGGTGACCGTCCTTGATGGAGATGCGTGTGTCCAAGAATGCAACTGATTCTGGAGAATAGTCCATGGTGAGTCTGATGGTGGGATGGAACTTGTTGATATCATCATACAGTTGTTTCAATGATTGTTCACCATGAGTCCAAAGGAAAAAGATGTCATCAATGTATCTAGTATATAACCTTGGTTGAAGATCTCATGTAGTGAAGAAGTCTTGTTCGAACCTGTGCATGAAGATGTTGGCATACTGAGGTGCAAATCTGGTCCCCATGGCTGTTCCATGTGTTTGGATGAAAAGCTGATTGTTGAAGGTGAAGACATTGTGGTCCAAGATGAAGCGGATGAGTTGTAAAAATTGCATCCGGAAACTGACAGTTGTTGGCATTGAGTACTGAACTTGAGTCTTCAACATGTCATTGATGACGATGAACATCTCGCTAGGGCCATCCCCACCCCCCCACTTCTTGCTTTCAGACAACTGCACAACCTCAAACAGATCATTGTTCGCAGCAAACTACCCAACCTTCAGGAGAACAGTGACCACAATACCACACAACCCTGCCACAGCAACCTCTGCAAGACATGCCAGATCATAGACATGGACGACATCATCAAACGTGAGGATACCATTCACCAGGTACACGGTACATACTCTTGCAACTCGGCCAACGTTGTCTACCTAATACGTTGCAAGAAAGGATGTCCCGAAGCATGGTACATTGGGGAGACCATGCAGACACTACGACAGCGGATGAATGAGCATCGCTCAACAATCACCAGGCAAAACAGTTCCCTTCCTGTGGGCGAACACTTCAGCAGTCATGGGCATTCGGCCTCCGACCTGCGGGTAAATGTTCTTCAAGGGGGCTTTCGTGATACACGACAGCGCAGAGTCGCTGAGCAGAGACTGATAGCCAAGCTCCGCACACGAGGACGGTCTTAACAGGGATCTTGGCTTCATGACACACTATCTGTAACCCCCGTAACTTGCCTGGGTTAGCAAAAAACCTCACTTACTGTGCTGTCTGGAGAAAATACACAATTCTCTAACCAATGCTCAGGATTCCCTTCACACACATTGTTAGCCACTTTAACACTTGAATAGCAGGTTAGATGTAAGGATTCGCATTCTAATCAGCAATCTGTAACTGTCTGTGTGGATATGAGTGCCTCTGCAGATCAGAACACTGCATTTGCCTGACGAAGGCACATAGTGTCGAAAGCTCACAGATTTACTATCAAATAAATTGGTTGGATTTAAAATTGGTGTTGTAAAACTTTACTGAGTTTACCCCAGTCCAACGCCGGCATCTCTACATCATGATTTCAATTACTAAAACAGCTTCTGCTTCACCTTCTGTCCTCTACAGATGTGGAGATGCCGGTGTTCGACTGGGGTAAACACAGTAACAAGTCTCACAACACCAGGTTAAAGTCCAACAGGTTTATTTGGTAGCAAAAGCCATTAGCTTTCAGAGGCTGCTCCTTTGTCAGGTATGTGGGAGTTCTGTTCACAAACAGGGCATATAAAGATACAAACTCAATTTACAAAATAATGGTTGGGATGAGAGTCTTTACAAGTAATCAAGTTTTAAAGGTACAGGAAAGGAAATTACTGACCTACACGTAACTCCAGATTCTCAACCATCATCTAGAATAGCCTAACAAGCTACTTAGTTCAAGGACAATTAGGGACAGGCAACAAAGATTAGCCTTTTTTTAAAGTTCCAACATTTTATTTGCATGTCCTCAGTTTTGCACGGCAACATTGATTTTCATCGTCATTTCTCAACACAAATTCCCAAACCAGTTATATTCTCTGTACGTAACCAAACTGTTCTTCAACAATTTGCATTTATATTGCACTTTTTAATGTATTAAAACATCCTAAGGCTCTGCATAGGAACATTACCAAACAAAATTTGACATCAAGCCATATAAAGAGATAGATATTTGGGCGGAGGGCAAATGTTTGGTCAAAGAATTAGGTTTTAGGGAGTGCCTTAAAGGAAAAAAAGTGAGGTAGTGAGACAGAGAGATAAAGGGAAGGAATTCCAGAGTTTAAGGCCCAGGCAACTAAGGTCATGGCCGTCAAAGGTTTAGCAATTCAAATTTGGGATATAAACGTAGCAACATTTGGAGGAGCTCAGATAACTCAAAGGCTTGTCCCGCCAGGATAGATTAGAGATAAGGTTCAGAGAAGCTCTGGAGAGATTTGAAAGCAAAGATGAGAACTTGGAAATCAGCACTGTCCAACCAGAATGGAAGTGATAAAAATTAAGAATTGTTTGAAAATCCACCCACAATTTCCATCCAAGACACACCTTTCATAGCTCATTTCCCTACATTTCCATAGAGTATAGGAATGAGATAGAGAATCTGGTGCACTGGTGTGGCAACAGTAATCTCTCCCTCAATGTCAACAAACCAAAGCAGATTGTCATCGACTTCAGGAAGTATAAAGGAGAACATCAATGGGGATAAAGTAGAAAGGGTCGAGGGCTCAAGTTTTCAGGTATCCAGATTACCATCAACCTGTCCTGGCCCCCCTATGTTGACACGATACTTACAAAAACTACGTTCTGCACACTTTCATTTCCTTTTGTATGACTGGTATGTTTTGTCTGTGTAGCACGCAAGAAACAATACTTTTCACTGTATGTTAGTACATGTGACAATAATAAATCAAATCAAATAATCACTGCTTAACGGCTTATGCAATATTATTTAGAGTCCGAGTATAAATTTTCTTCAGCTCAGCAAAAGATAAAACTGAAGGCAACAAATTCGATTCACAACATATTTTAAAACCTTTAGGACTAATTCCATCTTTATTGTTTATAAGCCAGCAGCAGCTGGGGTTCTGATAAAGGGTCATTTTGACCTGAAACATTAATTCAATTTCTCTTCACAGGTGATCTTCCAGTCAGCAGATCTGGATCCAATTCTTTTAAACTCCATGGCGTATAGTTGCAACTCTAGTCATATGTCAGCAGAAGTGACGTCATGGAAAGCCGGCTCTTTATCATGAGTAGGACTGGGAACATTATAAAATACCATCTGTCTGAAATATCTCCCTCTTGGCAGAAGTTGACATAGACCTACATATTATTGTGATGAGTCCCCTCCATAGTTTTGGGCTGTCCTAGGTAAAGAAAGATTCTACTCTAAACTCCCAGCTGCTTTTGGATCATTTAAAAGGCCACAGTTTGAAAGCTGTTGAAACAAAAGCTGCAATGCTTCAATGCTGCATTTTCAGAAGCAAAGTGGCTGCATCCCCCAACCTGTGGTCAGGTAGAGTGTCTGAAAGATTGGCAAATAGAAGGTGCAATAGGAGACTCCACATATGCATGCCAGTGTCACCTACTTGCATTAAAAATGAGACATCCAATCAAAAACATAAGGAAAGTCCAATCTGCATGCCTGCACCCTTTCCATTGATGTTGCAATTTAAAGTATCCCACACGATGATTATGGCAAGATTAATGCCGATTCCAAGAGATTCCTGGCCATTCCTGTCTCCTTAGCTGATGTACAACTTTCTCTATTATGTGTAAACTCCTACAGCAATCTTTGTGAAACTAGTCTTAAGTTACTGCCACACACCAACACTCTTCTCTGAGTTCCACTGGCTCCCTGTCACCACAATCCCATCACTCTCACCCCTGAGCACAATGACTTCAAGGGAGTTACCTTAATTTTTTCCTTTCTAATATAAAACCTTCAAGGTTTTTTCCACCAGTGATCAATGTTTCAACCAATACATCCCTACTCTTTGAAATGCTTTTCTGAAATCTTCATTTTACATGTAAAAGTCTAAACAAGTCTCTAGAAATTGCTTTGGTTTCCTCACTGTTCCACGCTGTTCCTGTAAAGTGTATTCAGCATAAAGAATGCTTTATTAATGCTCCGTTTTCTTGTACTTTTGTTAGCGAGGCAGTTTCTTTATCTCACAAAGTCTATTATGAAAATTTGCACTTTTATGTATTCTGTAAGACAATTGGTGCTGCACCATATCACAGAACTAATATGAATTATGATTTGACACAGCAGAAGTTAAAGTCTGTGAACTTCCTGGTGGAATGTTATATGGCAATGACATTATTCCAACATTGATCTCACTGGCTTCAACTGCAAAAGTGAAGATATTAAGAGGAATCATTAGAATACAATACTGATCTGAAGACATAAGAAAAACATTGCTAATAATTCAAATTAAAAGATGCAATGGTCCACCAAAGTTAGGTCAAATCTGACGTAACCAATTACTTCCACATCAGCCTACTTGCAATGTCCAGCAAAATGATGGAGGAGGTCATTGACATTTGCTATCAAAGAGCAATTACTCATCGAATGGCATGTTTTATGGTATTCAGTAATGAGGTCTGGAGCCAACTCAGTTTGGCTCCAGACCTCATTATAGCCTTGGCTGAAATATGAGCAAAAGAATAGAATTTCACAGGTGCAATAAGAATGATTACCCTTGACACTGTGGCTCTGAGTGCAGCATCAAGGAGACCAAGAAAAATTGAAGTCAATAGGAATCTGACAGAGGTCACACAAAAAGCAAAGAAGAATGCTGTGGTTGTTGGTCATCAATCATCTCAGTCCTAGGACATCTCTACAGGGGTTCCTCAGGAAAGCGTCCTTGAGACCCCCATTTTCAAGTACTTTAGCACTGAGCTTTGATTCTATGTCAGGTGTATCTTTCTACCTTGGATTGAGCACGTAGGACTTATTATGTAAACAGACTGTAAACAGCAGTATCTAAACAAATCACAGAGTTCTTATAATTCATTTAAGGGATGTTGGTGCCATTGGCAAGGGAAAATCCTAGCTGCTATAGCTTAGTAGCTTGCTAGGTCACCTCAGACTGCATTAAGGGTCAAACACATTGCTGGGGGTCTAATAAAATCAAATCCAGCACATATCAAGTAAGGGTGGCAGATTTCCTTCCCTAAAAGGGAATTAGTGAATCAGATGGGTTTTTTTTAACAATTAATTGTTATTGTGGTGGGATTTGAATCTGTCTCCCCAGAGTCTAAACCTGGGCCTTTGAATAATTGTTCAGTGATATCACTTCGCCACCATCTCCTTGGGGCACATTTTTTCTAGGCATGATTCCAACCTCTCTCATGAGTCTAATTCATGGCTGGCTGCTGTCAATCGTGCATCATCATCTAAACTTTTCAGAAAAGCATAAAGAGATGATTTCCACATAATACCTCTAGAGGACTGTCAACTTTGTCAGCAATGGTAAGAGAATCACACTTTTCTCTGATTGAGGCTGCACTACTTGTTAGCAATGGGAAGGATTGTGAGAATACATAGACAAGGCATCTTCAATAATGAGAGAAATTTCTTATACACAGCATTGCTTCAGTGCAGCTTCAAAACGTTAGCCACAGATTCTGTGCTGACCTCCATCCCTGGAGGAAAGAAGGCTTTCAGCTGGAACTGAAGTGTGAATGGCAATCAGTAATCACCCTTGGAAGGTACAACTCTTGAGCAGTGTGATCCTTTATGGACTTAAATTTGATCTCTGGCAAAACATCTTCTGTGGAAGACTCTTCGTGGACAAGATGAGGTAAAGGAGGCAATGCGTCAGTAGGTTCAAATGCCCCTCAGCAACTGGTAACACAGTTGATTCCTGTTAAAAAAAATAGAAGGTCTCCATGGGAATAGTCACTACTTGCTGCAGTGTCTTCAGTATCCATCACCTCTAATCTTACAGCATGAAGAACTCAGAGACTCTTAGCTTTGATCTCTGTCCTAGCCGAGTAGATGGTATCCCTAATTATTGACCACATACATTTCCTCAGCTTTAGGAAGCAGAACTTCCACTGTTTATAAACAAAATGTTGAAGATCATTGCATAATGACAATGAGTTACTTAAATTACGAGCATCTGATTTTTCCTAGTTATGCCAAAACCATCACTCAATAAAGGTCAATGTTGATGGTAAAGGACACAGAAAGAATCAATGATCAGTCGCCTCTTGTAGCAAAAAGGAGCAATAATCCTGCATTTGATTAGAAGGGCAATGCTGCCAGATGTCTGATGAATTTAATTTTGATTTGATTTTTTATAATCATGTGTATTACATACAGTGAAAAGTACTGTTTCTTGCATGCTATACAAAGCATACCGTTCACAGAGAAGGAAATGAGAGCGCAGAACGTAGTTTTACAGCCATAGCTAGGGTGTAGAGGAAGATCAATTTAATGCAAGGTAGATCCATTCAAAGGTGATGGCAGCAAGAAAGAAGCTATTCTTGACTTGGTTAGTATGTGATCTCAGACATCTGCATCCTTTTCCTGATGGAAAAAAGTAGAAGAGAAAATGTCCAGGGTGCATGAGGTCCTTAATTATGCTGGCTGCTTTGCCAAGGCAGCAGGAAGTGTAAACAGAGTCAGTGGATGGGAGACTGGTCTACATGATGGATTGGGCTACATTCACGATCTTTTATAGTTCCTTTCGGTCTTGGACAGCGCAGGAGCCTTATCAAGCTGCGATATAATCAGAAAGAATGCTTTCTATGGTGCATCTCTAAAAATTAGTGTGTCATAGCAGACATGCCAAATTTCCTTAGTTTTCTGATAAAGGGTATTTGACTAAAGCCAATTGAAGTTATCAGCTAATGTGTTAAAGAAGTATCTTTTAAGTATCAAAGCCTTGCTGATCAACTGATCAACAATTTCAATTAAGGCCATCAACTTCTTTAAGGATTCTCTAGACTTTTTTCTTGACTCTCTTGGATGGAATGTGTTTCGTTAATACTTTCTAAGCTGTGATTTTGATTAAAACTACCGGATTTGCAGAAACACTTGATTATCAAGTTTCACCAAACTGGAAGTGTTCTACACTGGCTTTTCGCACTACAACAAAAGCATCTCAAAAAGGTTGCTATTGTGGGGCTTCTTGCTCTTTCACTTATTTGTTAGGCTTTTGCATGGTTGGGGCCATTGTGTGTCTGTGGACCATACTCAAGTTACAGTCATATAAAGCTTTGGAATCACCCGGAATTATAGCCAAATTAAATGCTCAAAGCTCGGCCTGCCTTGTATCATGGACTATTTGATCCAGTGAAAGATCATGTGCATGAAGACAGAGAGGTTTACCTTTGTCTACATCAATGGGGACAAAGTAGAAACAGTCAAGGGCTTCAGGTTTTTAGGTGTCCAGTTCAGCAACAACCTGTCCTGGTTGTCCCCATCCCCCCCATGCTGACAATATAGTTAAGAATGTCCATCAATGCCTCTACTTTCTCAGGAGACTAAGGAAATTTGGTATGACAGCTACAACTCTCACCAATTTTTACAGATGTACTATAGAAAGCATTCTCTCTGGTTATGTCACAACTTGGCATGGCTCCTGCTCTGCCCAAGACCACAAGGAACTACAAAAGGTTGTTAATGTAGCCAATCCATCACACAAACCAGCCTCCCATCCATTGATTACATCTACACTTCCAGCTGCCTCGACAAAGAAGCCAGCATAATTAAGGACTCCATGCACCCCAAATATCCACCTTGCTCCTTCGGGAAAAGTACACAAAAGTCTGAGGTTACTACCAACAGACTCAAGAACGGCTTCTTCCGTGCTGCTGTCAGACTTTTGAATGGACTTACCTTCCATTAAGTTGATCTCTCTCTAATTCTAACTATGACTGTAACACTACATTCTGCATTCTCTCATCTCCTTGGAATGTTTTGTCTGTATACCACACGAGAGGCAATATTTTTCACTATATGTTAATACAAGTGACAATAATAAATCAAATCAAATCAGTTTTTCATCCTGGACTCCCATGGCAATGCAATCATGGGTTAGCTCATGTTCCCACAAGAACAAGCTAGATGACATAGGTCTAGTAGAAATAATTCATTTGATTCCTTAGGTTCTTGTGAGCACTGGTTAAAACTTGCTCTTTCAATTACTAAATTTTGCTTTAGGCTATAATATGTGTCAAAGATTGAAGAATGGACTCAGTGCAGGATAGACTCCTGCTTGATACCAGAAGAAACATCGTTTCCATAACTCCCATTGCTGTCCACTCTGTGGGTCCTCAAGGCAGTTGAGTGGCAGGACAAGGGCAGGACAGCTTGCTAGGCATAGTTATCATTATCTCACTCCGGTGTGCCTCCTCCGCTCATCAAACCTTTTGCAAGCAGCTTTAAACATTTCTTCACTCTGTGGTTTCTTTGATAACATTGATTAATTTTTACATCATGTCTCCACTGATGCCACCATATTCTGTTGTGTGTCCTTCTACCTTGGATCTTCAATGTGGGACTTCATGCATTAACAGGCTGTAAACATACTTTGGTATATGAATACCATTCAGCACTGAATGGCAAGATTTCTTACCATATTGCCACTCTGCTTTGGCCAATTTTACTTCAAGCTAGTGCTTTTGCTCCAGCATTTTACCTTTTTTGTTGGCCATATACAAAATGACCAAAACCCTTGCAAAAGCTTTGCCAATTTCCTACAGGATTGAAGGGCTTATCTCAGGCAGAGACTTGGCTGAGTAGAAGAGATCAAAATCAGCTTTAAAGTATGAAATAAAGTTATGATCCTTAGGCAAAGACACATTACATATCTAAGACCTAGACAGAGAATGAATCCTCTCAAATAAAAATTCCAGGAAGAAAGCAGCATGATCAGAGATGAAAATAATTTCAATTGAACAGGAGACTATTGAATGTAATATTGTTTTGGGCATGTAAAAATAATCAATTTTAGCATTACATTGTGGGGAGCAGAACAGAAGGTGAATTCTTTATCTTTAGGATGTAATGTTCTCCAAGTATCTAAGTACCCTACTTGCTCAAGTATTGATGCTAATGACTTTGCTATTGAGTGGGAGGATTCCTAATTATACGGAGTTTATCCATCAAGATGACAGTTGAAGTTCCCACTTATGAAGGAACTTATTGATAGTAATTCAGTGAAATCCACAAAGATACCTGTAACAAAATCAGGTAAATAATTGGAGTGGGGGAATGGAGTTGGGGGGGTAGATGTCGTCAATCATTATCAAAATGCTGTTCCAGTGCAGCAGTCCAAAACAATATCATACTTCTCCCCCTTCTCCTTCACACAGTTTTCCAATCTAAAAGGCACATTCTTATTAACTAAAACCACAACCACACAACTACTATCATGAATGAGGCAAAAATCACCTGCCTGACTCAGTTCTGCTTCAATTTCAGATGCTCCTGTGTCAACTTTCTCCTTTTTGAGACAAATTTTTTTTTAATAGAATCAGTGCAGAAAGAGGCCATTCGGCTCATCGAGTTTGCACCAACCACAATCCTGTGCAGACTCTAACTCCATAACCCCATGCATTTGTCCTAGCTAGTTCCCTTAACAAAAAGAGGCAATTTAGCATGGCCAATCCACATAACTCGCGCATCTTTAAACTGTGAAAGGAAACTGGAGCACCTAGAGGAAACATACGCAGGCATAGGGAGAACATGCAAACTCTACACAGACAATGACCCAAGCTGGTAATTGAACCCGAATCCCTAGTGCTGTGAGGCAGCAGTGCTAAATACTGTGTCGCGATGAGGTATGTATGTCCCATACATTCAGGGAGTTAAGTTTCAAAATAACTACTGCCATTGCTTATTTAGCTAGAGAATACAGGACACTGACACAAAGATAATGGCTTACCCGCCAAAGAACTTCCTGCCCTGCTTAGGCATGGTCCAAAACATACTTCTAACTATACCAGAAGAAAAATTCTAAAGTTTTTTCTCGAAGGACAGACTTGTCTGTACCCTTGCAGAAATCAATTAATGATTATTTAACCACAAAATAATAAAACAAAATGCAAATCCATTAATTGTGATGCAGTTTTCTTCACCTAATGGGAGGATCTGTACAGCTATATCAACAAACCTTCCATAATTCCACCAAAGAATTTTTCTCACCAAAAAAAAAGGCTAGATATGCCAACAAAAAGGCAAGTACAGAATGCCCTTTTTGCATTGTAACCCTTCCTACTGGGGAAATTAAGTTACAGCAACTATGGCAGACGGCTGTCAGCAAGAATTGAAAGTGTTTACGTGCAGACAAGGCTTTCCTGAGGTCAGCGGTTGCTTATTTACAGAAATGACTAATCTTGCCTTGTGTCAGTTTTTTAAATGCTATGTTTCCTGCCATGTCACAGAAACCAAAGATAAATACAAGAACTCACACCAAAAACAAGATATGGCGACATATTACGCTAATGATGGATTAGTAGGAGACTTTTCTATTGAATAAGAAAGGACAAAAAGCTATGCTATGATTGGTGGATTATGCATGTAAATTAAGAAATAAAAAGTCACTCATTTCTACACTTGCTGTAATGAGCTATAACTGCAATACATCTGTGTGAGCATCTAGCAGTGTATACCACTGTATATATATTCTCTTCGTGCATTAGTAGTAAAACTTGGAAGATAGAGTTGAACGTGGGCCAGTCGACTACAGTGCCATAGTCTGATTGTATCCTCTAGGGACGAGTGATCATAGTATGGTAGCATTTATGATGCAGATGGAGGATGAGGTAGTAGTGTCCCGGACCTGTGTATTACGCTTGAACAGAGGAGACTATGATAGGATGAGAGAGGAATTGGCGACTGTGGACTGGAGGAGTACGTTGGTTGGTAGGACTGCTGAGGAACAGTGGGGGATTTTTAAAGAGATCTTTTTCGATACTCAGCAAAAATATATTCCGATGGTGAAGAAGGACTGTAGAAGGAGGGAAAATCAGCAGTGGTTCTCCAAGGAAATTAAAGAGAGTATTAAATCTAAAGCTGAGGCGTTCAGAACTGCTAAAAATAGTGGGCAATCGAAGGATTGGGAAAGTTTCAAACAACAGCAAAGAGTGACTAAAAAGGTGATTAAAAAGGGAAAAATGGAATATGAGGCTAAACTTGCTCAAAATATCAAAAAAGACAGTAAGAATTTTTATAAATATATGAAGAATAAGACAATGGCCAGAGTTAATGTAGGACCCTTGGAGGATGATAGGGATATGGCAGAGACCTTGAATAAGTTTTGTGTGTCGGTCTTTACAGAGGAGGACGTAAATAGCTTGCCCGAAATTAAGGATAGAAGGATGTTAGGAGATGAGGTCCTTGATGAGATTACAGTCACTAGAGAAATGGTGCTTGATAGGCTAGTGGGGCTGAGGGCAGACAGGTCCCTGGGACCGGATAGAATGTATCCCAGGGTCCTCAAGGAAATGGCAGAGGTGATAGCGGATAGCCTGATAATTATCTTTCAAAATTCTATGGACTCCGGGGAAGTGCCGGAAGATTGGAAAACGGCTAACGTTACGCCACTGTTTAAAAAAGGTAGCAGACAGAAGGCAGGGAATTATAGGCCAGTTAGTTTAAGTCTATAGTAGGAAAAATGCTTGAATCTGTTGTCAGAGCAGAAATAACGAGGCACCTGGATACAAACGGTTTGATCAGGCAGACACAGCATGGATTTGTTAAGGGGAAGTCATGCTTGACGAATTTATTGGAGTTCTATGAGGAAGTGACTAGTGCGGTAGAAAGAGGGCAACCAGTGAATGTGGTGTTTTTGGATTTCCAAAAGGCATTTGATAAGGTGCCTCACAAAAGACTGCTGCAGAAGATTAGGGTGCGGGGAGTTGGGGGTAGAGTGTTAGACTGGATAGAGGATTGGTTGTCTAATAGGAAGCAGAGGGTAGGTATTAATGGGTGCTATTCTGATTGCAGCTGGTGACTAGTGGAGTGCCCCAGGGTTCGGTGCTGGGGCCTCAACTACTTACCATTTACATAGATGATCTGGAGGAAGGGACTGAGTGCATGGTGATGAAATTTGCTGATGACACAAAGATGAGTGGAAAAGCAAATTGCGTGGAGGATGTGGAAAGCCTGCAGAGGGATCTGGATAGGTTGAGTGAGTGGGTGAGGACCTGGCAAGTGGAGTATAATGTTAGCAAGTGTGAGGTTATCCACTTTGGTAGGAATAATGGTAGGAAGGATTACTATTTAAATGGCGAAAAGCTGCAGTATGCGACGGTACAGAGGGACCTGGGGGTCCTTGTGCATGAATCACAAAAACACAGTCTGCAGGTGCAGCAGGTGATCAAGAAGGTGAATGCAATGTTGGTCTTTATAGCTAGGGGGATAGAATATAAAAGTAGGGAGGTACTGTTGCAGCTGAATAGGATACTGATGAGGCCGCAGCTGGAGTACTGTGTGCAGTTTTGGTTGCCGCATTCAAGGAAAGATATATCGGCCTTGGAGGGGGTGCAGAGCAGGTTTACTAGGCTGATACTGGAGATGAGGGCATCGGATTATGAGGAGAAACTGAATAGGCTAGGTTTATACTCTCTGGAGTTTAGAAGGCTGAGAGGGGATTTTATAGAGATGTATAAGATAGTGAAGGGGATGAATAGGGTAGAAGTGGAGAGACTCTTCCCGCTTAGCAAAGATAGCAGGACTAGAGGGTACAGCCTCAAGATTTTTGGGGGGGGCGGGGGGAGCAGTTCAGATCAGAATTGCCGAGGATTTTCTTCACGCAAAGGGTGGTGAATCTTTGGAATCCTCTGCCCAATGAGGTGGTGGAGGCTTCCTAACTGAATATGTTCAAGTCAAGAGTGGATAGGTTTTTGATTGACAAGGGAATTCAGGGTTATGGGAAGAAAGCGGGAAGTGGTACTGAACCACTACAGATCAGCCATGATCTTATTGAATGGCGGGGCAGACTCAACGGGCTGGATGGCCTACTCCTGCTCCTATTTCTTATGTTCTTATATTGTATCCAAGTCAATAATGATATGAAGACTTAAGTCATTCTCCACCTCACAGTATTGCTTCTTATGTTTATCATTATCGGAGCTAAGGAAATCACAAAACATATACCAAGATTAAAACATATGGATGAAAAGAAAGAAAAGTACTTTTACACAGCCTTAGTGTTGTACAGAGCAGCACAGTAGCCCAGTGGTTAGCATTGCTGCCTCACAGCACCGAGAACCCAGGTTCAATATCCGATCTTGGGTGTCTACCTGTATAGAGCTTGCATGTTCTCCCTATGTTTGCACAGGATTTATGGCTGGTTTTGGCTTCCTCCCACAGTTCAAAGACCTGCAGGGTAGATGGATTGACCATGCTAAATTGTGTGTGCAAGCATTTTCATACACGTGCTTGTGCGAGTTTGGTTATTTTTGGTGTAGTGTCCTCAAGCTACAAGCGCCTGGTGACAGACTAGTGGCCTGTTTTAGAATAATTAGCCAGGGAAACAGAAGAAAGTTTGACCTATGCACTTTCAAGTGCTGAAGGTTCAGAGGGAGTATTGTATAATTTCCATTGTATTCCTTAGCTAGATGAAGTATGCCAAGGACAAATGGAGGTCCCTGCCAATCTTAAGAATAAAAACTCACTATAGTATTCAATTACTAAATCACACTGTCAGTAAGATAAATACCATCACAGAATCAGGAAGGAGTTATAATGACAAGTAGTAGAGTCCGGATTTTATAGTAAACTGCAGTCTGCTACTCCAAATTACTGCCTTCCACAGAGTTCACAAAAGCCATGGCTTTAACCGGATTACTGAATGTCTTTATAGAGTTGTCAAATGTCACCTTCAATATATCAGGATACAGAAGTGCATACTGCACTCTAATGCCTTCAATCCTTTTCTAACTTCATCAAAATCTTGCACCTCTGTTGGATCACCACTGAGAAATCTTGAAAGAAAAAGGCATTCACTCCATCATGGAACATGGCCACATTATGAATAGCTGCCTCCAACACTCTTTGGTAATCCTTGAAAACGCATAATTATAGGCCAGGGTCGTTGACTGTCCCTGGCTCTCAGGGATGTTTCTACTTAATGTGCACAACTTTTGTTTCTAAATTAAGGATATGCAGCAGCCAGCTTTCGAAGAATGTAACAGGGAGCTTACCCCGAGCTCCTTCTGGCAAGCCCAACAATCCAGATAATTTCCCTCTGGCTTTTGTTCTCCAGATTGTTAAGGAATTCAGATATTCTATGCAGCTGCTTTTCCAAAGATTGTAAGCAGATCTCAACCGAGGAAGCTGCATTTCCAACAGTAACAATTCTCTTCTCTATTTCATCAAACCTTTTATCAGTATTCTATAGTTATATAGCATGAGTACTGATATTTTGTGCTTAGAGACTGAGTTTCTCATCAATGGCCTTAATAACATTAGCAGTTATCAGTTATAAATCCTTTGATAGTGTCAGATCGGGAGCCTGTTTGTCCACTAAGTCGCCATGTTGAGGAGTCACCTCCACCCTATTTATTTCTGACTGCTCTCTTTTGTCGACAACTTCCTTAATATTTATTGGAATTTGTCACCAATGTTTAACTAGAAATCTTCCAGGAACAGTTCTCATTCCTAGATTAGGTAATCCAGTATGAGATGTGTAAACATGATAAATGAAAGGGTTAAGAGTTGAACAGCACAGGAGTTCATGTAAACACAGCTATTCCCACTCTCACATCACGTAACCCCCTAACAATTTTAAAATCAGAGTGATTAGGGATCATTGAGGCAAATTCAATCACAGCTTTCAAAATGGAATTTGTTAATTACCTGAAGAGAAAGAAAAAAATTGCAACGTGACAGGTAAAAGGCAGTAGACTGGGACAAGCTGAGTTGCTCTTGCAAGAAACAGTGTCAGGGCCAAATGACCTTCTTTTATGGTGTAACCATCCTATTATGGGGAAGCAGTGGTGTAGTGGTACTGTTGCTGGACTTGTAATCCAGAGAACCAGTGTGATGATGCTCTAGCGACCCAGGTTCAATTCCCACCATGGAAGACATGAAACTTGGATTCAACAAAAATCTGGAATTAAAAGTCCATGCACTCAGCTTATTCAGATATCCTTCGGGAAGGAAAACTGTCGTCCTTATTTGATTTGACCTACATGTGATTCCAGGTCGACAGCACAGCAATGTGGTTGCTCTCGGGGATGGGCAATAAATGCTGGCCAAGCCAGTGACATTCACATCCCATGAGTGAATAAAGAATAAATTAAGAGCAGCACTGGAGATTTTAAGCTCAGATAACAAATTGTGCAGCAGACTTTGGAATGTGATGCAAAGAGAGATGCACTTAAACCAGTGAACCTTCATAGTTTTCACTTCACAATGAGACCAAGTCTGCTAGTGTATTGAATTCTGAAGGGTACATCTGAATGTTAGATTTTCATGGTATGCAATTGTATCTTTTTAGGATTTCATACACTTATCTTTTGATTTTCTGCAATCAGTTATACAGAATAAAATATTCAGTACATTATTCAAGTGAAAAATTCTATTACAGTCATCAGCCCCATTCATGATTTTCACAGTGATCATAATAATCTTGTGCAAAGGTACCTTCATTCTAAAAACTGATTTCTATTGATGTTCCACATATTGTGGACATTGTTGCAATACAGATTTGGCTTAGGCTTCTAGAAGTAGCATTTTAAGTAGACTTGACTATAAATTATACTATTTTGGACACAGAGGGACTGACTTCAAAATTGTATATTTTTATATAGTATATCTTGGCATTGCTATTTCTAAATTTTTAAACTGAAAAATCATTAAAATGGCTAAACTCATGCCTGTCTGTGACCCCTGAAGAGAACAGGCTACATGGAAATAGTGGGGAAATTTGCATCTCGTTATCTCTGAAGAGTCACTAACAACCATCTGCATACCATACAACCCAACTTCAAAGAGAGAGTAATACAAATAGCATCTATGTCTAATAGTCCAGGCTGGCCAGAGGAGATGGATTGTCTGCTGAGAAAAAGGCCCCACAACGTTCCTTTCAATTCCTAATATCTGAGGCATTTAATAGTCTTCACTTTTACATTGAAATTGTTGAATTATTTTGTCAGATTTGGCTATTGTGCCTGAAGGGAAATATATTGCACCATACCTTGTGTCCAGAGTAATACACCATGCCATTAACCAGCACCCACATCCATTCTGGATAACAAAGATTTTACTGTACTTCATTTTGCTTGCAAACTTACTATGTAATATCAGATGATTCTGACTATGACTGTTAAGTTTTAAATGCTTATTTTCTTGCTGTTCTAACCATGGGGCGATAAGCCAAATGTGCACATGTTTTTGAATTGTACCAAGAATGAATTACAATGTGACTTCTTGAGAAGGTGAGAGGGCATGGGATCCAAGGGGCTTTGGCCTTGTGGATCTGGAACCGGCTTGCCTGCAGAAGGCAGAGAGTGGTTGTGGATGGGTCTTTTTCTGCATGGAGATCAGTCACCAGTGGAGAGCCCCAGGGATCTGTTCTAGGACCCTTGCTGTTTGTCATTTTCATAAATGACCTGGATGAGGAAATAAAAGGATGGGTTAGTAAGTTCGTTGATGATACGTAGGTTGATGGTGTTGTGGATAGTCTGGAGGGATATCAGAAGTTGCAGCAAGACATAGATAGGATGCAAGGATGGGTGGAGAAGTGGCAGATGGAGTTCAATGCAGATAAATGTGTACTGGTCCATTTTGGCAGGACCAATTGGACGAAGGAGTACAATATCAAAGGTACTAGTCTTGGCAGTGTTGAGGAGCAGAAGGATCTTGGGGTCTGGGTCCATAGGACTCCTAAATCGGCCTCGCAGGTGAAGGGTGTGGTCAAGAAGCACATGGTGTACTGCCTTCATTAATCGAGGGATTGAGTTTAGAAGACAGGAGGTAATGCTGCAACTTTATAAGACCCTTGTCAGATCCCACTTGGAGTACTGTGTGCAGTTCTGGTTACCTCACTACAAGAAGGATGTGGAATCTATTGAGAAGGTGCAAAGGAAATTTACAAGGATGTTGCCTGGATAGTGAGGCATGCCTTATGAAGATAGGTTGAGGGAGCTAGGACTCTTCTCCCTGGATAGACGAAGGTTGAGAGGTGACCTGATAAAGGTTTATAAAATGTTGAAAGGAATAGACAGGGTGGATTCTCGGAGGCTATTTCCCAGGGCTGAAATGGTTGCTACGAGAGGACACAGGTTTACAGCGCTGGCAGCAAGTACAGAGATGTTAGGGGTAAGTTTTTCACTCAGAGGGTGGTGAGTGAGTGGAATCGGTGATGGAGGCGAACTCGCTGGGGTTTTTTTAAAAGACTTCTGGATGAGTACATGGGATTAAATAGGATTGGGAGTTACAGATAGTTCTATGGCCTAGTAGGTATGGGTATGATCGGTGCAGCTTGTGGGTCGAAGGGCCTGTTTGTGCTGTAATGTTCTATGTGTTATGTTTTAACATTTGGTTTTATGACAAAATCTGTTTAAATAACCAATGGAGGGACTTGGAGGGAGAAAGCTTTGTGAGAGCAGCATTTAAAATTCCCCACAAGTTAACTGAATATTTCAAAAAAATATTTGCCAAAAACAACTGCACAACCGTTGCAACCATTTTACAAAATCAATCCAGCTGACATGATCTCTGAAAGTTCCCCACGGAATATTGTCAGGATTGTTGGCTAACAGTACTCTAAACGATGACATGGTTCTGTGCAACAGAGCTGAACTGTAAAGATCTATCTTCTGGTCTCATCCTGAGAGGCAGCTAAAAAACATTAGTCTGAAAATCATATACACATTTTAAAAAATTACCAGGAATATAAAGATTAAGTTTTCCAGTCTTTTGCTTACACATTGTCATAATTTTAATGCTTTCAGCAGCAATCTCATTTCTCTCTGACGCAAGCACATTGTATACTTTCCTTTCATGTCACCCCATGTTTTGGGAATCTGACTTTGTATCGTACTGGGTCAGGTGCTGCTCTCTGCTCACATGTAAACCAGAAGTAAACTATAGTGGTAAGAATATTTAACTGTTGATACCAGTTTGGTCCAGTCAGTCAATGATAATTTCCAAGATGCTGATTGTGACGGATTCAGTGATGGCAATGCCATTGAATGTTAAGAGGCAATGGTGAGATTTTCTCTCGTTGGAGATGGTTACTGTCTGGCACTTATGTAGTGTACACGTTACTTGTCCAAGCCTGTATATTATCTTGGAATACTGCATTTGGACACAGACTGTTTCAAGATCTGAGGAGTTGTGAATAGTGAACATTATGCAATCATCAGCAAGACCACTGTTCAAGATGTTGAAGGTATGTTTGTTAACAACATCAACATCTGAAAAGGAGCACCTTTCAGTAATTAAAGACTGTTCAAGCCTGTTCCTTATGAAGCTGTCCAAACACTGCTGAAGTATTTGAATAAGACAGATGGTGCTAAGAAAATACTCCATTGAGGAAGATGAACTTTTTCATCTAACCTTAAATTGACCTTAAAACTGCAGTATTCATCAAGGAGTTTTGCCAAGAAACCTTATTGTTTCTAAATTCTTGACTAGCTCTAGATAAAAAGCCATATGATCCATGAAAAAAACCTTTTGGTTTGATTTTTACAATATTTTGTAATCTAATATAAAGTCGTATATTCCACAAAAGAGCACTGCTCACTTATTGCTTTCTTATTGCTCTGCAGGGCTCGAAAGCATCAGAAGTGCATGCAACATACACTAAAGAGCCATTTTAATAGTTTTTAACATCAGTGAGACATACTGATAGCTTTTGCATTCACTAAAAACTCCCCCATTCCTTCTCCTATTCAGGTATACAAACCCAAATGAATTCTGTAATTTCAAAGACATATCTGTACCTTCTAATCCCCAGCCTCAGACAGCAATTTTAAGTGATATTTCCTGCTACTGCTCTACAGATTGTTTAATTCCTTTGCACCTTCAGCTGGAGAAGCTTTAAGAATTTGGTATATCTCATCATCTACACCTGCTGCCCTAAAGTCAGCTAATACACTGCAAACTTGGTTCCCTCCCACTAAGTTTGTTGATCTGTACAGCATATTACAGGAGAGCAATGACCATGTCAATTATAGGCACCATCCCAAAAAAGCCATTGACAAGAGTCTGATCAAACAAAAAATGAATTACACTAATTTTTATAGTTTTTTTTACATAATTACATGATCTTTCAGATGACTGCAATCTGCAGTTTCAAGTCATCTCGTTATTATCTTCAGGCTACATAAACAGCCTGCATTATCATCCATCATAGCTCTTGATAGCTCCAAAGAGGCTTCAGCCGCATGAAGAGCTAACAGCTTTTCTTCCCTTTGCAGTTACCTTGAAAGGCTACTGCTTAATGATAAACAAGCTGAAACCAGAGGCTGCTCGGTGCTCATGATTCCACATGCAGAGGCAAGGAAATTATGCCTACATCAACTGCCATTTTGGCATTCCCACAGAGTCAGCAATATCCTTATGGAGTTTGAGCATGAGCCTATATACTTATACCACAAAGGCCCATTGTCAAAAGACTCTTTGCTGTGCACTGTTCTAAAAAGATTAATCACATAGTGCTTCATAGTTTTCCATCCGTTGGCAGATCCAACGGGATGAATGAGTACACTATCAAAGGTAGGAGTCTTAGCTGTGTGGAAGAGCAGAGGGATCTTGGGGTCCGGGTCCATAAGACTCTCAAATCGGCCTCCCAGGTGGAGGATGTGGTTAAGAAAGCTTACGGTGTACTGGCCTTCATTCATCGAGGGATTGAGTTCAGGAGTCAGGAGGTAATGCTGCAGCTTTATAGGACCCTTGTCAGACCACACTTGGAGTACTGTGCGCAGTTCTGGTCGCCTCACTATAGGAAGGACGTGGAAGCTATTGAAAGGGTGCAGAGGAGATTTACAAGGATGTTGCCTGGATTGGGAGGCATGCCTTATGAAGACAGGTTGAGGGAGCTGGGACTGTTCTCCCTGGAGAGACGAAGGTTGAGAGGCGACCTGATAGAGGTTTACAAGATGTTGAGAGGAATAGATAGGGTGGACTCTCAGAGACTATTTCCCAGGGCTGAAATGGTCGCGACGAGAGGGCACAGATTTAAGGTGCAGGGAAGCAAGTACAGAGGGGATGCTAGGGGAAAGTTTTTCACTCAGAGGGTGGTGAGTGAATGGAATCGGCTGCCGTCGGTGGTGGTCGAGGCGAACTCGCTGGGGTCTTTTAAAAGACTTCTGGATGAGTATATGGGATCCAATGGGATTGGGGGTTATAGATAGGTCTATGGCTGGGTAGGTTTTGATGTGTTCGGCACAACTTGTGGGCCCAAGGGCCTGTTTGTGCTGTAGTGTTCTATGTTCTAAAATCAAACACATTTGGAAAGCAAAATATGCATCAAGTGTTGTGCCAATTTGAACCTCTTGATGATAACCACATAACTGGCAAATCTTGAAAAAAGGGATTTTTTTTGGCTTTGAAGTTCTGGGTCTCCAGGAGCAAATGCGCATAGCGTACATTTTGGCAAGCAGAATGAGGAGAAGCAATATGAACTAAATGGAATAATTTTCAGGAGACTACAAGAGACCCTGGGAGTGCATGCACGTAATTCATTAAAATCAGCAGGACAAGTTGAGAAGGGTTTTAAAGAAAGAGTAGGTCCCTGAGTACCAGGAACAGTGGCAGAAAAATAAAAATGGCGAGTGATATCACAATCAGCCCACAGAAAGCATCAGCAAAACCCGAGGCTTTTAAGCCAATTATATCAGTTGAGTATCTACAATTAACCTTTTGTGTGTTTAACATTATAGGACCTGGACATAGATAAAAGAGTACTATCATGAATCATATCATAGCAGCCGACGTGCAGAAGGAGGCCATTTGGCCCATCAAGTCCCACCCAGGCCCAATCCTCATAACTCCATGCATTTACCATGCTGGTTCCACCTGACACTAAGAGGCAATTTTAGCATGGCCAATCCACCTAACCTGCACATCCTTCAACTGTGAAAGGAAACCAGAGTACCTGAAGGAAACCCATGCAGACACTGGGAAAACGCACAAACTCCACAAAGATAGTGACACAAGCCTAGAATCAAAACTGTGTCCCTGGTACAGAGAACTGAGGGAGAGAGATACAGACACTAAAGGAACATTGGCTCCAGGGGTGGCAAGGTGGCAGAATGGTTAGCACTGCTGCCTTACAGTGCTAGGGACCTGGATTTGATTCTGGTCTTGAATCACTGTGCGTGAAATTTGTATGTTCTCGCTATGTCTGTGTGGATAAGATCCTCTTTCAGAGAGTCAATCAGACTTGGTAGGCCAAATGGCCTCCTTCTACACTGTAGGGCCTCTGTGGTTCTATGGAAAGGAACAGATTGATCAATGGCTGATCAGCTTTCTTTTAACCTTACGTTTATTTCTGTTATCTTAGTTAATAGCCCAATAACAAAAGGAATGGCATTCCATGGAATATATATTCTGCATCATGTGTGGACTCCTGAATGCTTATGTCCAGGTCAAAAAACATTTGGGAAATATCTATAGTCAAAGGTATTTACACTCCAGCAGTTGGTATCACTGCAGTGAATTCACAAAGCTAAAATTATGTTGATAACACTTTTACGTTGATATCACCTCAGCTGCACAGGGTGTGCAGACAGGGAATGATTGGGTCATGCCAGACCGTGAATCAGGAATGTAGCACAGTGATTGCATGCTATTCTGCACCCTTAGTGTAGATTAGTACACAGTTATAGCAAGTAATTAGGAAATCTAATAGAATATTATTCATTGAGGGAAACTGACTACAATCTGTACTAGATAAAAGTATATGTGTGTGTGTGTGTGTGTGGGGGGGGGGGGGGGGATGTGGCTGTGTGTGTGTGTGGGGGGGGAGATGTGGCTGTGTGTGTGTGTGTGTTGGGTATATATGTGTGTGGGGGTGTGAGGGTCGGTGTGTGTGGAGGTGGATGTGTGTGTGGGGGGTAGGTGTATGAGGATGGGTGTGTCGGGGAGGTGGGGTGTTGGGTATGTGGGAGGTGCTGAGAGGGTGAGGAGGAGCAAAGTGGGAAAAAGGTAAGGAAAGGGGTGATAAAATGAGGAAGAACGGGAGAGGGGAAAGAATAATAAAGAAAGACAATAAAGAAACAATAGAGAACAGTTCAAAATGAAATAAAATGAAAACAAAGGGGTCAAACTAATCACCTGAAGTTGTTGAATTTGATGTTGAGACCGAAAGGCTGTAATATGCCTAGCTGGAAGACAACATGCTGGTTTCAACATTGAATTCAACAACTTCAGATGATAAGCTCTCCCCTACCTCAACCCCTTTGGAAGAATTAATAGTAGGATGGATTATTATTTAAATGGTGAAAAGTTGCAGCATGCTACTGTGCAGAGGGATCTGGGGGTCCTTGTGCACGAATCGCAAAAAATCAGTGTCTGCAGGTCCAGCAGGTGATCAAGAAAGCGAATAAAATGTTGGCCTTTATAGCGACAGGGATAGAATATAAAAGCAGGGAGATCTTGCTACAACTGTACAAGGCACTGGTGAGGCCGTAGCTGGAGTACTGTGTGCAGATTTGGTCCTCTTATTTGCAAAAGGATATACTGGCCTTGGAGGAAGCACAGAGAAGATACACCAGGCTGATACCGAAGATGAAAGGGTTAGCTTATGAGAAGAGACTGAGTAAATTGGGCCTGTACTCATTGGAGTTTAGAAGGTTGAGGGGGGATCTTATACAGACTAACAAGATAATGAAGGGGCTAGATACAGTAGAGGTAGACAGATTCTTTCCATTTAGAAAGGAAACCAGAACTAGAGGGTATAGCCTCAAAATGGAGGAGGGGGGGTCAGTTTAGAACAGAGTTGAGGAGGAACTTCTTCTCTCAGAGGATGGTGAATCTCTGAAATTCTCTGCCCATTGAAGTGGTGGAGGCTACCTCATTCAATATGTTTAAGACATGGGTAGATGGATTTCTGATAGACAAGGGAATTAAGGGTTATGGGGAGAAAGCAGGAAAGTGGATCTGATCCACTTCAGATCTGCCATGATCTTATTGAATGGCGAGGCAGGCTCAAAGGGCTAGACAGCCTAATCCCGCTCCTATTTCTTATGTTCTCTGTTTTCCTTTTATTTGATTTTTAACTGTTCTCTACCATTTCTCTATTGTCTCTCTTTATTTTCCCCTACACTTTTCCTCCTATTTTATCCCCCTATCCTTACTTTTTCTCCTCCATTTCCCCTCTCCCCTTTTCTCAATTTTACCTCCTTCCCACCTATCTCTCCCCCTCCCCCTACATCTTCATTTGTCACAGCTTACCCTCTGAATTCAGCTTTGCTGCCATTTAGCCATTCATATCTTCTATTCTCCTTATGGGCTGCCATTAGCAGCTTTTCCCCTTCTTTTTGTGGCTATAACTCATCCTTCCTTCCCTCACCCTACAGTATAAATATCTCCCACTTTCTATGCCTTTTAGCTTTGACAGAAGGTCATCTGCTCTTTTCTCTCCTTACAGATGCTGCCAGACCTGCTGAGATTTTCCTACATTTTCTGTTTTAGTGTCAGATTCCAGCATCTGTAATTTGCTTTTACTGGGGAAATCACATTGGAAATACTGTGTACAGTACTGAGCTCTTTATGTAAGAAAAAATGTAAATGTGTTGGAAGCAGTGCAGAGAAGATTTACAAATTAATAGCTGTAACAGATGGGTTGTCTTACGAAGAAAGATTGGACTGGCCAAGCTCATATCCACTGGAATTTAACAGAGTAAGGGGCAACATGACTGAAACATAAAAGATCCTGAGGGGTCCTTATGGAGTTGATGTGAAAAGGGTGTTTCCTCTTGTGGGACAAGCTAAAACTAGGTGTGACTGTTCAAAATACCAATTTAAAGCTTAGATGAGGAGAAGATTCTCTCAGAAGGTCATGAGCTTTTGGAACTCTCTGCCTCAAAAGAATCAGAGTCCTTAAATACTTTTAAGGCAGAGCTAGATGGATTTGTGATAAGCAAGGGAGTGAAAATTGGGAGGGGGGTGGGGGTGGAAATATGGAGTTGGGGGTACAATCAGATCAGCCACAATCTCGTCAAGGGACCAAGTGGCCAAGTCTTGCTCTCGATGGTATTTGATTTGATTGAATATTGCCACATGGATTAATATACAATTATTTCTTTACACTATACAAAGCATACCGTACATAAAAGAGGAAAGGAGAAAACGCAAAATGCAATGTTACAGTCATAGCTAGGGTGTAGAGAACGATCAATTTAATACAAGGTAGATCCATTCAAAAGTCTGATGGTAGCAGGGAAGAGTTGGTACATGTCCTCTGACATTTGTATCTTTTTCATGACAGAAGAAGATGGAAAGAGTAGGCCTGAGGTATGTGGAGTCTTTGATTATGCTGAGGCAGCTGGAAGTGTAGACAGTATCAATGGGTGGGAGGTTAGTTTGAGTGATGGACTGGGCTTCATTCAAGATCCTTTATAGTTTCTTGCAGTCTTGGATACAGCAGGGACCATACCAAGCTATGATATAACCATTGCTTTCTATGGTGCATCTGTGAAAGTTGGTGAAAGTCATACTGGACATGCCAAATTTCCTTAGCCTGCTGAGGAAGTAGAGGTGTTGTGGGTTTTCTCAACTATAGCATGGGCATGGAGAAACCAGAACAGGTTTTTGGTAATCTGGACACCTAGAAACCTGAAGCTCTCGACCATTTTCACTTTGTTCCCGTTGACATAGACAATGCTTCCTGAAACTGTTGACTATCTCCTTCATTTTATTGACATTGAAGGAGAGATTATTGTACGTCTCACTCTCCAGTCACTATTCGTTTCTGAATACAGTGAGAATAATGGTGACCTTGTAAATAAAACCAGAATCAAGTCAACACACCATTGGTGGCTCAGCTGTGCAAACAGGGCAGCACATTGCATATGATACTCAATAGCAAGAGAAGAATCATGAATTTCTGCAGCCATAATCATGATTCCAGGTTAGTATGTTGTCACCTTGGTATCAGTCAAAAGCAACACTGAGCAGCTACAGAATATTCTTGCCTTGGTGGTTGGGAGAGAAGAGATTGGGCTGAGCAACCAGAGTGATCATGGTGTCAGTGCTACCAGTAGCACAGACTGAAAGAGGAATGAAGTCCTTTAGGTTGAGGAAGGAGACTAACAAAGGCTATTTAGCTTAACCTAAGTGGTAGGAAAATTATTGGAAAAAGAATTCTGAGGCACTGTTTACATTGTCATTTATGAGGAATGGATTAATCAAAGATAGTCAGCATGGAGTTATTAACAGAAGGTCAGGTTTGTTCTATTTGACTGGATTTTTTTGAGGAGGCAACAGTGAGATCAGGGAGTAAATTGCCAGGAATAGGCTGAAGGGAGAGTTCACTGAGATATTGAAAATGATGAGGGGCCTAGATAGGAAGCACCTACTATCCTATCAGCAGAGAGGTGAACAATTAGGAGGCATAGATTTATAATCACTATAGAAAGATTGGTGAGATTTGGGGAGAAACGTTTTCACTCAGAGGGTAGTGGAAGTCTGGAACTCACTTCCTGGTTGAGTAGTGCAGACAGAAACCCTTGTTGCATTTAAATAAAAACACCTGATATGCACTTAGTCATCATAATCTACAGGGCTTTGAACCAAGAGCTGGAAGGTAAGATTAGATTAGATAGCTCTTTTCTGGCTAGCACTGACATGATGGACTGAAAGATCTCCATCTTTCTATATACCTTTCCATGTTTATATATCATTGAGTTTATTAATAGAGGGAAAAAAAAACAAGAAAGTTATGCTCAGTCTTTAGAAATGAAACTACAAATTCTGTCTCAGCTGGAGCACTCTGAGCATTGGACTTTAGAAAGATGTCAAAACCATGTGAGGGATACAAGAGAAATTTATTTGAATGGTAGCATGGAGTTATATGGTGAGACTAGACAAATTGGTCAAAGAAGGTTAAGGAGAGATCTGTTAGAGACTTAGAGAATGGGGGAGGCAGTAGCATTTGTCACTGGACTAGCAATCAAGAAACCTGGGATATGCTCTGGGGCTCTTGTTTTAATCCCATTATGGTAGATTGTAAAACTTAAAGTGAATAAAAAAATCTGGAATTGAAAGTCTAATGGTGACCATGAAACCATTACTGATTGTCATAAAAGCACATCTGGATTACTAATACTATTTATGGAAGGAAATGTTCTAACCTTACTTGGTCTGGCCTACATGTGACTCCAGATCCACAGCAATACTCTCTGAAATGGCCAATCAAACCACTCCGGACAGGCAACAAATGCTGGTGCAGCCAGCGATGCCCACATCTCATGACTAGTTGAAACACGGCAACTAAGGAAGAACTATCTCCAGTAAGAGAAAGTCTGATTGGTATCAAGAGGGCACATTTAAAAATGATTAGGAAAAAACAGATGACATTAGGATTTTTTCTTTCATACACTGAACTATTTGATCTCTAATAGAATGGTGGAAGTAAATTCAATAATAATATTCAAAAGGGATTAGTTGGATAGGTCTCTTCTGTATTTCTGAACAATTCCTTTGGATTATTCAATGAATGTCATGATACAAGGAATTTGTGTGGAACAAAGAGACCTTGGTATGTTTGTCCATAAATCTCTGAAGATGTATTAGTAAAGTGGTGAAAAAGGTATTTTGGATATTTGCCTTTATCAATCAAAGCAGAGATTGCAAAAGTAAATAAGTCACATCAAAGTTGTATAAAACTGTGTGCAGTTCTGCTTACCACATTATAGGAAGGAAGTTTGACAAAAGAAAAATTCATGACCTGCAAATTTCTGATTGGTTTGACTTTTCACTTCCCTGAATGGCCATGCCATTAGAATACATCTGATTGACTTTTCAGGGATCCCAGGCACACACTTGCATGAATGCAATTTGAATGCATTATCACGCAAGTGTGTGCCTGGGATCTATGAAAAATCAATTAAATGCATTCTGATGGCATGGCCATTCAGGGAAGTGAAAAGGCAAAACCAGAAATTTGCAGGTCATGAATTTTTCTTTTCCAAAATTTCCTTTAGCAAGAAGCAGCCTTGATTGGGTAAACCAATCAGAACCGGGCAAGTTGAAGGTGCCAGAAGGCCTTTCCATCTCCATATTTTCTATATTCCTTTCCCGGTGAAATAAAGGAGATTAAAAAGAAACTATCTTTACCGAACTTACACCATCACTCCCATACGTACAGATGATTGTAAGATTAAAGTCAGAGTCTACACAATTTCCATCTGCAGTAACTTAAAATGCAACCCAGCCATACTGCTTTTTCTACTTTAAGGAATATTAATCCTTTAAGTGCCATGGGGCATTTCATTATATTAAAGGTTATAGAAATATAAGTTGTTGTTGCTTCCTTTTTACACCCTGTATCTACTTTTATTCTATTCATAGTTACTGCTACTTGAGAGACATCCTCTTCTCAAATGAAAGCAGATGCAAAGTGCTTGGTTAATACTTCAGCCATGCTCAATGCTGCCAAAAGATCGCCTTATTGACCCCACTCTCCCTTTGGCTACCATTTTATTATTTACAGGGACTTTGGTTTCCCTTTTATGTTAGCAAGTCATCTATTTTCATTCTTTCGCTGTCTCTCTTATTTGCTTTATAGATCGCCTCTGTTGCGTGAAATGCAAATATCTTGGCTCACTGTCTGGTTTAGGAACCAGCGAGATCACAAATGGCATGTTGCTGGTGGCAAAACACTCTTTTCAAAAAAGAATCAGCTTGGTTTCACAAATAGGAATTTGCTGCTTGATTTGTTTTCTTAAGATGCATATCCGATTATCTTATTTAACAGCTATTATTATGGGCAGGACAGCTGTTTAATACAGTACTAAACGGGTACTGTAATGTATTTATCCCACTGTCATGATGTTTCTGCTACATACAGCTGTACAATAGAATCAGTTAGAAAAGACCATACCAATTATATTGATTGACAAAGCATAACAAATTAAAAACAGTGCAACTATTACATGGAGAATCAAAACAGGAAAAGCAGCTTTGTTCATGATTTTCTGTTGCAAATAAAACACAGATGCATTAGTCAAAGCGCAGCTGATTCTTAATGAATGTGCACAGTTCCCTTTGTAAAAATAAATGTAGCCTGAACATTGCACTTAATGCAGGATAGAACCACAAAAAGGTTATAGTGCATAAAGAGGCCATTCAAGCTATCATGTCAATGCCAGCCTAAAGAGAGAAGAAGAAACTAGGCACTCATTTTAATTTTGCTTTCCAACACCTGGTTCTGTACCCTTGCAAATTACAGCACTCTCTTTTTCTTCATGTCATTTCTAATCATTCTACCAATCATTTTACGTAGGGGTAATAAATCTTTCCTTCTATCATATCTAGACCCTCATATTTTTGTATACTTCAATTAGGTCACCCTTAGCTTCCTCTATTCTAAGGAAAATGAGCCCAGCCTATCAAATCTCTCCTCATTGTTGCAATTTTCAAGTCCTGACAACTTTCTTGTAAATCTCCTCTGTGCTTTCTCAGAGATTTACTTCCTCGTGGTGACCAGAATCGTACACTTTATGTTGTTTCCTGATGGTCCTACCAAATAATAAATAGTAAAATTTGCTGTAAACATATTCCTAAATGAAACAAATGTCTGGACTTTCAAAAATAGAAGTGGCACGGTGACAACAGCACCAGAGTCACAGAGTGTGGAGTTTGCACATTCTCCTCGTATCTGCAAGGGTTTCCTCTGGGCACTTCAATTTTCTCCCAAAGCTGCGTCAGTTAGCGAATTGGCCATGCTAAATTGTCTCTAATAATGTCAGCAAGCAGTTTACTTACCTGCTAACCAAGGCCGTGAGAGGTCTGGCATAATTTCAAACTCAATGTCAAAATGGAGGCTTTCATAATAATTAGTTTGAATGAAAGCTCACAAGAACGTATAGAACCCTCAGAGGGAAACTGGACACAGGGGTATACACCTCCTTCTCAGCAGTGAGTAGTCACCACAAACTGCAGTAACATCACTTAGACAGTCTACAACAAAGCATTTTACATATGGCAGCATTACAAGTATATCTTAGCACAATGCATTAAAATTGCAAAATTTGGCAGCATTGATAAAACATCACAGCTCAATACATTAAAATTGTAAGTCCTGACAACAGCATTAAAAAAATTCTCAAAAGCTAAAAGCTTCAAATTCTAATAAAAGCTTTTTGTGCACAATGAATTAATATGACAATGCCACTCAACGACTGACTGCTTTTCCTCCACTTGTAGGAGCTCTTAGTCTGATACAGTGAAAGCTTCAATACCTTTGGATCAGGAAGTTCTAGGTGCAAATGGCATTCCAGAATTGAAACACAAGCTACATTTCCAATGAAGACTTTGAAGTGTCAATGAGTGGGGCTGCATGTCCAGGGTGCCATTTTTCTGCTGGGATGTTAAACTGAGTAAGAGGTCTGACGACACCAATTTTAAATCCAACCGATTTATTTGATAGTAAACTTGCTAGCTTTCAGCGTTTGTGCCTTCGTCAGGCGAATGAGGTGTTCTGGTCTCCAAAAGCACACATATCAGCACAGACAGTTTACAGATTGCTGATTAGAATGCGGATTCACATTCTAATCAGCAATCTGTAAACTGTCTGTGCTGATATGTGTGTTTTTGGAGACCAGAACACCTCATTCGCCTGACGAAGGCACAAACGCTGAAAGCTAGCAAGTTTACTATCAAATAAATCGGTTGGATTTAAAATTGGTGTTGTCGGACTTCTTACTCAGTTTACCCTAGTCCAACACCGGTATCTCTACATCATGTTAAACTGAGGCCATGCCAGGTGGTTCAAGTGATGGGAAAAGATGCCAGGTACTATGCCCAGAGGATAAGTGTCAGCAAGGAACTTTCTACGGCTAACATACAGCTCTCAGCCAATACTACCGCAAACAAATAAACTTGTCATTTATCTCATGCCTGTTTGTGAAATCTTATGTATGCAGCTTGACTGCTGCATTTGTCTATAAATCAATGGTGACTGAATGTCAAAATAAATATATTGGTTATTCAACATTTGTCCTGAGACCATAAAAGCAATTTCATTCTTTTAGTGCCTAACATCCAACTTTAAAAAGCAATCCTATGTAAACCATAATTTTCCAGATGATGCAAAGCCAAAACTGTAGAATAAATGCAAATCATGAAAGAACGTCAAAGGGAAACAATCATCCAATGCTGTTTCAAAATGAATTCTTTCCTGCCGTGACACCTAGTTTGTACCATTCACCAAGAAATTTCGTAAATAAATTATTGCATTTTTAAAACAAGTATGCATTCACCTTCAAGAGAAAAACAATTTAAACCATCTTTGTATAAAAAAAAGGGTGGCCCCAATTGGCATCAGTTCTGGAGAAGGGTCATTTAGAACTGAAATGTTAAACTCTTTTTCTCTCCATAGATGCTGCCAGATCTCTGAGTTTAGCCAGCATTTTCTATTTTTATTCCAGAATTGCTTGCAGCTGAATGGTTTACCTTTTTAAACCCTATTACTGTTAAATAAGATAATTGGGATTTACATTCAATAAGTATTTTAAAAGTCATTTGACTTTTAAAAGTCATGAGTTACGAAATAGTTGTGCAATAAGCATTCAAATAACTATGATTTTTGTCCAATGTACAGGCATACAAACATGTGGGTTAGGAGTAGACCAATTTAATCCTTCTTTGCTTTTAAATCTGTCCTAACTTCTGATCTACCAATCCTTAGTTACTCACATATAGTGCATGCTTCTCCTCAAGTCTATTTTCTTGTGGGAACATATTTTTTTGAGAGTTATGAAATATCTGTTTAAATATCTGCCTCTACTTTTCTGCTGCCCTATCTTTTAGCATAACCTCCAATTCACAGTGGTCAACTTCATTATCATTACTCTGTAAATCTTTCTATTTATTTTTGAAATACAAGTCTTAAACATAAGTTCCTC
Source organism: Sphyrna mokarran (assembly GCA_024679065.1). Taxonomy (NCBI): domain Eukaryota; kingdom Metazoa; phylum Chordata; class Chondrichthyes; order Carcharhiniformes; family Carcharhinidae; genus Sphyrna; species Sphyrna mokarran. Next base: position 41,225,024 of record JAGIQG010000005.1, read on the forward strand.
ATTGAAAGTACATCATTTTATAATCACTGTTGCCAAGAGCCTTTTCTAGAAAGTCATTCATTAATCTCATCTCATTGCACATTACCAGGTCTAGAATGGCCTGTTCCCTGATTGGCTCTAAAATGAACTGCTCTAAGAAATTGTACAGAAAACACTACAAACTCTCTTACAGGCTACGTTTGCCAATCTGATTTGTTCGATCTATATGCAAATCAAAATCACCATGATTATTGCAGTGCCTTTCTTATAAGTCTCCAAACTTTCTTCCTATATACTCTGACCTAAGTGTAGCTGCTGTTAGAGGGACAATAAACTACTCTTACATGACTTCTTATCTTTGCTATTTCTTATTGCTACCCAAATCGATTCTACATCTCGATATTTTGAGTGAAGATCATCTTTCACTACTGCACTGATGTCAGCTTTATTTGACAACAGAAAACTTTCCTTAGCTTCCTGTCCTTCCAAATATTCAAGTCCCAGCCTTAGTCATCTTGCAGCCATATCTCAGCAATGGCTACCAGGTCAAACATATTTATTTCTATTTGTGCTAACAATTCACGTGTTTTGTTATGAATGCTGCACACATTCAGATTCTCAGCCTTCAATTCTTTAATTTTCCATTTTTTGCAAAATCTGGCCTTATCTATTACTGCATTCTTAAGTTTGATCCTGCCACATTCCAGTCATCACTACCCATATTACCACTTTTTCTCTTTAACTTACCATACATTAGAGAAGGATTATAGACAGTATGAGAGGGAGGTTAGACAGGTGATGGAGAAGGGAAGCGCCCAGACTGAGGGTCTGAGGTGTGTCTATTTTAATGCCAGGAGTGTAGTGAATAAAGTGGATGAGCTCAGGGCCTGGATTGCTGCTTAGAAATGTGATGTGGTGGCCATTACAGAGACTTGGATGTCTCAGGGACAGGACTGGGTACTTCATGTGCCAGGATTTAGATGCTTCAGGAAGGACAGGGAGGGAGGTAGAAGAGGTGGGGGAGTGGCACTGTTGATCAGGGACAGTGTAACGTCTGTAGAGAAGGAGGATGCCGTGGAGGGACTTGTCTACAGAGTCTCTGTGGGTGGAAGTTAGGAACAGCAAGGGGTTGAAAACTTTGCTGGATGTTTTTTTATAGGCCGCCCAATAGTGACAGGGATGTTGAACTGCAGATAGGGAAACAGATCCTAGAGAGATGTAGAAATAACAGAATTGTTGTGATGGGAGACTTTAATTTCCCAAACATCGACTGGAATGTCCCCAGGGTAAGGGGTTTGGATGGTGAGGAGTTTGTTAGGTGTGTTCAGGAGGGTTCCCTGACACAGTACGTGGATAAGCCTATGAGAGGAGAGGCTGTACTTGACCTGGTGCTGGCTAATGAACCAGGACAGGTGTTGGATCTCTCGGTAGGAGAGCATCTCGGGAATGGTGATCATAATTCTATCTCCTTCACGATAGCATTGGAAAGAGATAGGATCAGGCAGGATAGGAAGGTGTTTATCTGGAGTAGGGAGAAATATGAAATCATTAGGCAGGAAATTGGAAGAGTAAACTGGAAGGAGGTGTTCTTGGGGAAAAGTACTGAAAGAAGGTGGTGGATTTTCAAGGAATGTTTGTCTGGAGCTTTGCACGACAACGTTCCAGTGAGACAAGGAGGTTTTGGTAGGTCGAGAGAACCGTGATGCACAAAGGTTGTGATGAGCCTAGTTAGGAAGAAAAGAAAGTTGTACAATAGGTTCAGGGAGCTAGGGGATGTTAAGGATCTAGAGGCATATAAGACTTGTAGAAGAGAGCTTAAAAAGGAAATTAGAAGAGCCAGAAGTGGTCACAAGAAGGCTTTGGTGGGTATGATTAAGGAGAATCCCAAGGCATTCTACAAATATGTGAAGAGTAAAAGGATGAGAAGAGAAGGGATAGGACCTATAAAAGGTGAAAGGGGACAGTCTGTGTGGAACCAGAAGAAATGGCAGAGATGCTTAATAAGTACTTTGCCTCAGTATTCACGGTGGAAAGTGATCTGGGGGGTTGTACTACAGGATTGTGGCAAACTGAAAAGATTGAGAATGTGGCCATTAAGAAAGAGGATGCGTTGGAACTGTTAAATTCCATGAAGGTAGATAAGTCGCCGGGTCCGGATGGGATGAACCCCAGGTTACTGTGGGAAGTGAGGGAAGTGATTGCAGAGCCCCTGGCGATGATCTTTGCGTCGTTGATGGAGACGGGAGAGGTTCTGGAAGATTGGAGGATTGCAGATGTGGTGCCTATTTTCAAGAAAGGGAACAGGGATAGCCCAGGCAATTACCGACCAGTGAGTCTGACCTCAGTGGTTGGTAAGTTGATGGAGAGGATTCCGAGAGGTAGGATTTATGAGCATTTAGAAAAGTTCAGTATGATCAGAAAGAGTCAACACAGCTTTATTAAGGGCAGATCGTGCCTCACGAGCCTAGTTAACTAATTTCTCCACCTGCATTGTCACTTTCCTGTGTACCTGTACACCCAGATCCAATACTCCTAAGAGTTCTGCCATTTACTGTATGTTTCCTATTTGTATTAGACTTTCCAAAATGCATTAACTCACATTTGCCCGGATTAAACTCCACCTGCCATTTCTCCAACTGATCTATACCCTGCTGTATCCTCTGATGGTTCTCATCACTGTCTACAAATCCAACAACCATTGTGTTGTCCGCAAATTTACTAATCAATCCAGTACATTTTCCTCCAAATCATTTATATATATTACAAACACCAGAGGTCCCAGCACCGATCCCTGAGGAACACCACCTGTCACAGCCCTCCATTCAGAAACACACCCTTCCACTGCTATCCTCTGTCTGCTTTGACCAAGCCACCTTGCCAGCTCATCTCTGATCCCATTCAAGTTCACCTTCTGCACCAGTCTGCCATGAGTACGGCTCCCACTTGCCCAGTTCTGGTGCCAGTGCCTCATGAATCAAAACCCATTTTTACAATATCAGCTTTTGAGCAGTTAAGTCTGTAATCTTATTAACCCTATGCTTATTCACTTGTGGCTCAGGATCTGAAGATCATTATCTCAGTGGTTCAGCACAAAATCCTCAGGATTTATTTATTTGCAGCTATGTTCATCCCTCAGATCCACTCCTCCTCCAGCAGTTAGGTGCTGCAGGTTGCTATCCTTAGACTTTATTATCTGCTCCCAAGAAGGTAAGTAGAGTTAGGCTGCAGTCCTTGCGATTAATTTAAGTGTGTTTCCCATTTGTGTTCTTCCTGCACTCCTCTCCTGAAAGGCAAGTGGAATAAAGTCATAAACTAGGCTTTATTTACTTTTACTCTGGTCTGTGCTTCTGACACAGTAAGGGAACCATGGTGTACTAAAAAAGTTAATTTGCTGGTTAAAAGGAAAAAGGAGGCTTATGTCAGGATGAGGCTTGAAGGCTCAGTTAGTGCAATGGATAGCTATAGATTAGCCAGGAGGGAGCTAAACAGTGAGTTGAGGAGAGCTAAAAGGGGACATGAGAAGACTTTGGCTGATAGGATCAAGGAGAATCCTAGAGCTTTCTTTAGATATGTTAAGAATAGAAGATTGGTTAGGGCAAGATTAGGGCCAGTCATAGACAGCAGTGGGAAGTTGTGCGTGGAGCCTGAAGAGATTGGAGAGGCACTGAACAAATATTTCTCTTCGGTATTCACGCAGGGAGATGTAAATGTAGTTGTGGAGAACACTGGGATACAGGGTTGCAAACTGGAAAGTATTGAAGTAGATAAGGAGGATGTGCTAGATATTCTTGAGGGTTTGAAGTTAGATAAGTCCCCTGGGCCGGACGGGATTTACCCTAGGATTCTCTGGGAGGCGAGAGAGGCGATTGCAGAGCCTCTGGCTCTGATCTTCAGGTCGTCGTTGGTTACGGGTATAGTGCCGGAAGACTGGAGGATAGCGAATGTGGTCCCATTGTTCAAGAAGGGGAATAGAGACTTTCCAGGGAATTATAGGCCGGTGACTCTTACTTCTGTTGTGGGCAAAGTATTGGAGAGAATTATTAGGGATAGGATTTATAGTTATTTAGAGAGAAATGAATTGATTGGGGATAGTCAGCATGGTTCTGTGAAGGGTAGGTCGTGCCTTACTAACCTTATTGAGTTTTTTGAAAAAGTGACCAAAGAGGTGGATTGGGGTAAGGCAGTTGATGTGGTATATATGGACTTTAGTAAGGCGTTCGATAAGGTGGCCCATGGAAGGCTTCTGCAGAAAATGCAGATGTATGGGATTGAGGGTGATTTAGCTAATTGGATTAGGAATTGGCTAGCAGATAGAAGACAGAGGGTAGTGGTTGATGGGAGATATTCATCGTGGAGTTCGGTGACAAGTGGTGTACCTCAGGGGTCTGTTTTGGGGCCCCTGCTGTTTGTAATTTTTATAAATGATCTGGATGAGGGTATTGAAGGATGGATTAGTAAATTTGCAGATGACACCAAAGTCGGAGGAGTGGTAGATAGTGAAGAGGGGTGTTATAGTTTGCAGAGAGACTTGGACAAGTTGCAGAGCTGGGCCGAGAGGTGGCAAATGGAGTTTAATGTGGAAAAGTGTGAGGTAATTCACTTTGGCAGGAATAACAAATGTGTAGAGTATAGGGCTAATGGTAGGACTCTCAATAGTGTTGATGAACAGAGGGATCTTGGTGTATATGTGCATAGATTCCTGAAAGTTGTCAATCAAGTCGATAAGGTTGTTAAGAAGGCATATGGAGTCTTAGCTTTTATTGGTAGGGGGATTGAATTTCGGAGCCGCAACGTCATGTTGCAACTGTACAAAACTCTAGTGCGGCCGCACTTGGAGTATTGTGTGCAGTTCTGGTCCCCGCATTATAAGAAAGATGTGGAGGCATTGGAGAGGGTACAGAGGAGGTTTACCAGGATGTTGCCTGGTATGGAGGGCAGGTCTTATGAAGAGAGGCTGAGGGATTTGAGGTTGTTTTCGTTAGAAAGAAGGCGGCTAAGAGGAGACCTTATTGAAACATATAAGATGATTAGAGGTTTAGATAGGGTGGACAGTGATAGCCTTTTTCCTAGGATGGAGAAAGCTAGCACGAGGGGACATAGCTTTAAATTAAGGGGTGGTGGTTATAGGACAGATGTCAGAGGTAGGTTCTTTACCCAGAGGGTGGTAAGGGTATGGAATGCCCTGCCTGTGTCAGTTGTAGATGCGCCAAGTTTGGTGGCGTTTAAGAGGTTAGTAGATAAGTTTACGGACGAAAAGGGAATGGTTTAGGTTAGAGGGTCATTGCTTTTTCCTAATTGGTCGGCGCAACATCGAAGGCCGAAGGGCCTGTTCTGCGCTGTAATGTTCTATGTTCTTGTTCTATGACACAGGTCAACTCCACACAGAAGGCAAATGATGTAGACCTTAATCCACTGATTTTATTTATTTGCTCCCCAGTCTGTGTTTCTCCTGTAGGTCTACTCCTTTTTTGGTAGGCAAATGATCAGTGTAGCTCACATTCTTTGCGTGTACGAGGCAATCCCAGTGAACATCATGTATAAATATCTGAATCTCTGAGAAAGTGGTTGGAAAATGGAATTGAAGTCTACTGCTCTTTCAAAGAGTCAACCTGACTGAATATTTGAATGACCTCCTCCTGTGATGTATAATTCTCTTAATGCAAGGAGGATGGCAGCTTCACACAGGATACTTAATGTACTTTTTCCATATTAATCAAATATCAGTACACATACACGGACGCGCACACACACGCATACACATGCACGCACACACACGCGCTCATATGCATGCACGTACACACATCTTACCCCAGTTGGTTGAAAAATCAGTCCATCCACTTCATGGCTGACTTCACGAGCAAAACTTCCTTCCAGCAGCTAAATTAAAAACAGAACAATTGAATGAGTGGGTATAATTTCAACAGCTGAACTGATTGTCAAAGAACTGAAAAGGCTATTAAAGCTGCAAATTGCACAGTCGACACAAACATGATAACATTTTAACTTGACACGACAGTTACTTCAAAGACAACTGAAATATTTTAGTTTAAAATAAAATTAATAATTTCCCTCTTTATTAAGATGGAGCCAATTAACATTATGATTTCTTCCATTGATACCATACAGTTGTGGGATGACTCTGGTGCACAGGTTTAGCAGGTGCAACTCCAGCAATTCCTGATAAGAGTTCCCAAGTCCTGGCTCTTGCCAACAGCACTTAAGATCTAGATAAACATAAGCTCTCTTTGTGTAGATTTCTCATTAGCTTGAATCAAGGAAGCTTAAAGTCATTTGAAGATCAAAAGTGCAGAGAATACTCAGCAGGTTTGGCAGTATCTGTGTAGAGAGAAATATTTCAAACTTCAATTCTTTCTCTATCCATAGATGCTACCAAGTCTGCTGAGCATTTACAGCAATTTCTGTCTTCATTTCAAATTTCCAGCCTCTGTATATTTTGCTCTTGTATTCTTTTACACTCATGCTTACAGCCAAGTTTGTGTCAGGCACCCAGCTGATTTTTTTTTTTAAAGTGTCAACTTTAACTTTATGAAAAATAAATCAAGTTCTATATTTTTTTTGTCGAAAGGGAATTGCTGTTCACTTCAGCACACAATTGAGGGTATTGCAAATGCCAGGAACTGAGTGAATTTGATAAGCCAGTCTCCATGCGCAATCAAATTAAGAGGAAGCGAAAATGAAATGTCCAGTGAAGTTTGGTTAAAGAAGGAGATGATATAGTTTCATAAAAATATCAGCTGCAAATTTGTAGACAACCCTCAATTGCTTTCAATACAATAGATATCAGCCTGTGTCTCAGAACACCTTCTTCTCATCCTTTAGAAAAAAAACAAAACTAACATATAATCATGAGAAGAACAGCTAAACGTTAGTGAAAATTTGAAGACAAAAAGCCGACCATGCCTGCCCATAATAAGCTTGCAGAATCAATGAAAGAAGGGATAGCACCAGTGGAAAGACAAAACCAGCTTGAAGTTCAGTAGGCAGGTTGTAAATACAGTATTATCCAAATGAGCAATGTGTAAATATGGAATAATTACCTAACCAGCAAATTAAACATAGAGTGATGAATTAACAAACAAGTAAAATAAATATTGAATAATTATTTACTGATCTCTCAGTGAAATAAGGAGGGTGGGATACAGAGATATAAACAGAGGACTGTGAACACAAAGTAAAAAAGACTGAGGTAAGGATGGAAGAAGGACATAAACTGGGAAGGAGGCAGTAAGGATGTGGGCTAGCAAGTATTTGGAAATCTTTTAAATGAAGGGAATTTAAGATCTGAAGATAAGCACATTGTGACAATGGCACTGATTCTACTTCAACCCAAAGGAATGGCAGGGCAGGGCAAAATTACCGATAAACAAGCAGAATTCACAGCAGAAGTCCAAAATTAAAGCTTTTAATCTCCCAATGTTGATTAGGAGGGAAGTTTTACTCATATACAAGCAATACTTTTTTCCCCACTCCTGGGAAGCAGGGAGTATTAGCTTCATCATGACTTATTGCCCACCCTTAATTGTCCATCAGAAGGCGATTGTGAGCCGCAGCCTTGAACTACTGCCATCCAAATGGTGTAGGTAAATCCACAATGTGCTCAGGAAGGGAGTTTCAGATTTGGACCTAATGACAGTGAAGAAACGGCAATATCATTCCAAATCTTTGGCTAGAGTCAAGGAACAAAAAAGGTACCATTACTCAGTTTATAGATCATCATCCAGTGGGAAATGTGTAGGGAAACAAATTTGCGAGGAAAGTACAGTCTGAATATAGACTGAAATGGTAATATAGATAGGATATCCCTTATCTGTAAATCTCCAGATCCAAAGCCTGCATTTTTGTTTAACCTCATGAACCTTTTAGTGCAGGAAGTCTGTTATTGTTACCTTGTGAACGTTCTCCGACAAGCAGAAGTGCAGATGGTTCCACGGATGGGAGTTTAATGCAGGTTCTCTGTATTTATTATTCAATGGCATATCTTATTTTTCTTGCCATTTTACTTACTTTAGAACATAATTAGCCTCGGCTTTGCCATGGCAATGCATGCAGTCCAAGGCCTATATGTGGTATGCAAAAACCAAAATTTTCTGAAATGCAATTGGTCCCAAGGGTTTCAGATAAAAAATACTCAACTTGTAGTATAAAAGGCAGAGAGGGGCAAGAGAATTTTTGACAGTAATATATTTCTCATCCAATGAGAAAGGAGGTATTGCTGTATATGGTACTTGGGAACGAGGTAGGTCAAGAGGATCAAATTTCAGTAGGGACACGATTAGGAGATAGTGACCGCTATATCATAAGGATTAGGTTAGTTATGGAAAAGGACAAGGAACAATTCAGAAAAGGAATAACTAACGGTGGTAAGAATGGATCTGATACAGATAAATTGGAAATAAAGATTAGCAGGCAGAATTGATTTATCAATTAATGATCTATGATTAATCTAATGATCTAATAATTATCTAATGATAATTTATCTATCAATGGGTTCATAGATCATAGAGGTTTACAGCATGGAAACAGGCTCTTTGGCCCAACTTGTCCATGCCGTCTTTTAAAAACTCAGCTAGTCCCAACTGCTCGCATTTGGCCCATGTCCCTCAATAGCCATCTTACTCATGTAACTGTCTAAATACTTTTTAAAAGACAAAATTGAGCCGGTCTCTATTACTACTTCTGGCAGCTTGTTCTAGACACTCACCATCCTGTGCGTGAAAAAAACTGCCCTTCTGGAACCTTTTGTATCCCTCCCCTCTCACCTTAAAGGGTGGCCTTTAAAGAAGAAACAGTTCAATTACATTGAAGGTATATTGCTTAGGGATAGGGTAAACTAATCAGTGTTCCCTGAATAGTGAAACAGAGATTAAGATAAAGCTGAAAAAGTGTGCTTACGAGAGATATCAGGTGGAAAATGCAGTTGAGGAGCAGGTTGAATGTGAAAAAATGAAAGGTTAGCAGCTGAATTAAAAAAAAATCAGAGGAGCAAAGAGAAAGTATAAGACTAGCAGCTAACATAAAAGGGAGTCTAGAAATATTCTACAAACATATAAATAGCAAACAGTATCTGAAATAAAAATCTGTAGGTGTTCATTTCTTGATATAACTTAAGACTAAAATGGTTTTCAATCAAAGCTGAGCTTCACTCAGACTATGGGTAGAATTTTTTTCGCAATTTCATGCAATTTTGTGATTTAATTTAGAGCAACTCAAACAAGCTAAATCCAGCAAGACACATTAAAATTAGGGCGTACATCAATCGTTTTGGACAGAATATTAGCAGCAAAATATCTATCTATGGCACAGTCTCCCCCTGGAACTTTTTCTAAATCTTCTGAAATGTGAACACAAAATTAATTGATATTTGCTGAAGCATGCCATCAGAATTCTTTGATCTGTCACTGCCTCAAAATAATGTCTGCAAATGATTCTATGTACTCAGCAATCATTAAAGTCAAGTTTATGAGACACAACATGCCCTTTTAGAATTGTTTCAACCTGCACCCTTTTGTCAGACACTAATTTTTATTTGAAAGCACATGCCACATTTCATTTAATATGCAGTGAAGCTGGACAATCAGCAGACTTTGCAGTGGTGATAAATCACAATGGTGCAACTCAAAGTCTCAGCATACTGAATATTAATTTTGTGGTGATTATGAGGCAAAAATGACAGTAAATGATATTGGTCACAGACCTCAAGTATTTCAAATTTATAAATAAGACCCATTTGTATATATACAAATAAATAAAAAGAAACTAATTCATTTCCTTAAGTCTGGACAATTCAATTAGTTTTTTAAATGCAGGAAATAAAGCAAGTCTGAAGCCACAGTGTAGCAGGTATGTAATTATATTCAACTGCATTGGTGCGCATGCAAACAGAGATCTCCCTGCTTGGGTCACACTCTGTGTGGGGAATCTGCACATTCTCCTCATGTCTGTGTGGGTTTCTTCTGGGTGTTCTGACTTCCTCCCACAGTCTGAAAAACACGCTGGTTAGGTGCATTGGTCATGCTAAATTCTCCCTCAGGGTACCTGAACAGGCATCACAATGTGGCAACTAGGTGACTTTCACAGCAACTTCACTGCAATGTTAATTTAAGTCTCTTTATAACACTAACAAAATAAAACTTTTAAAATTTTAAAAATGAATATCACCTCCACTCCACTACCCCAGCAACTCAAGGGGATTACATAACTGAGGTTTCCTCCTTATGTTACGACAAATAAAGACAACATAAGAATATTTATTCATTTGTTCAGCTTACAGCTGTATCATATACACTTTATAGATGTTATAGAATCCATTTTGTTAATCAATTATGTACAAGATTTATAGTATGCCTTCCCGTGCAAGACAAAAAGTAAAGCAAAAAGAAATCAAGGTGATAAATGCGTAACTGTTTCAATGCAAGGTCAATATTCACCACCCAAAGATCTAGATATTTACAAAAACTTGGAGCACTAGGAAATATTTGAAATATATTGCCATTTCCTGAAAATGTCTATTATTTCAAAACTTCAGGGTCAACAAGTTCCTTCTCTTGGTCTTGCCGATTTCTTTAATGTATACTTTGCAAAGCATTGTAAAACATTTGCAGTATAGAAACAAAGGGTCTATGGTAGCCTTTTTGCTTCAGAGAAACCTATTCTCATTCTACTTCAAGAGCGTTATTTCTAATTTCAGTCATTTGTTTATCTATCTTCCTCTGAAATGCTTCTATAATAGTCAACTCAACTACAACTTGTGTAGCAAGTTCCATATTCTAACTGCTCTCTGGTGGAGAAGGTTTACATGCATTCCCTTTTGGATTTATTACTAGTGACAATCTTATATCTAAGGCTCATGGTTTTGGTCTCAAATTCCATGCCTACCCACTATACCCTTTGACTCCCATGTCAATCAAGAATCTGACAAGCATACAAATTAGGAATATCCTTTAGGATGCAGGCATGCCAACTGCAAAGCCATGATTATTTCACACCAACTGAAATAGATAGGACATGTCTGCATTCTCGACTAGACTGTTCAAACAGGATATATCATCACCACTCACAACTCAAACCTTTGTGGATTCCTTCGTTTAAATTTATGACTCTAGTTTTGGATTCGACTACTTCACTTATCATGCTAATTGCTGCATATTATGATCACTCTTCTCAAAAGGGCCCTGAGCAATATAGTTATTAATGAAATAATCAACCAAAACAGTATCCAAAACAGATTATCTGTTAGAGAGGGAAATGGACCCAAGGGATTCCTGCCCTACCTATCTAGTGCTTTTACTCTGTCTAGCAGTCAGCCACTCCCTTTTTGTCTGTGCACACTTTATCTAAGTGTAACACTCTACTGCACATGTTAGCCACAAGGAGCACATCCTTGTGATGCTCCACACTGATTGTGACTGTAGCTTTAGTTCCAAAATGGACTTTGAGTAGCTGCAACTGAAGATACTTCCTGCATACGTGGTCGACTTGTCTATATCTCTAACCTTCCACATCACACAGGAAGATCATTTCATCTTGCCAAGCTGCCCTGCAATGACTTACTCTTCATTTATTTACTTTGCTTTTACTTCCTCTAGTTTAGGGCATATTAAGGACAGTACAAATGCTCACCACATCGTACTACCAAGGCACCACTCTTTCACCCGAGAAAAGATAAAAAATGAAAGGAGCACCTCCTTCCCTTTTCAGTAAACTCCTCAGTCATCAAACATCAACTTAATCAATCTACTGCAGCCTCAGCAGCATTCCACATGGACCGATTGTGTAGTTCATAGAATACTTATAGTGCAGAAGGAAACCATTCGGCTCATCGAGCCTGCAGTAACCATAATCCTACCCATTCCCATAACCCCACATATTTACCCTGGTAAACCTCCTGACACTAGGATCAGTCAATTTAGCATGGTCGATCAACTTAACCAGCACATCTTTGGACTATGGGAGGAAACCCATACAAACACAATGAAAATGTGCTACAAAGTGCTCTTTCCAGCTGGTGGTTAAACTGTCCATGACTTTCAAAGATCTTAGTATTACTCTGTAGGTATCATTAATATAGAAAAAATATTGCTAATACTCAAGATATTATATTGTATTAATCAAATAACTCAATATAAATCAAAGGACACAGCTTTAAAATCTCACAGTTCACTGATTAGTCCATAGCTAGAGGATAGCTTTACCTCCCCAACATGGTGGATAATATAATGGAAAAAAAGTCCAGAACACTAAAATAATGAAAAGGATGGAATCCTAAAGATGCCGTACTAATAGATTATTCCAGTTATAAATAGATTGTGATGGACCAGGTTTGCAATTTTATCCTGTTTTAGAGGTGAATAGATCAGACAGTTGGGTGATTGTTGATCTTGAGATAAGTGTGAGCCATAGAAATGCATCATAAGATGATGTGATGGATCCCGATTTTCCACATGCCTTCGAGAAGGCCTGACATACAGAAAAAAAATGTTTTTACTGATAGATTCTGTTCTGTGTAACCTCCTGGATTTACTTTCAAAGGTTTGTTTTATTTCACAATTCATGGATGGCAGCTGATAATGTGTGTTAAATATTCATAACTTTAAAGAACCTATTTTATTTTAATTATGACACTTTGAACAGCTTATTTAAGTAATTAGCAGATGTGGATTATTATCTTTGTCGGTACAGAATTGCAAGAGCAATATGGGAGAAGAGAGACAAACTCTGATGCATATTTCTGATTGTGCGATTTCATACGGCATTCAATTAAGTGTACAGACAAGGTAATTTGTCCTGCAGTTTCTACTTGCAAATGAATTTGCACTACATTACTGTGCTTTGTTCAGACTAATGAAACCTATTGCGTGGGAAGGTTTCTCCTTACAAAATGACATCTGCAGTTAGAAATAAATTACCTCACTAAAAAGAACAAATGCCAGTCACCTGGTTTGTTAACCTTCAAACCCATACAATAAGGCAAAGCAAAATTTCAGTAATTATTGTCAATTTAACACTTTCGCAAAAGACAAATTCTGGATAAATGTAATATAATCACAGCTGCAGTTCTACTTGTTTAGTATCAACGATATTAAAATTACATGCAACATATACAGTGAGGTTGCACTTGCAACATGCTCAAGTTAGCTCTGGATTGATACCTATGTGATTTTCCACACAAATGTACAGCTCTTCAGCTGGCTCATATGTATCAAAGTGCTTTTGAAACATAAAGGCCAAGATGCTCTGTTGCTTTACACTGAGCTATCTCAAGGCACTGCAAATGATTTTAGCATGCCTGAATTTAAGAGAGATGGTGAAAGTTAGCCAGGGTTCCCACCTCTGATTGATATCCAACGGTCTGTATGTGAAACTGCAAATGAAGAATAGCCAATTGTACGACACACCACAGGGTTCTGAGTATCTAAGGAGTGGTGCCCAGCAAGGGTTCACATATTCAGGAGAAAATTCAGAACACAAAAGAAAACATGATATATATTGTATGCCTGCACATCTTTAATTTCATGGAAAGAAAAATGGGGACTTACTGTAAAATGAATAAAAGATGACTAAAATGTGAGGTGTAAAACAGCTGGTAGAGATACAACACTTGATTATTAAATGTTGTTTTTTCAAGACCTAAAGATTATACGTTCAATGTCCAAGGTTTTCAGAAAGCTAAAATTGCTAGAAGCAGTGATGATCTGTGCCTCACAGGAATACTGAATTGTAAAATAGATTCAGACTTATCAAACAAACATCATCAAAATAAAAAGCTCCCAAACTACAAGCAGAGGTCTACAGGGAAATATAAATTCTGAGAAAAACACAACATTGCTACAAGCTTAAAAATAAATCTGGAAAATAGATGCAACACTTCTATCATATGAAGAATTAATCTCAAAATCTTCAGCACTAAACTTTATCAGGCACAACAAGTTATAAGGAGCAATTGGACAAAGAATAATGTGGACTCCTTTGTGCAAAAATCTTGTACACAATGGTCCCGACAACAGTGAATGTTGAGATTTGTTCACTGCTATTGAGGGTTGCAATTATATCAGAGATTCTGGGGAGCCGATTTATGGTTCCAATATCTCAAGAATCAGGGGAGCTGACAGTCACCCAGAGCCCACAAGGATGCAACTGAGACAGTCTGCCCTAATAATTGTCCTTTTTTTTCACACCAATTTCCTTAGAATTATGTTCCTAAGTATGCTTTAAGGAAATCAAGGTGGCATGTCAAAGCATTCCAGCACAAAAGCAACCTGAATACAGATAAACCCCCAGGTTCTGATGCTATTTGTCAAACCCCAAGACTTGCCACTTCCTCCCAACAGCCACCCACACCCCCAGTCCTCAATCCTTCCTGATACTGTCACAAACCACCCCCGCTCGGCAATACTGCTCAGATCTCTTCCTGATACTGCTCATCCTCCCCCTCCCAAGCATTGTTTGTGGAGGGTACAGCGGGGAGAATTGTCAGGGGTGGGAATGGGGGTTTGAGCACTGTTTACAGTGTTTGAGTGAGCACAGTTTTGAGGGTGATAAGGTACGCGAGGGGAAGTTTACGATGTCAGGGACGTGATGTGGCGGAGATTCAAAGATTGAGCAATATCAAATATGCAGAGCTAGGGTTGGGCAGAGCAATGCCAGGGGGTATTACAGAGCTATTTAAAAAGTCTAAGTCAATTAACTGAAGGCAGAACTCAAAGAGATTTAGAACATAGAACACTACAGCACAAACAAGCCCTTCGGCCCACAAGTTGTGCCGATCATATCCCCACCTACCAGGCCTTAGAGCTACCTGCAACTCCCCATACCATTTAATCCATATACACGTCCAGAAGTCTTTTAAAAGATGTCAGCGAGTTCACCTCTACCACCACTGACGGCAGCTGATTCCACTCACTCATCACCCTCGGAGTGAAAAACTTACCCCTAACATTTCTTCTGTACTTGCTCCCCAGTACCTTAAACCTATGTCCTCTTATAGCGACCATTTCAGCCCTGGAAAGCAGCCTCCGAGAATCCACCCTATCCATTCCTCTCAACATTTTATAAACCTCTATCAGGTCGCCTCTCAACCTTTGTCTCTCCAAGGAGAAGAGACCTAGCTCCCTCAACCTATCTTCATAAGGCATGCCTCACTATCCAGGCAACACCCTTGTAAATCTCTTCTGCACCCTCTCAATAGCCTCCACATCCTTCCTATAGTGACCAGAACTGCGCACAGTATTCCAAGTGGGGTCTGACAAGGGTCTTATAGAGTTGCAGCATTATCTCCTGACACCTAAACTCAATCCCTCGATTAACGAAGGCCAGTACACCATATGTCTTCTTGACCACATCCTCCACCTGCAAGGTCGATTTAAGAGTCCTATGGAACCGGACCCCAAGGTCCTTCTGCTCCTCAACACTGCCAAGAGTCCTACCCTTGATGTTGTACTCCTTCATCCCATTGGTCCTGCCAAAATAGACCACTACACATTTATCTATGTTGAAGTCCATCTACCACTTCTCTGCCCAGTCTTGCATCCTGTCTATGTCATGCTGCAACTTCTGACATCCCTCTAGACTATCCACAACACACCAACCTTCGTGTTCTCGGCAAACTTACTACCTATCCCTCCACTTCCTCGTCCAGGTCATTTATGAAAATGACAAACAGCAAGGGTCCTACAACAGATCCCTAAGGCACTCCACTGGTGACCGAAATCCATGCAGAAAAAGACCCATTTACAATTACTCTCTGCCTTCTGCAGGCAAGCCAGTTCTGGATCCATAAAGCCAAACCCTCTTGGATCCCATGTCCTCTCACCTTCTCAAGAAGTCTTGCATGGGGACCTTATCAAATGCCTTGCTGAAGTCCATGTAAACCACATCCACTGCATTTCCTTCGTCAATGTGTTCAGTCACATTTTCAAAGAACTCAACTAAGCTCGTAAGGCATGGCCTGTCCTTTACAAAGCTATGCTGACTATTTCTGATAATGTCCTGGGATTATGCTCACAAATCCTATCCCTCAGAATCCTCTCCATCAACTTACCAACCATTGAGGTTAGACTCACCGGTCGGTAATTTCCCAGGCAATCCCTGTTCCCTTTCTTGAAAATAGGAACCACATCCACAATTCTCCAATCCTCAGGAACCTTTCTTATCTCCATCGACAACGCAAAGATCATCGCCAGGGGCTCTGCAATCACTTCCCTCACCTCCCACAGTAACCTGGGGTACGTTCCATCCGGTCCTGGCGACTTACCTATCTTGATAGAATATATAAGTTCCAACATATCCTCTTTCTTAACATCCACATACTCAATTTTTTCAGTCTATCGCAAACCTGTAGTACAACCTCCCAGATCACTTTCCACCGTGAATACCGAGGCAAAGTATTCATTAAGCACCTCGGCCATTTCTTCTGGTTCCACACAGTCTTTTCCCCCTTCACCTTTTATAGGTCCAATCCCTTCACTTCTTATTCTTTTACTCTTCACATATTTGTAGAACGCCTTGGGATTCTCCTTAATCTTACCCGCTAAGGCCTTCTCATGACTCCTTCTGGCTCTCCTAATTTCCTTTTTAAGCTCCTTTCTACAAGCCTTATACTCCTCTAAATTCTTAACACCTTCTAGCTCTCTTTTGTATGCCTTTCTTTCCTTCCTGACTAGGTTCATCACAACCTTCATACACCATGGATCCCATGACCTACCAAAACCTCCCTGGCTCATCGGAACGTTGTCGTGCAGAGCTCCAGACAAACATTCCTTGAAAGTCCCCCACTTTCCTTCAGTACTTTTCCCCAAGAACACCTCCTTCCAGTTTACTCATCCAATTTTCTGCCTGATGTCTTCATATTTCCTCCAGATAAACGCCTTCCTAGACTGCCTGATCCTATCTCTTACCAATGCTATCATGAAGAAGATAGAATTATTATAATCGCCATCCCCCAGGTGCTCTCCCACTGAGAGATCCGACACACCTGTCCTGGTTTATTAGCCAGCAGCAGGTCAAGTACAACTTCTCCTCTCATAGACTTATCCATGTGCTGTGTTAGGAAACCCTCTTGAACACACCTAACAAATTCCTCCCCATCCAAATCCCTTACCCTAGGGATATTCCAGTTGATGTCTAGGAAATTAAAGTCTCCCATCACGACAACTCTGTTATTACTACATCTCTCTAGGATCTGTTTCCCCATCTGCATCTCAACTTCCCTGTCACTATTGGGCAGCCTATAGAAAACACCTTTGCAGTTCCTCACTTCCACCCACAGAGACTCCGTAGACAGTCCCTCCACAGCATCCACCTTCTCTACAGCCGTGACACTGGCCCTGATCAACAGTGCCATTCTTCCATCTCTTTTGCCTCCCTCCCTGTCCTTCCAGAAACATCTAAATCCTGGCACTTGAGGTATTCAATCCTGTCCCTGAGACATCCAAATCTCTAACAGCCACGAGATTACATTCCCAAGTAGCAATCCCAGCCCTAAGCTCATCCACTTTACTCAATACACTTCTGGCATTAAAATAGGCACACCTCAGACTCTCAGTCTGGGTGCTTCCCTTCTCCATGACCCGAATAACCTCCCTCTCATACTGACTACAGTCCTTCTCTTCTTGGGAGCTAACCTCCTTGCTCTCAATCACCTCATCTCGATTCCTTCCTCCCAACCTTTCTAGCTTAAAGTTCCCCCAGTAGCCCTAGCCAACCTTCCCGCAAGATATTGGTCCCCCTGGGATTCAAGTGCCACGCATCATTATTGTACAGGTCACACCTGCCTCTAAAGAGGTCCCAATGACCAGGAACCGGAATTCCTGCCCCCTGCTCCAGTCCCTCAGCCACGCATTCACCCTCCACTTCATTCCATTCCTGCTCTCACTCTCCCGCGGCGCAGGCAGCAACCCTGAGATTACTACCTTTGTGTTCCCCTTTCTCAGCTGTCCACCTAATTCCCTATAATCCTTTTCATGACCCCTTCCCCTTCCTGCCTCCGTCAGCGGTACCTATATGTACCGAAACCTCCGGCTCCTCATCCTCCCCTGTTTAGAGACATCCTGGATCCCCGCTCCAGAAGGCAAACCACCATCCGTGACTCCTGTCTGTATCCGCAAAAACGTCTGTCTGATCCTTCACTATGGAGTCCCCTATTAACACTGCCTTTCTCCTCTTTTCTTTACTTTTTTGAAGTACTGGGTCAGACTCAGCTCCAGAGACACAGTCACCGCTGCCTCCCACTGTTGAGCTGACCCCCCAGCAGTACTCAGGCAGGAGTACTTATTATGAAGGGGGGGCGTCCACCAGCGTGTTCTCCATCATATGAGCTTTCACCTTCCAAACAGTTACCCACTTGCCTTGTTCCCATTGCCCCACTGTGACCACTTACCAATAGCTCCCGTCAATTGCATCCTCATTGTCTCTAATGAGACAAAGGTCCTTGAGCTGCAGTTCCAGTTCCTTAACTCGGTCCCTTAAGAACTGCAGCTCCACACACCGAGCACAGACATGGATGTCTGGGAGACCAGGAGCCTCCAGGACCTCCCTCATATTGCATTGGCAACAACATATTGGCCTAAAATTACCCTTTTTAGAAATACAGGAGAGAAAAAAGTAATTGAAAACTTATAAACTTACCTTGCCTCACCCTTTTTGCTTAAGCCCTGTGAGCAAAAACCCCTACAGCTCACAAAAAACAAACTTACCTGCTCTCACTCTGAGTCTCTCTCTCTCTCTTTTTTTAAATTATAGGAGAGGGAGGGTGGGATACTCTACCTGTGTAGAGTTTCGGGATTCCTCAGCATTCCAATTTATAGTAAGGGGAAAAAAAACTACCCAGACCTCTTTGCAAACTCCTTCCGGTTTAAAATTTAAAGAAAAACTAGAAAAGTTAGTTTCAAAAATCACTGTAGCTTACCCTCAAGCTCTCCTCTCACAAATCACTTCCTCTCTGCTGTTTTCCCAAGGAACAATGAGGTCGATTTTCAATTCACTATGAATAAAGGAGGCTTGGCTTCACTGCGGTTGTGCTTTGCCACTGGGGCTTCCTTAGATTGGTGGAGCCAGACTGATGCCAGAACAGAAAGATCCTAAAGTTCCAGCATAAAAAAATTGGGAAGTGGTATATGCTCTTGTTTTGCTGCTGACCAGAAGATCTGGCCCAGTGAAAATCATCGTTTATTCTCAAAGTTTGGTTTACAGGAGTACCAGCAACTGAAGATTGCCATTCGAGCTTGTCCACACATCTATCACTATTAAATTTCATTGGTTATGGGCATCGCGGGTTATAATTCAAAGATGGATAAATGGATGTGAGGTACAAGAATCAATCTAACTGAATGAGGAAACAAACATGTGGGTGCTGAAACTCCTATTCCTGTATTGTTATGAGATAGTTACCTGGAGGATAAGAAAAAAAGTTCTTAGAATGCAATTAATAAATAATAATCTGGTTTGCCTCCAACATCTTTTCAAAAGGAACCGTTCATGAAATTCACTGGTTAGAGGAATACCAAAGTCAACATACACGGAGATTTGATTGTTCTGCAGAGAGAGCCTTATGGACTCAAAGTACTGTAGTGTCTCCTTCATCTGTGCTAATGATTTGGCAGCACAACAGTTTTTAAAACAAGCAGATAAGAAGGCAACAGTAGTTCTTACTGAAGAATTAATGGTGTTGGAAACAAAAGTGTTATTTTGGAGAACGTTAAGTACATTATTGTCATTTCTAATTTTGATACTTCATAAGGAAGAGAAACATTATCTCTCCTATGACTACAACTGCCAGTTACATTTAATACAGAAATGATTATTCACATTAATAGACAATAACTCAATTACAAAGTGTAAACCTTTCTGAAGCAAAAAACAAGGAAACTCTAGAAATATTCAGCAGACCTGGCAGCATCTATGGAGCAAGAAACAACTTTAATGTTTCAAATCTCTGGCTTTTCATTACAAATACATCACCCTATAGTCTGCTATTCCAGAGGGTTATAACTTATCCAAAGGCTGAAGGCAAATCAAACATTGGTGCACAACCATCCTGCAGTGCAGCAAATTGGTTGATTGGGTATATCAGATTCATAAGCTGAATGCAATACATCACAATTGTACTTTATATATTTAAGAACCTTGCACAGACTAATTTAATCAATATTTGTAGTGTTTGCTTGAAATACCATGATAGTTACAAAATGCTTTTCAGCCTCTTGACCAAGATCAAGCATCAGCTCAAGCCCAAGATGGGGTGCAATACCTCATCTTATCAGCTTGGATTTTATTTGTCTCTTTTACGGGGATCGTGAATTGGATTCAATTGGATTTTGATTGTTTTTTTGGAGCAAGCAAGGAATGTATTAGGGTTAGCCCAATCTATTCTGAACATTGACTTAAGAATGGAGCAAAAAATTATTAAAAAAAAGATAGTTACAAAACTATAGTAGACATAACAGCATTTAAAAAACAATTAAAGTTTAGAACTTTTAAAAATATGTAATTCATCTTATCATCATTATCTTCAGAGCATTTTTGATTGGAATTAGCTGCAAACCCGCTTACAAATCCCTTCCAGTACTGTTTGATGAAAAACTTCAGGAGAAAATTCTTCACCCAGGAAGTGGTTAGAATGTGGAAGCTGCTACCATTTGGAACGGTTGAAGCAGATAACATGAATGATTTTAAAAGAAAGCTAATTAAATACATGATAGAGAAAGGAAGAAAAGGATATGTTGATGGGTCTAGGGGCTAGGTAGAGTGGGAGGAGGTGTGGCGGCAAGGTGGTTAGCCTCACTGCTGCCTCACAGCACCAGGGACCTGAGTTCAATTCCCAGCTTGTGTCACTTCTTGTGTGGAGGTTTCACATTCTCCTCGTGTCTGCGTGGGTTTTCTCCAAATGTTCTGATTTTCTCCCACAGTCCAAAGATGTGCACTGGCCATGCTAAATTGCCACTTAATGGCAGAGAAACTAGCTCGGATAAATAGGAATATGGCCTGCGTGGGATTGTGATCAGTGCAGACTCAATGGGTCAGATGGCTTCCTTCTGCACTGTAGGGATTCTATGAAGTATGAACATTAGCATGGATCAGTTGCACCAAAGGATCTGTTTCTGTGCTTCAAATTTGATATAATTCAATAATTGACCACATAAAGGCGTACAATGATTATGGAGGCACTTGGACTCCATTCACGTTGCTCCTTACAATGATAGAATTAGTAGCCAGATTTCAACATGTGGGAAACAGCAGGTACATTTCATGGTATCTGATGCAACATTTTGTTGGCATCACAAATATAATGCAGCTATCAGTGTACTTTGCCTTTCATTAAAATACTCAAAGAAATTCACTGCAATTCCTTTAAAATAATTCCCATATTAATAGATCAATTTAAGACTTGTAACTACTCAGATTATATTTCCACATGTAATTTTCAAATTTAAACTTTTGCTTCCAACTGAGAAAGGAAAAGGGAACCAAGATACAAAGTAAAAAGTGGTTTCCATCCACAAGCCATTGCTGGAAAATTACATGTTTAAAACCTCTGCAGATGAGTTTGAAATGTGTGCTAAATGGATTAAGTGAGCTGCAATCAAATACCTATATATTTGAAATATTATTAGATTATTCCTTGTATGTCATAATGGTAATATTGTTAAATGCATCTGTTTTCTGGAGAACACATCTCTAAAAACATCAAAGATAATCATTTATTTTAAATCAGATTGTGAGACATGAAAAGAAGGAACCAGTTAAAACCAGGTGGTTTTCAAATTAGCTGTTTATTCTATCATTTGGAGGCATTGGAGATTTCTTACGAGTGAAACTTGTGCTGCATCATTGTGCTAACAATTCAGAGAATGGTTACAGAAAAAGAGGCCATTCAGCCCTTTATGATTGTGCTACCTCTCTGAAAGAACTCATTTATTTGAATCTAACTCAAATGTGGCTATTTTCTAAAAGATTAAATAATAATTACATAATTTGCCCATTATGTTTCTACAGTGCATCATTCAGAAAGACCATTTGCTTAATTATTTCAACTGATTATTTCTATTGCACTATAACTAATGATTTTAACATGTTAGCCAGTAACAACTGGTCTATGTTTAATACATTCAAAGAGAATATCATACCAGGCAACTACAGTGAACTTTTTACTGCAAATAGGGCAATTGTTAATAATGTAAGCAAACGAGTAAAAAGACACAGCATCCAAATTCTGACAAAGCTTGCTTTCAATGATTTGATATAGTGCAAAATAGTAACCAGCAGTGAAATCTTGTGGCACTGAGACAGCTATCACTTCATTTTTATCCATCTGGCTTTTGAGTGTCCTGTCAAATAACTTCTAATGAATGAAGTGTACTCCTGAAATGATTTGATTTGATTACACTTAAAATAGTCAATACTTTAACTGATGAAATACTAATCAGCAGAACTCAAGCAGTGATACCTTATTCTTTCTGACTGTTTAAGTTACAAAAATTTCCATAGGGTGTTTTAATCCAATGCCAGTATTCATTTGGATACTGGTAAATTTGGGGGATAATAATGGCCGGAATTTTACTATCCTGCCTGCCACAGAAATCGGAGCAGGCGAGGGGCAGACCAGGGAAAGTCTGTTGACTTTGGGCAGGATTTTATGGTTTCGGGTTGAGCCAGACCAAACCAACCCGCTCAGTGTGTTAAGCATGAGAACCATGAAGTCAAATACAGGACACCCAGCTGAAAAGCAATTTCTTTTAATCTCACACAACCATTTGCTCTCAGACATCCCTGCTGGATCAGGTAACATTGCTCAATCCCATACCAAGACTCGATAGGTTTAAAATGAGGGCAAATAGCAGTGGTACAGGGAGGTTAGCAGAAATTTTATTCTATTTAATTCACAAAAGTTTATTAACCTGACAGATATCACTAATTTACAACTGTTAGTGAAGCTGCCAGCTTTTTGTAGAAGCTTACAGAAATAAGATTACAGAGGTGGAAAGGCCATCAAGTAATTTTAATGTTACAATGACAATTCCTTTCATGGAATGTGAATGTCCTTTGCAAGGTCAGCATTTATTGCTCAATCTTAATTATCGTTGAATTGAGTCTCATGCTAGGCTATTTCACAGGACAGTTAAGAAGCAACCACATTACTGTGGGTCTGGAATCACACATAGTAGGCCAGACCCGACAAGGGTGGCAGTTTTCCTCCCCTAAAAGACATTAATTCATTCATCTGGTGATCTGAATATCACCAACTAGGCTGGCGTTTATTCCCCAACCCAAATTGCCCTCAAAAAGTTGTTGGGAGCCGCTTTCATGAACCACTACAATCCCTGAAGTGTAGGTACACCCATAGAGCTGTTAGGGATGGTGTTCCAGGATTTTGACCTAGTGACAGTGAAGGAATGGTGACATACTTTTAAATCAGGATAGTGAGTAACTTGGAGGGCAACCTCCAGGTAGTGGTGTTCCCAGGTACATACTGCCCTTATCCTTCTTGGTATTAGTGATGTGTAAAGTGCCTTGGTGAGTTCCTGCAGTGCATCTCATTAATGTTACACACTGCTGCTACTGAGTGTCAGTGGTGGAGGAAGTGGATGTTTGTGAATGGGGTGCCAATCAAGCAGTTGCTTAATGCTAGATGGTGTTAAGCTTCGAATGTTGATGGAAGTGTATGCACAAATAGCATCAAAGGATCCCTATCAGGCAAGTGGACAATATTTCATCACACTCCTGACTTGTGCCTTGTAGATAGTGGACAGACTTTGGGGAGTCAGAAGATAAGTTAATTACCACAGATTTCCAGCTCCTAACCTGCCCTTCTGGCCACAGTATTTATATGGCTGATTTGGTTCAGTTTCTGATCAATGGTAATTCCCAGGATGTTGATCGTGGTGCTCCCAGCAATGGTAATGCCATTGAATATAAAGTAGCTATTGTTGGAAATGGTCATCACGCAGCACTTTTCTGAGGTGTGAAAATAACAACAGTTGTCAGCCTATGCCTTGCCAAGACCTCCAGGTCTTGCCGCATTTGGCTATGGACTGCTTCAATACTTGAGGAATCATAAATTCTTCTTATATTGTGCATTATCACCAAGCATCTCTACTTTTGACTTTATGATGGAAGGAGGAAGTAGATGACGATGGTGTGGCCTACGACACGATGCTGAGGAACTCCTGCAGTGATATCCTGGAACTGAGATGACTGACCTCCATCATCCTTTGTGATAGTTATGACTCCAACCAACAGCAAGTTTTCCCCAATTCCTATTAATTCCAGTTTTGTTTGAACTCCTTGATGCCAAACACAGTCAAATGCTGCATTCATGCCAAGGGTAATAACTCTTACCTCACCTCTGCATTACAGCTCTTTTGCCACTGTTTGAAGTAGGGCTATAATGAGGTCAGGGGCTGGGTGACTCTAACTTAATCCAAATTGAATGTCAGTAAGCAGATTATGCAAGAAAGATCTTTCTATATATTGCCTCCTTCATCACTCTACTAATGGCCAAGAGCAGACTAATAGGAAAGGTAATTTGGCCAGGTTAGATTTGTCCTTTTTGTGTATGGAATATAGCTGGGCAATTTTCTACATTGCCTGTGTTGTAGCTGCACTGCAACAGCTTGGGTTGGGGTATGGTATGTTCTGGGACACAAGTTTTTAATACAATTGCCAGCATATTGTCAGGGCCCATAGCTTTTCTACTTCAGTCATTTCTTGATATCATGTGGAGTGAATTGAACTTGCTGAAGTCTACATCTGTGATGCTCGGCAAAGATGGATCATTCACTTCTAACTGAAAATTGTTGCAAATGCTTCAGCCTTATCATTTGCATTAATGTGCTGCATTCCCCCAGTACTGAGCTGAGGATATTTCTGCAACCTCCTCTTCTACTAATTTTAGTTATCTGCTTCAACCTGGAACTATGGCCATCAGAGGTATAGAATAGTTGCAAGGATACAGAATTTGAGGTGGAGATTGTTGACAATGGCTTTGGACTTTGCGAATGTATTAACTGCAAGAAATTGCAGCTCATCAGGATTGTGTGTCAGACAAGCAGGAAGACAAGTCTAAGGCAGGGAACAGGTGAGGCGAGGTGGGAAGAGGTAGCGCTGTGTATCGTCAGTGTACAACCAGAACCCATCCTACTACACTAACATATCATCTTCAAGGCACAGATGTAGAAGAGGAAGTGGAAGGGGGCAAAAGGTCGATCTTTCAGGGGCTTGAGGTGTCGGGTGGGAAAAGAAGCTATTGCTGGAAATCTTCTGGCTAAGTTGAATGTGGAAGAATGAAACTGTGCTTGGTTCCACTCAGCTCGACAATGGGTGTTGGAGGAGAATAATTCAGTGTTGCTAAAACCCAGAAAATACTGGAAAATCTCAGCAGGTCTGATAGCGTCTGTAGAGAGAGGCTGCAGCCAATGTTTGGAGTCAGGATAACTGTTCATCAGAGCTCTTCATCAACAGCTTCTGCATTTTACCTTTAATATGAGAGTAGTGCAGTAGACTGTGATAAAGACTGTAGAGAAATCAGGAGGACTGGGAAGCACAAGTCACAAGGTCAACCAGAAGGTGTCATATGTGACTTTGATTCAGGTTCTTTCAGCACTAAACAACGGGTGGAAACTCTGTTACAAAGATTCAAAGTCATGATGTAGAGATGCCAGCATTGGACTGGGGTAAACACAATAAGAAGCCTGACAACACCTGACGAAGAGGATAACCTTCAAAGTTTGTGAGTTTACTATCAAATAAATCGGGTGGACTTAAACCTGATGTTGTCAGACTTCTTGGAGAGACTCAAACACAGAGTTACAGAAAAGGTGAGGGCAGATTTGGGAGACAAGGACATTTGTGAGAAAAAAATATGGGGATTGAGTAATTATTTGCAAGGACAGAGGATCTGACGGTGTGTGTTTGATAGGGCATGATTATGGCAGTTTTGAAAGAGTAGGAAATATCTTAGGAAATATCTAAGAAGAGAGATCCATCAATGGCAGGAAAGAAGTTGAGTGGTCAGAAAGTAAATCTCAAGACAAGATTATCTCAAGAGACAGAAAGCCAGGGATAAATGAGAAACTGAGAGAAATGTAAAATTAGGGGTAGGGGGAACCTCAGATCATTTAATTTGGTGGGCAAAGCATAGGGAAGATGCACCAATGACAGCTGAAACCAATTTTCGCAGCAAAGAAATTTATACATTCCTCACGTTGCAGGACACAGCAGTGCAAGCACAGCAGAGGAGCTTAAGATGGTTGGCAATGCAAAAAAAAGCTAGGTGTTACTTCTGTTTCCCAAGATGATCTTGGAGTAGTGAGTGATTCTGCTAGTGGATAGCAAGGCCTGATGGTGCTCAATGTGATCTATCCAGAACCAGTAATTGATGAATACAAAGGAGCAAAGATGAGGGGCCCACCAATGGGGAGAGAGATTTTGTTAAGGAGCATCAAAAGCAGAGGTGAGGAAACAATTTAGCAGTTAAGAGTTTCAGAAAATAGGGATGAATGAATACCAATAGTTAAGCAACAAGAAGTCCAAAATGCAGTTCATAAGTGATAGGGAAGAGGATATTTTTCCTATGGCAGATACAGAAGGAAATGGTGTTTGATAAAGTAGGAACAGTGCAGGCATCAAAGACAATCTTTTCCAAGAACAAGGCAACTGGAGTAGTAAGGCCCGGCAGCCTGGAGGCACAATGGTTAGCACTGCTGCCTCACAGCGCCAGGGACAGGATTCGATTCCAGGCTTTGGTCATTGTCTGTCTGGAGTCTGCACGTTCTCCCTGTGTCTGCGTAGGTTTTCTCCAGGTGCTTCAATTTCCTCAGTCTGAAAGACGTGCGGTTGGGTGCATTGGCCATGCTAAATTCTCCCTCAATGTATCCAAACAGGTATCGAAGTGTGGCAACAAGGGAATTTTCACAGTAACTTCACTGCAGTGTTAATGCAAGCCTACTTGTGACACTATTAAATAAAAATAAACAATATCAATAGGCTGACTATGAATATGGGTTGGGATGTTTAGATGTGGGTGAATATCTTGCCACAAGAAACTCCAGAAAGAATTTGGAAGGTTGAGAACAAAGATTTCAAAAGAACAAAAAAGGATACACGGTAATTTAATAAGTTGGATTCAGAATTGACTTAGTTGTAGGAGTCAGAGTGGAATGACAGAAGGCTGCTTTAGCAACTGGAAGCCAACATACAGTGGTGTATCACACGAATCTGTTCTGGGTTCCCCGTAATTCATCATTTATATAAACAGCATAGATGACTACGTGGGAGGCAGGATTAATAAGTTTGCCGATAACACACAGATTGACTGCATGGTTAATAACGAGGTTGAGTATCTTGGGCTACTGGAAAGATATAGGATGATCAAATGGACAGATTTGTGGCAGATGAAATTTAGCCCTGATAAGTGTGAGGTGATACACTTTGGAAGAAGTCATTTGACAAAGTAGTATTCAATGAACAACATGACATTAGGAAACTTTGAAGAACAAAGGGACTTTGATGTGTGTATCCATAGATCTCTGAAAGCGGAAGAACATGCCAGTTATGTAGTGAAAAGGGCATATGCCTTTATCAATCAATGCATAAATTTCAAAAGTAGGGAGGTCATGTTCAAGTTATATAGAACTTTGGTGTAACCAAAGCTGGAGTACTTCTTTTGCCACATTAAAGGAAGGATGTGGTTGCACTGGAGAGGGAGCAGAAGAGATTCACCAGAATGCTGCCTGGGATGGAACATTTAATTTATAAAGGGAGGTTGGATAGACTTGGATTATTTGCATTGGAGTAGAGAAAGTTAATAGGTGACCTGCTTGAAGTGTACAAGATTATGACAGGTATGGATAGGATGGATAGGAAGCAGCTATTTCCCTTAGTTGAAAAGTCAGTCGCAACAAGGCACAAATTCAAGGTGAGGGCAGGAGGGTTAGGGAGAATAAGAAGAGAAACTATGTTATCCAGAGGGGGTGACGGTTTGGAATGCGCTGCTTGGGAGGGCGTTGGAGGCAAGCTGCCTCACATCCTTTAAAAAGTGCCTGATGAGCACTCGGCATGTCCATATTCAAGGCTATGAGCCAAGGGCTGGCAAATGGTATTAGATTTTAGTGTCAATGCAGATTCAATGGGCCAAATAGGCCCTTCTGCATTATGAGATTCTGCGATTCTGAGAGTAGAAAGATGGTATCACAGGATTAGAATTTTCTGATGTTGAGGATCACTGCAAAGATTTGGGCCAGGCAGCTGATAAAACATTTAGCCAGGCAGGGCAGCTTCAACAATGGACAAAATATTTCCATACCATCTAAGTTTGCATCACTATCAATGCAATTATCCACAAGAAGGTAATGGATTGTAGATGAAATGTTGGTTTTGGTCAACAATTAGACAATGTATTTTGCTAAACTTACTGCTTGCCTTGTTCAATAATTTTTTTAAAAAAATTTGGATTGTATGATGTTGCAATGATACAAAGACTGTAAATTTTTAAATTTGCAGCAGCTATTCTTCCATTAGTCTTCATTAAAATCCACAAACATTTAGTAGCTCTATTACTGTCTGCAGCATAGAAACACTGTCATTTCACTGAAACATGCAATGAACTGAAAGGAGGCTGGAGAATCAATAAAAATGATTCACTGCGTGCAAGGCAGAGAGACTTCCTCCAACTGTGCAAGTGTTAATTAGCACCTTAGCAAGAAAAAAAAACTACTATGCATTTCCCCAAGAAACTTTCATCCTTCGCCTGCAATACATTATAGCAACAGGGAGTGAATTAGCTAAAAATTAAGGAACACAAAGGAAATTAGTCTGTTAAGTGCACCAGGGGGAGAAAACCATCACCAATAAAACTGCACATTGTAAGAAATGGACATATACAATCTTTTCATTTTTATCAAAAAAACTCAAAAATTAGATATAATTTCTTGGGCACTTTTTTTTTTACACATTATTAATCTTGACATAAAGAATATTTTTCCAAAATATACTTTCACTATTCATAACTGGCTACATTTTCAAAACAAAGTTTGAATTTGCTATTGCTACAAAATTTCACAATGCAGATAATCCTGAAACACATCTTTATGAATGCTGAGCACTGCTGGTTAATAATGGGTTTTACAAAAAGTTGGGGTAACAGCAAAACAAGGTAAATGTCTGAAACAATATGACATGATATCATTAAACAACAAAACCTTCTGCTTCCTATAGACATAGTTTTGTCACCCAGAGAAGGGCATCATCATCAGGATCTAAAAGTCTAAAATATAAAGAGGTCAGGGCCTTTGTCACATTTTTAATTCAAGGACTCATTTTGCAATGCAATTACAAATGAAGGGGGCCATTTCGCCCAACAGTCTACATCCATAAAGATCTTGTGTAACTGTATGTTAATTATTTCCTCCACTAGCTTGTTCAGGAGCTCACTACATATACAAATCAATGTTTGAAGAACATTCCTGCTGGCACTCATTACTAGTTATACTTGGCTCCCTTACTGCTATTCACGTTTTAATTTAAAGTCATTTAACTGATTTGCGATCTGCATAACTCCATATGGTGACAGCTTTAACTCAGTAGTAGCAGTCTCAACTGAAGAATCAAAACTCTGTGGGTTGAAACCCCAAAGGATTTGAGCATATTATTTAGGTTGACACTTCACTGAAGGACTAAGGAATACTGCATTCCCAGAGATTCCACCTTTTGAATGAGGCATTAAATCAAGGTCATTTCTGGGATGAGTGTGAAAGATCCCACTGCATCATTAGTTGAGCAGATGAATTTTCCAAGTGTTCTAGTATTATCCCTCAAATAATATCCCTAAAACAGCTTATCCGATCCTTATTTCTTTGCTCTTTGCAGATGAAAATTATCTGCTACATTTCTTCACAGAGCAGTGGTGTAAACAACTGCGTAAACTGATCACAGTTATTACAATGCTACTGTGGTGAATCTGCTGGCAGAAGGATGTACAGTAGTAGGAATTTATAATGGAGAAGTTAAAAGAAAGTGACTGAATAAATAATTTTTTAATAAGATACTTAAGTGTGAGACACAGAAACTTGTCTCATCCTAACCTTTTAATTTTGGAAATTGATAAATTAAATCTTTGCAGCAAAAATATCTTACGTCACCTGTATTTTTTGACAACTATAGCATGTAAATATTCTAATTGCTGACACCAGCTACAGAGAGATATGGTCAGGAGGAAGGCTTGGAGGAGTAAGGATGATCATTGGCAAGTGGGCAAAAGAAGATGTTGGCCATGAATGAGTGGATGGTGGAGGACAGTGGTTGGGAGACAGAGATAGAAACAGAGAGAGAGAGTGACATTTTGTCTATTTTTCAGTGAAAAATGTGACTCGGGGTGGCTACACCACTATGTTGCCAATCACCTCAAGAAAGAAAAAGACTGAGAGAAGATATAAAGTTGGTGAGTTGGGAGGCTAGCCTTGAAGAAAATAAGAGTGGAAGAAGTGGGAAATGTTCTAAAAAGATCAATGCTAACAATGTATACTTTGGAATGTAAAAAATAATTTCTAAACTTGCAGGGAAGCATTAATAACCTTGCAGAACGAGGAAATAATTGACAAAGTTCAACACAAATAAATGAGGGTAGAACATTTCGAGTAGGAAGAACAGGGAGGTCACTTATTAATTGGAAGCTGCAACTTTAGGTGCAAGTCTACAGCAACAAAGGATTCTCAGAGTACAAAAATATCAATCATTAATAGTAAGCAAGGCCTTTCAGAAAACAAACAAAGCACTAAGTTTTATCTTTGGAAATAAGACCAGAAATGGGCCATTTAGCTCATTGAGCCTGCTCCATCATTCAGTGGGTTCATGGCTCATCTAATAGTGGCAGTCACTTTCCTGCTTGCCTTCATAACCTGTAACTTCTTTAGAAAAATAGGGAAGCTATGCTAAATCTATACCAAATCTTGGTGCATGGAATATTTGGTAGTTAATGGCATGCAGTTCTGGTTGCCATTATAAAATGGATATAGAGGCATTGGAGCGGGTGCAAAGCAGTTTAATGAGGATGGTATCAGAAATAATTGAGTATACATATCAGTAAAAGGTTTAAGGCTGGGTTTCCTTCTTATTGAGAAAAGATAGCTGAAAGGGGATCTATTAGAAATCTTAAAATGATCAAAGGTATTGACAGATTGGATATGAAGGCAACGTTTCCTTTTGTGGGTATAATGAATTGGAAGTCATCAATATAAGATAGTCACCAAGAAATCAAAACAGGAAATTAAGGTGAAGCAGGTGGCACAGTGGTTAGCACTGCTACCTCACAGCACCTGAGACACGGGTTCAATTCTGGTCTCCGGTCACTGTCTGTGTGGACTTTGAACATTTTCCCCACGTCTGGGTGAGTTTCCACCTGGTGCTCTGGTTTCCTCCCATAGTCCAAAGATGAGTGGATTAGGTTGATTGGCCATGCTAAATTGACCCATGTGTCAGGGCATTAACAATAAATATGTGGGGTCATGTAATAGGGCCTGAGTGGGATTGTAGTCGGTGCAGATTCAATGGGCCAAAATGGCCTCCTTCTGCATTGTAGGGCTTCTATTCTATTCAGTGCTTCAATATACTTTGTTCTATTTAGTTTGCAGTACTCGCTGCTAACAATGTGGTCACCTCTAAAATGGACAGTTCAAATGCAGATGGATGATCACTTAAAATACTTTTGCTCAGTCCACAAGCATGAACGAGGCCTTCAGTCACTTGCCATTTCAATTTACCATCTCTCTCTCTCTTGCTCATAGTTCTGTCCTTGGCCTGCTACAATATTCCAGTGAAGGCCAATGCAAGCTGGAGGAACAGCACCTCATCTTTTGACCACATACTTTGCAGTCTTCTGAACTCAACATTGAGTTCAACAACTTCAGATCATAAAACTCTGTCCTCCATCTTATTCCATCCAGCCCACCCTCATGCCCAACCTGCAAGTCATTCTCAGGTTTTTGCTTTCAGTTAAAGTTTATTTATTAGTCACAAGTAGGCTTACATTGAAACTGCAATGAATTTACTGTGAAAATTCCATAGTCGTCACACTCTGGCACCTGTTCAGGTGTACTGAGGGAGAATTGAGCATGACCAATTCATTTAACCAGCATATCTTTTGGACTGTGGGAGGAAATGGAAGCATCCAGAGGAAACCCATGCAGGCACAGGGAAAATGTGTGCAGACTCTGCAGACAGTGACCGAAGCTAGGAATCGAACCTGGGTTCCTGGTGCTGAGAGGCAGCAGTGCTAACCACTATGCCATCATGCCACCTCTAAACAGTGCTGATCTTAATTCTGTTATTAACAACTAATTTAGATCAATGTTTTACATCTTTTAACTATCATTACCAGTCCTTTTGCTTTGCATTCCGTATCTTTATCTTTTAATCTCCCCATGTGGTAATCTTTCCTAGGCCTTTTCTTTTGCTCAAACTGACCTCCCACTTCTAAACAGCATAAAACTCATCACATTCTCAACTTCTCAGTTCCAAAGGTGAATCATATACGACTCAAAAAGTTAACTCTGTTTCTCTCTCCAGATATGCTATAAAACCTGCTGAGCTTTTCCGGCACTTTGTTTTTAGTTTAGATTTCCAAAATCCATTATTTTTTTGCTTTAGTTTTATGGAATTCAGGACAAGTTTCCTTACCCAAAAATATAGTGAGAATGTGGAACTCGTTATCACAGGGAGTGGTTGAAGCAAATCACTGGCCACCGGATTAAGGAAAATCCCAGGGCTTTTTATATATATAAAGAGCCAGAGGGTAGACAGGGATAGGGTTGGCCCACACAAGGACTGGAGAAGAAATGGGTGAGGTATTAAATGAGTACTTTGCATCAGTATTCACCAAAGAGAAGGACTTGGTGGATGGTGAGTCTGGGCAAGTGGCCAATGCATTTAAGGGGAAACGAATCAAGCATATAAGAAAAAAAGATGCTGAAGGATTATGATGGCAGATTTATAAAGAACAAAGAAAATCACAGCACAGGAACAGGCCCCTCAGTCCTCCAAGCTTGCACCAACCATGCTGGCCGACTAACTAACACCCCTACCTTTCCAGGGTCAATATCTCTCCATTCCCATCTGAGGCACATATTTGTTAAGATGCATCTTAAAAGTCACTATCGTATCTACTTCCACTACTTCCCCAGGCAGTGAGTTCCAGCCACCCACCTCCCCCTCCCCCCTCCCCTTCAAACTTTGCCCCTCACACCATAAATCTATGCCACTTAGTAACTGACTCTTCTACCCTGCGAGAAAGCTTCTGAGTAACAATTTTGTCCATGCCCCTCATAATCTTGTGGACTTCTATCAGGTTGCCCCTCAACCTCTGTCATTTTAGTGAGAACAAACCAAGTTTCTCCAACTTCTCCTCATAGCTAATGTCCTCCATACCATCATGGTGAATCTTTTCTGTGCCCTCTCCAAAGTCTCCACATCCTTCTGGTAGCGTGGTGACCAGAACGAATCACTATGTTCCAAGTGCAGCTTAACTGAGGTTCTAAAAAGCTGCAACAATTTGTCAATCTTTAAACTCAATGCCCCAGCCGATGAAGGCAAGCATGCCTTCTCTACCTGCGTTGCCACTTTCAATGACTTGTGTACGTGTACACCCAGATCCCTTTGCCCATCAATACTCTTAAGGATTCTGCCATTTACTGTATATTTCCTATCTGTATTAGGCCTTCCAAAATGTATTATCTCACATTTGTCCGGATTAAACTCTATCAACCATCTCTCCGCCCAATTCTCCAATCAATCTATGTCCTATTGTATCCAACAGGCTTCATCGTTATCCACAAATCCACCAACCCTTGTGTCATCTGTGAACTTACTAATCAAACCAGTTACATTTTCCTCCAAATCATTTATATACATTACAAACAATAAAGGTCCCAGCACTCATCCCTAAGGAACACCATTTATCACAGCCCTCCATTCAGAAACACACCCTTTCACCGCTTCCTCTGTCTTCTATGATCAAGCCAGTTTTGTATCCATTTTGCTAACTCATCTCTGATCCCATGCGACTTCATCTTCTGCACCAGTCTGCCATGAGGGACCTTGTTGAAGATATTACTAAAGTCCATGTAGATAACATCCACTTTCCTACCCTCATCAATCATCTTCCTTGAAAAACCCGATCAAGTTAGTGAGATATAATCTCCGCTTCACAAAACCATGATGCCTCTCGCTAATCCATCCACATATTTTTAAGTGGGAGTAAATCCTGTCTCGAAGAATCCTCTCCAATAATTTCCCTACCACTGACATAAAGCTCACTGGCCTGGATTATTACCTGAATTATTCTTGCTAGCCTTCTTAAACAAAGGAACAACATTGTCTATTCTCCAATGCTCTGGGACCTCCTCTGTAGCCAGTAAGGGTACAAAGATTTCTCTCGAGGTCCCAGCAATTTTCTCCCTTGCCTCTCAGTATTCTGGGATATATTCCATCAGGCCCTGGAGACTTATTTACCTTAATGTTTCTCAAGAACCCCAATATCTCTCCCTTCTTGATCTCAAGATGATTCAAACTATCTCCACACCCTTGCCCAGACTCATCATCCACAAAGTCCTTCTCTTTGGTGAATACTGATGCAAACTACTCATTTAATACCTCACCCATTTCCTCCAGTCTTTGAGTGGACCAATCTTATCTCCGGCTACCCTCTTGATCTTTATATATAAAAAGCCCAGGGATTTCCTTAATCCTGCGGCCAATGACTTTTTGTGATCCCTTTCAGCCCTCTTTACTCCTTGCTTAAGTTTCTACTGTCCTATATTCCATGCTCATTTGTTCCCTGTCTCCTAGTCTTGACAAATTCTTCCTTTTTCTCTTTGACTAGGCTCTCAATATCTCTTGTTATTCAAAGTTCTTGAAACTTGCCATATTTGTCTTTCATCCTTACAGGAACATGCCAGTCCTGAGTTCCTATCAACTTACATTGAAAGCCTCCAACATACCAGATGTTGATTTGTCCTCGAACATCTGTCCTCAAATCTACAGTCTTCAATTCCTGCCTAATCTTGTTGTAAATAGCCTTCTCCCAATTTAGCACCTTAACTTCAGGACTCCACTGATCCTTATCCATCAGTACCTTAAAGCTTACTGAATTGTGGTCTCTGTTTCCAAACTGCTTCCCTACCGAAATGTCAACCATCTGGTCAGGCTCATTCTCCAGGTCCAGTATGACCCATTCCCTCGTTAGATTATCTACATACTGTTGCAAAAAGCCCTCCTGAATGCTTCTTACAAATTCTGCTCCATCCAAGCCCCTAGCAGTCAGTGAGTCCCAACCAATATAGGCGAAGTTAAAATCTCCCATAACAACAACCCTGTTACTTTTACACTTTGCCAAAATCGGCCTACATATATCGGTTCCTCTACTTCCCACTGGCTATAGTAAACCCCCACGTTGTAACTATACCCTTCCAATTCCTGGACTCTAACCATATTGCCTTGTTGTACGAGCCGTCCGAGGTGGCCTGTCGCATTTAGATGAGGAAAGATGAAAACAGACTTGAGTGGAGCATAAAAACCAGCATAGACTAGTGAGCCAAATGACCTATTTATATCCCATAAATACATGTAATCCTAACTTAAAAAGTAGCCACAAAGCCAGACAGACCACATTCTCCAACTTGGAGGATGTTTCGCTCAGTTTGCTCAATGGCTCAAGTATGATACAGAATAGCATTAATTTATTGTTTAAAGCCCAGTACTGGCTGTAACAGTCCATCGGCATGATGTGGAGATGCCGGCATTGAGCACAATAAAAAAACTCACAACACCAGATTAAAGTCCAACAGGTTTAACTGGAATCAGAAGCTTTCGGACGACTACTTCTTCTTCCGGTGAATGAAGGACCTGATGTGGTGAGACTTCATATGTTGTTCATAGGAACGTAGAAAATCAGAGCAGGAATAGACCAGTCACATCTTCAAATCTTGCTGAAGCAAGACAGCAGCGACACAGTAGTTAGCAGCGCTGCTCCGCAGTGCCAAGGATCCAGATTTGTTCCCCAGCTTAGATCACTGTCTGTGCAGAGTCTGCTGGCATTCTCTCCATGTCTGCATGGTTTCAACCAGTGCTCAGGTTTCCTCCAGTCTGAAAGATGTGTTGGTTAGGTGCATTGGCCATGCTAAATTCTCCTTCAGTGTACCCAAACAGATGCCAAAGTGTGGCGACAAGAGGATTTTCACTGTAGTGTTAATGTAAGCCTTCTTGTGACACTAATAATTAAACTATTAAGCCATTCAACCTGATGGCCCATCTGCTACCCCAGCACAATTTTCCAGCAGTATCCCCACCTCCCTTGATATCTTTCCATTCAGAAATATATCAATCTCTAACTTGAACATATACAATGACTGAGCCTCCACTGATCTCTGGGTTAGAAAATTCCAATTCTTCATTCTCTAAGTGAAGAAATTCTTCCTCATCTCATAAATGGCCCATCGCTTATTCTGAGACTGTGCTTCCTGGTCTAGGGCTCCCAGTCATGAAAAACATCCTTCATACATCTACCCTGTTTAAGTCCTGTAAGAATATGAAATTGTTTCTCATTCTTCTAAACTCTAGAGAATAAACATACACATTTGTCTTCTAAACTGCTTGCTACATGTTAGTTTTCAGTGATTCCTGGACAAGGAAACCTAGGTCCCTTTGGGCATCAACACTTCTCAAACTCTCAGCATTTTAAAAATATTCTGCATTTTTGTTTTTCCCATCAAAGAGGATAATCACATTTTTTGACATTGCATTCTAACTGCCATGTGTTTATCCACTCACAGCCTATTAAATTCACTTGAAGCCCCAATGCATCCTCCTCAGAATTCACATTCCTACCAAGTTGAATCTTCAGGAAATTTGGACGTATTACATTTTAATTTGTAATGCTTTGTAAATAATACATTTTACACTTGCTCTTGCTTGCGGAATGGTGCCCTTTACCTTTTGCTTGCGGAATGGTGCCCTTCAAGTTAGTTATATATTTACGATTAACATGCAAGTTCAATTGGCAGTTAGGAACGCAAATTCAATGTTAGCATTCATTTCTAGACAGCTAGAATACAAGAGCAGGGATGTACTGCAAAGGTTGTATAAGGCTCAGGCCAGATCCCATTTGGAATACTGTGAGCAGGTTTGGATCCCATATCTAAGAAAAGATGTGCTAGCTTTGGAGGAGGTCCAGAAGAGGTTTACAAGAATGAGCCAGGAATGAAGGGTTTGTCATGTGAGGAATGCTTGAGGAGGCTGGCTCTACATTCAATGGAGATTAGAAGGGTGAAGGGGGGATGTAATTGAAACTTACAGAATACTGAGAGCTCTAGATAGAGTAGAAGTGGAGAAGATGTTTCCATTTGTGGGAGAGATTAAAACTCAAGGGCACAACCTTTAAACTGAGATGAGGAGGAATTTCTTCAGTCAGAGGATGATGAATCTATGGAACTCATTGCCACATAAAGTTGTGGAGGCAAGTCACTGAGTATCTCGAAGACAGAGATAGATAGGTTATTGATCAATAAGGGGATCAAGAGTTACAGGAAGAAGGCAGGAGAATGGGGATGAGAATCATTTCAGCCATAACTGAATGGAAGAGCAGACTAGATGACTGAATGGCATAATTATGCTCCTAAATGTTATGGTCTTAAAATCAATTGTCTCTCTCTATGGAAAGAGATGCCCATGGTCTTTGGTGGACTATGGCTAATTACCTGTATGGTACACAATGGAATGTCCATTAGTCATTTCAAAAGTGCTTTGTCAGCACTAACCAAAACCATCATAACACATACAATTTCAGAAATTGGGATGGCAGAGTGTCAGTGATTAGCACTGTTGCCTCACAGCACCAAAGACCCAGATTCAATTCTGGCCTCAAGTGACTGTGTGGAGTTTGTGCAATCTTGTAGGTTTCCTCTGGGTGCTCCGGTTTCCTCCCATAGTCCAAAGTTGACTAGCTATGCTAAATTGCTCCTCTATATCAGGGGGATTAGCAGCGATTATAGAGATAGGGCCTGGCTGGGATTGTCGTTGGTGCAGGCTCGATGAGCCAAATACCCTTCTCCTGCACTGCAGGGATTTTATGATTCAGTTGAGGTGCAGTTGCCCTCAGAGGTGATAGCTGAATTTTTTTTAACCAACACTTCCAAATGTACAATTATACCAATGCGCAGATCTAGTTGACAGATTAAAATAATTAGCACCATGACATTAAGAACAAAGAACAAAACAGCACAGGAAACAGGCCCTTCAGCCCAACGAGCCCACGCCGCCACCCCGATGTCCCCACCTCTACCCACGATCCCTGTCCATGTTTATAGATCTATGGATTAAAAACCAAATTTGAGACAATTTAGGGAGAATTTGTTTTGTCAATTAGCCTAAGAGCACATCTTTGGGATGTGGGAGGAAACCGGAGCTCCCGGAGAAAACCCACACAAGCACGGGGAGAATGCACAAACTCCCACAGACACAGGCCTAAATCCACGTATCTGCACAGCACAGAGATAGTCACTGAGCTGTCGTGTTGCCCATCAGATGGTCCCGGTCAAGCATACACTAACGACGTGAAGCAGTAGGATACTCTCAAAAAAGATCAAAGAGCAGTCCTCTCACGACCCATCGCATGTATGCCCCTCGTCAGACAACAAGTGGACCAAAGCACCTGTAGGATAAAAACAAGTACATCAATATCATCATCTATTTACACACTTCCCAGGGACTCCCAAGGCTCATGATCCCTATTTTAAATCAGTTTTCTGTACCCCTCCATTCCCATTCCGTTCATGTGCCCATCTAAGTATTTCTTAAATAACTCCAGAGTACCTGCCTCCACCACTTTACTTGGCATTGCATTCCATACCCCCACCACCCTCTGTGTGAAAAAACTCCCTCTAGCATCCAAATTATACCTTACCCCCCTCACCCTAAGCCCCTGACCCCTCGTGCTATTTGAGTCCATCCTAGGAAAAAGCTTAGCCCTGTTTACTCTATCTATCCCCTTCAAAATCTTGTACACCTCTATCAGATCTCCTCTAAGTCTATGTCTTTCTAAGGAAAACAGTCCCAATTTGCCTAATCGCTCCTCGTAACTCAGACCTTCCATACCAGGCAGCATCCTGGGAAACCTCCTCTGCACTCTCTCCAGAGTCTCCACGTCCTTCCGGTAGTAGGACTGCAGGAGTACCCCAATGTAGTGTCCTAGAACTCACCATCTTCAGCTACTTCGACAATGCTCTTATCTTCAGAAGGACTAAGAAATAGGAGCATGAGTAGGCCATCTCGCCCTTCAAGCCTGCCCCGCCATTAAATAAGATCATGGCTGATCTGAAGTGGATCAGTTCCACTTTCCCGCTTTCTCCCCATAACCTTAATTCTCTTATCTATCAGAAACCTATCTACCCGTGATTTAAATACATTCAGCAAAGTAGCCTTCACCATTCCAATCGGCAGAGAATTCCAGAGATTCACCACCCTTTGAGTGAAGAAGTTCCTCCTCAACTCCGATCTAAATGCCCCCCCTCCCCCCTTATTTTGAGGCTGTGCCCTCTAGTCCTGCTATCCTTTCTAAGCGGGAAGAATCTCTCTACTTCTATCCTATCTATCCCTTTCATTATCTTATATGTCTCAATAAGATCCCCCATAAGGTCAGAAGCAACAACATTCAAATGATGATTGCACAATTTTCAGCATCATTCACAACCGCTCAGATACTGAAGCAACCTGTATCCATAAACAGCAAGACCTAGAGAACAGTGTCAGGCAATACAACAGGACATAGACAGGTTGGTAGACTGGGCAGATAGATGGCAAATGGAATTTAATCCGGATAAATGCGAGGTGATGCATTTTGGCCGGAAAAATGGAGAAGAGAGTTATAGGATAAAAGGTAAAACTATACGGAGCATAGAGACGCAGAGAGACTTGGGGGTGCAGGTTCACAAGTCTCTGAAGGTGTCCTCACAGGTGGAGAAGGTGATAAAGAAGGCGTATAGTATGTTAGCTTTCATAGAAAAGGGTGTAGAATAGAAGAGTAGGAGTTTGATGTTGCAGTTGTATACAACTTTGGTTAGGCCTCACTTGGAATACTGCACCCAGTTCTGGTCTCCGTACTATCGGAAGGATGTGGAGTCCTTGGAGAGAGTGCAGAGGAGGTTTACCAGGATGCTGCCTGGTATGGGAGGACTGTCTTATGAGGAACGATTGAATAGACTGGGGTTGTTTTCCCTTGAAAGACGTCGGCTTAGAGGGGATCTCATAGAGGTGTATAAGATTATAAGGGGTATAGATAGAGTAAATGGAGGTAAGCTTTTTCCGCCTTTAAAAATGGATAGGACGAGGGGTCATGGCCATAGGGTGAGGGGGGCTATGTATAGGACGAATATTAGAGGGCAGTTTT
The DNA here is from genome assembly GCA_024679065.1 of Sphyrna mokarran. NCBI lineage: Eukaryota > Metazoa > Chordata > Chondrichthyes > Carcharhiniformes > Carcharhinidae > Sphyrna > Sphyrna mokarran. Next base: position 41,265,444 of record JAGIQG010000005.1, read on the forward strand.
TCACACAAAGGGTAGTGGGGGTGTGGAATGCACTGCCGAGTAAGGTGGTGGAAGCAGGCACGCTAGGGCTGTTTAAGGGTCTCTTGGACAGCCACATGAGCGTTATGCAGATAGAGGGATATAGTAGGACTGTTTAACTACGGCTTTTTTTCCACAGGTAATTCGGTCCATACTTGACCAACAATGAGCATGCATTCGGCAGGTGGTGCGAGGACAGCTCTTGGATGTTGATTCATGGGTTGCCTGGTACTTCATGTCGTAAAGGAGTGCTTTATGTGGACCATCTGAAGGGCACCATGACAGCTCAGAGACTATCGATGTGGCTGTGCAGACACTTGGAATTGGGCCGGTGTCTGCGGGAGTTTGCGCGTTCTCCCCGTGGTTGCGTGGTTTTTCTCCGGGCACTCCGGTTTCCTCCCACAACCCAAAAATTCGCTCTTAGGCTGATTGGGAAACAAATTGTCCCTATGGTGAAAATTTTCCATATTAAGAATAATATATATATTATTATATAGGAATATTAAAATAGGATAATGTATTTGCTACTATATAGTATGACGGCGGCGCGGGCTCGTTGGGCCGAAGGGCCTGTTTCCCGTGCTGTGTTGCTTAAAAAAAAACATTCAGGACTGTGCTGATAAGTGGAGATAATACTCTCACCAGTTATGTACAAGGGAATGACCATCTCCAATAAGAGAGAATCCAAGCATTTCCTCTCAATATTCAATGGCATGACTATCACCAAATCTATCAACATTCAATGGTATGATTATCATCACATCTATCCAGATCTTGGGCATTGCCATTGAGCAGGAACTGAACTGGACTAGTCACATAAATACTATGACTACACGAAGAGGTTAGAGATTGCGAATTCTGCAAAGAGTAACTTACCTCCTGACTCCCCAAAGCCTATCCACCAGCTACAAGGTACAAATCAGGAGTGTGATTCTTTACTTGCCTGGCCAAGTAAAGCTCTCAAGAAGCTCAACACTATTCAGAACAGAACAGCCTACTTGGTTAACATCCCATCCACCACCTTCAACATTCGTTCCCTCCACCACTGATGCATAGTATCAAAGATGTGTACATTCAAAGATGTGCTACAGCAATTTTGACAGCATCTTCCAAACCGGCAACGTCTATCATCTAGAAGGACATAGACAGCAGATGCATAGGGACATTACTATATTCAAGTTCTTTTCAAACCATTTGTCATGCTCAGTAAGGACTATACCACCTTCCTTCATTGTGACTGAATCAACATCCTGGAACTCACTTCCTAATAACACTGTGGGTGCACCTACACTACAAAGTAAATCTCGGTGAGATGGCTCACCACCACGTGGCTCAAGGACAATTAGGGACAGCCAATATATGCTGGCCTAGCTCACAACTTCTACATTCTGTGAAAGAGAAATGCCATATTGTGTTGGAGTAGAGTCACAATAACATCACTTCACCACAGGCCAAGAAATATTAATATAGCTTTTGCACCGTTCTTCAATTAGTGCCTCTGAAGGTTCGGACTGTGAGGCACAAAACATCTTTAACAAAGGACATGAAATATTAAACAAATTTATGTTGCACACTTCTTGAATTGAAGCTACAGATTTTTTTTTTTGAGTACGTGGTTCAGCAATTATGCACATTAAAAAAACCCTCACAGAAGTAACAAAGAAAACTCAGTTGAAAAACAACATCCAGATCTAATCAAGGGAGAGCTTTGCAGTTGCAATGACAATAAAACTGTCAACATTTGCTGTAAATATGCTGCTAAACTGACAGAAAACTTCTGGCATCTGCAAGCACACAGACAAACATGAAAATGTAGACGTTGCTCTCAGTGATTCCCTGCTATTCCAAAGGATGCACTGTTGAAATCCTGACAGATGAAAGTCAATTAGAAATCACTGGATTGGCATGAATATTCACTATTTGCACTATTATTTTCACTATCAAAATCTTGAAAGAAAAAGTATCTCTTTGTTGAATGAGATGTGGCTGAGCTTTTAATTTTAAAACACAATTACTGTTAAAAACCTTCCAGCCCTGAAGAATTAATTTTACATTTGTAGAATGTCAAATTTTTACTTTATATCATAAATCCATAAATTTTGAAAATAATGTATTTTCAAAAGATTATATTTGTTTCTACCTAATCCTAAATTTATATTGTGATCTTTATTCCACTTTCTGTAAAATTATGACAAGTGAGCTATAAAATTTGCTTGTTACTTCCTGGTTTTTATATTTGAGAATTCTTCAATGTGATTGGCTGGCTTGATGCCACCACTGTTGCAGGGTGCTTGCGATCCCTATAAGTAGTGCCAAAATGAAATTAACATTGAGAAAACCTCCACTGCACGGAGCTCATTATATATTTGTCATCAACTTTCCTCAAGATAAGCAGCATGCATTCTACAAAATCCAGGCCATTACGTACTTAAGTTTTACAGCACAGGCAGCCATTTGGCCCATTGTGACTACACTCGTTCTGCAAATGAGCATTATGTCATGCTGTCATTCTCCTGCATTTTGCTTGTACTCATGTACATTGTTTCTATCCAACCGAACTTGTCTCCACCACGCTTGCAGGCAATGCATTCCAGATTTGAACCACCCACTGTGTGATCTTCCTTGCTTTGCAAATCACTTTAAATCTGTGCTATCTTATCGTTGATCTTTTTGCCAGCAGGAACAATTTCTCCCCATCTGCTCTCTCCAACTCTTCATGATTTTGAACAACTCGATCAAATCTTCTCTTGCTGTAAACTGAAATCATTCATATTCAATAAAGGGTCTATTATATAGAATTACAGCACAAACAGCAGAGACAGGCCATTCAGCCTAACCAGTCTGTACCAGCATTTAAGTTACAATCAAGCCTCCTTCATCCTTATCCAAATTTTATTTGCATAACCCCTTTCTTCCTCATATGCTTTTCCTGTCTCTTCTTAAACGCATCAATATTGCTCACATCAAATACCCCTATGGAAATAAGCTTCACGTTCTTTGATTTGATTTATTATTGTCACATGTATTAATCTACAGTGAAAAGTATTATTTCTTGTGCACTATACAGATAAAGCATACCGTACATAGAGAAGGGAAGAAAATGCAGCCTCTCATCCATTGACTCTATCTGCACTTCCCTGCATAATCAAGAACTTCACAGACCTCAGACACATGTAGTAATACAATCATAGCTAAAGTGCAGGGAAAGATCAACTTAGTATGAGGTAGGTCCTTTCAAAAGGAATGAGTCAGTTGGTACGTGACCTCAGACTTTTGTACCTCTTCTGATGGAAGAAAGTGGAAAAGAGTATGTCTGGGGTGGGGTGTGTAGAGTCCTTCATTATATTGACTGCTGTCCTGAGGCAATGCGAAGTCTATTAAAGTCAATGGATGAGAGGGTGGTTTGCATGATGGACTGGGCTTCAGTCTTGGAACAGTAGGAGCCATATCAAGCTCTGATGTGACCAGAAAGGATGCTTTCCGTGGTGCATCTGTAAAAGTTGGTGAGAATCTTAACTTTCCAAAGATAAAATTTATTTTGAACTCCCCTTCGATTTCTCGACAATTTTATGTTGAGGCCTTCAATTTTGGTCTTCCCCACAACGGGAAACCTTCTACTGATCAAAAATCTTTCGTAATTTTCAGTCTTCATTAATCACTATTCAGCCTTTACAATAACTTTTCAAGAAAAGAGGCCTAATCTGTTCGCCCTTTTCTGATCAGCATAAACTATGTGTTTTAAAGCTTGTTTTTGAGACGTATGGGTTACTGCATTTGTTGTCCATCCCAAATTGCCCTCGATGTGCAGGTGGGCCAGCTTGCGGTACGCATCAACCACATTAATGTGGTTCTGAAGTCATATGTAGACTAGGCCAAGAAAGGAAGGCAGTTTTGCTCCCCTGAATTTCATTGGTCTATATTTTTTTTAAAAACATCAATCCAGTACTTTATTAATGAGAATAACATTTATTCTGGATTTATTAATTGTATTTAAATTCCCTCAGTGGTTGTGGTGAGGTCTGAATTTGTATCTCCAGAGTATTAATCTAGGCATCAGGATTACTAGTCCAGTAACATTACTACTATACTGTAATCTTCATGTTCATGTTTTATGTTTATTCTCATTACTTTCAATGAAAAGCTGATTGGCTAATAGCTTTTATTAGCTATTAGCTAATAAATTCAACTTTTTGAATTTATAATGTTACCATAACCAATCGGTATTGATAAGCTTCCAAATTAGTTAATGTAAAGGGGCTAGTTAACCTTATCCTCTGTTTCAGAAAGGAGATAGAGTGTGAATGTGGACATACTCTGTCTCCTTTCTGAAACAGAGGATAAGGTTAACTCGCCCCTTTATATTAACTAATTTGGAAGCTTATCAATACCGATTGGTTATGGTAACATTATAAATTCAAAACGTTGAAGCCATTTACCAATATTAGCTCAATTCAAGATGCACTGAGATTACTTATGAGCATATATTAAATAATATTTAGCCCTGTACGGACATAAAGATTACCTCCAATAATTTGAAGACGAATATACAATTGAAGTCTTTATTATCAAATCATGTGCAATTACAAGCAGCGATATGAAAATAATCTGTAGAAGGTCTGGTATTCCCTTATATCGGCCAAAGGCATACCATAATATCTGGCCTAATCACTTGCTAAAGGCAGAAACCACAATCTACTATGACATTCACATAATAAAAAATAGAAAACAATAAAAAAACTATAGATCATAAATAATAGCTCACCTTCGAGTAGGTGACATATCTTGGAGTTGAGAGGGCATTTAAAATGTCGAAATTATTCATTAGTTTATGAAATCATTTCAGCCATGTTACAAAGATATTTGACATAACCAACTGCACATTTACTTAATTGAATTTACTGTAGACTGAATAAGACCTCTATGTTTTATTTAATAACAATTTACTGATGTGTTCTTCAAATTCCCTCTAAATACAAGATAAACTTCAAGAACGTATTTGGGAACAAAGGATTGATCTGAGGCTCTGGTCCTAATAACAGTCCAACAACATTTTTTTGGAGAAGTGTGTGGCTACAGGTTGAGGGAGGGATATGTTATCTCCAACATGCATTCTGTAGCCAAGCCATCTACTGAAATTCACTCTCATGCTCATTTAAAGCTAAATATCTGCAAACCTATACCTCAGCTAAAATAATTCAAGGAAGAGATTTTTTTTGCAGATAAGTCACAATTAAAAAAGGTGATGGTACTTGTTTGTAATTTTTATATCATAAATACATGCAAACAGTATAATTCCACCAATAAGTCATTTATTGCAATTTGTTTGATAATGTAAAAGCCTGTAAATCTAGCATCGGTGCAAGTTTCTGTAAGCTATCTGATGTCCAAACTTGTAACAATTAGTGAACAATATTCCACAGCCATTTATCTTCTGGTCAAATTGCAAGTTCTTCTAACAATACTTAATGAATGTCGCATCTAGAAGGCAATTTTAAATTGATTAACCAACATCAATTAATTTATTCATCCTGTGGGCAGTTAAAATTATTCATCTATGTAATAGTATGCCAACAATGTTAATTTCCAGCAGCAATTTTTCGCCAAAATAAATCCACAAATGTTGATTAAGAGATTAAGAACCTACCATGTTAAAGTAGACTGCTTAACAGTAGCAGTGCTTTAGTTGTGCCTTCACATCGACAAGCTGTAGCATGTCAAGAAAATAGGAGGAGCTGGAGATGGACAATAAATAGTCGCCATGCCAGCAATGCCCACATCATGTAAATTAATATAAAAAGCAGGAAACTTTGCTTTAGCAGAGGACACATTTGGCCATTCCATAGAGCAGATGGAACAAAATGTATAATTATACACAAATGCATCTTTGAAGGTGGCAGGACAAGTTGAAAATAATTAGCAAAGCATATGGGATCTCAGGCTTCATAAATAGAGGAACAGAGTGCAAAAGCAGGGAAACTGTGTTCAATCTGCATTAAGTTCTGGTGAAGCAATAACAAGAGCATCCAGTCTGGTCACAGCAGTTTAGAAAGGATGGGAAGTCCATAACAGGATGCAGAGGAGATTTACTAGAATGGTTCTAGGGATGAGATATTTTATCAACAAAGTTTAGGTTGAAGATGCTGGGCCTGATTTTACCATTTTCATTCTAAGTGCTGAATCTGAGTGCAATTCAGATCCGACTTAGAAATCTGTTCTCAGGTGCTCCCATATGTACTTAGCTTGAAAAAAAAAGCGCAGATCTGAACTGTGCTGTGGGTGGGGCTTATCGCACCTGAAATGATCGGAGCTTTGAATAGTGCAGGTGCAGTGAGAAAAAAAATTTGGAAAAAGCACTGCTGTCACATCTCTTCTGGCCTGCAACAAGCGCCCAGAAGCAAAAAGCGGGAGCGATGGCCCCCACAGACATCACCTCGCGCCTACAACATAACTGTTCCCCTTATCCACCTACCCACCCCTGCCACCCAAACTGATCACAGCCCTCTGCTTCCCCTTCCCCTCCACCTACCACTTGCAGAGTGGCAGCAGTCTTCTCAATCCTCTAGACAACAACCTGGCCTCCAGGGTATACAAAAGTATGTGCTGTGTACCTGCTGGATGGTGTTCTCACGTGAGATGATCTCATCCATAAAGGCACATACTCCTGCAACTCGGCCAACGTTGTCTACTTAATATGTTGCAGGAAAGGATGTCTTGAAACACGGTACATTGGGGAGACCATGCAGACACTATGACAATGGACGAATGAACACCTCTCGACAATCACCAGGCAAGACTGTTCCCTTCCTGTTGGTGAACACTTTAGTGGTCAGGGGAATTTGGCCTCTCATCTTCGGGTAAACATTCTTCAAGATGGCCTTCATGACACACAACAGCACAGAGTCGCTGAGCAGAGACTGATAACCAAGTTCCGCAAACATCAGGTCGGCTTCAACCAGGATCTTGGGTTCACACCACACTATCTGTAACCCCCATGACTTGTCTGAATTTGCAACATCTCACTTACTGTCCTGTCCGGAGACAATGCACATCTCTTTAATCTACGCTTAATGCTATCTCCACCAACACTGTCTGCACCTTTAAGACTTGAGTAGCAGATTAGCTGTAAAGACTCGCATTCTAATCAGTATACCGTAAACTGTGTGTGCCTTTATATGCCCTGTTTCTGATCAGAACTTTCTGCTTACCTGACAAAGGAAGAATGTTCCGTAAGCTTGTGGGTTTACTATCAAATAAACTTGTTGGACTTTGTTGTAAGACTTCTTCTGTGTTTACTCCAGTCCAAAGCCCCTGGAGTGGCAATTAGCGTCAGATTACCAATCTGTACCCACTTACTTGTGCTAAATTTCTTAAATGCCTGCCTCACATAACCTTCCTGACTCAGGCCAGGTGAGATATTTAGGCCTGTTAGGTTCCTAGGTCCAGTGTTGGAGCCTAAAAGAACTGCAGTGAATTTGGGACTTTTTAGGGAAAGTCAACATGGCTTTGTGTGTGGTAGGTCATGTTTGACCAATCTATTAGAGTCTTCCAAGGAGGTTACCAGGAAAAGGGATGTTGTCTATCTCAATTTCAGCAAGACCTTTGACAAGGTCCCTCATGGGAGTTAGATAGGAAGGTTCAGTTGCTAGGTATACATTGGGAGGTAGTAAATTGGATTAGACAATGGCTCAATGGAAGAAGCCAGAGTGTAGTTATGGAGGATTGCTTCTCTGAGTGGAGGCCTTTGACTAATGGTGCGCCGCAGGGATCAGTGTTGGGTCCGTTGTTGTTTGTCATCTATATCAATGATCTGGATGATAATATGGTAAATTGGATCAGCAAATTTGCTGATGACACAAAGATTGGAGATGTAGTGGACAGTGAGGAAGGTTTTCAAAGTTTGCAGAGGGATTTGGACCAATTAGAAAAATGGGCTGAAAAATGGGAAATGGAATTTAATGCAGACAAGTGTGAGGTATTGCACTTTGGAAGGGCAAACCAAAGTAGAACGTACAGGGTAAATGGTAAGATTCTGAAGAGTGCAGTTGAACAGAGTGACCTAAGAGTACAGGCGAATAGGGTCGTAAAGAGTGCTTTTGGTACATTGGCCTTTATTAATCAGAGTATCGAGTATACAGACTGAAGTGTTACTGTAAGATTGTATAAGGCATTGGTGAGGCCAAATTTAGAGTATTGTGTACAGTTTTGGTCACCTAGTTACAGGAAGAACGTAAATAAGGTTGAAAGAGTGCAGAGAAGGTTCACAAGGATATTGCCGGGACTTGAGAGTTGAGTTGCAGAGAGAGATTGAATAGGTTAGGACTTTATTCCCTGGAGCGTAAAAGAATGAGTTTGATAGAGACGTATAACATTTTGATGGATATAGATAGAGTGAATGCAAGCAGGCTTTTTCCACTGAGGCTAGGGGAGGAAAAAACTAGAGGGCATGGGTTAAGGGTGAAAGGAGAAAAGTTTAAAGGGAATATTTGGGAGGGCTTCTTCACACAGAGTGGTGAGATGTGGAATGAGTTGCTGGATAAAGTGGTAAATGCGGGGTCACTTTTAACATTTAAGAAAAACTTGGATGGGTTTATGGATGAGGGGAGTGTGGAGGTTAGTGGGATTTGGTAAGAAATGGTTTGGCAAAGCCAAAAGGCCTGTTTCCGAGCTGTAATTTTCTATGGTTTCTAAGGACACGTTCCCATTTTTACAGCACCAGCTTCTGTGGAGCAAGTTGATTTAAAGCTCCCATTCAAAGCAACAGTACAAACCTGGCAGAACTATCAGCAATTTAAATTGCTTTTTGTCAGATGGCTCCCAGCACAGTTCAATTGTCCAAGTAGTTAGCACTTCTGGACCACTGCCATATGAACCCTTACCTGGGAACTTCTGAGAGGGAGGTGCCAGTACATCTTGAAGCCACCTCAGGATAGGGGTTTGCAAATAAACAAGAAGGATGAGCATGTTACGCAGCTAAATTGCACTGGCTCACCCAAAGTAGCTCCAATCAAATTCCAGGTAAATAGCTATCCTCAGATATGGAGATAGACATAGGATCACTGTTTCTATTATTGGGGAGCAAACCTTTAGGTGAATCCAATTGGGTATCTTGCCTTTAAGTTGCAGGACACCAAGGCTAGATTAACCACATACACAAGACACTCTGCATGCAATTTAAGGACCACTATAATGCCAGTTACGCATGAGGACAGACAGTCCGACTCCTCCTAATAGTGGTGTAAGGACCAGTAACGTAAGTCATTACTGTTATGTCAGAAATGTTCTTGAGTTGTAATGCACATCAATACCAGAAGAGTCAGAGTACCTACCAATCACTCATTAATATCGGGTGTATTTTAGTACCATCAAGGGAAGATGAAAGGAAGAAGTTATGAAAGAGGATTTCAAATGATGGAAGAAAGGCATGGGAGGAGTTTTAATGCACCTCCTCCCTGCATTCCCAGTGCCAATTTCCATTTTTGAAAAGCAATTTGTATTATGCAGCAGAGACTGAAGAACTCTCAGTCAACGAATGTACAAAAGGATTCTGAATGTTGAGTGAAATCATACACTGGCCATTATGATTCAGATGTATTAACTGTAATTTAAACATATGCAGATTTTCTTGAGTGAAACAATGCAATCGTTTTTTTTAAAAATCTTTGTTTCCCTCTTAATTTGGCAAGTATGAACTAAAACTAAAGGCGTATAACATAAAAATGTATTGGAAAATATATTTCACTATTAACTTTATTAGTCTTAAAGAGATGTGCGTTTTGTAGCCTTACGAATATTTCATACGAATATCCCAGCTTTTCCCAAAGTTTGAGACTCAAGTTTACATTTTGCCCTAGTGCACTTACTCTTAGTAATCTCAGGATGATCTTAAAAATATGCAAAATTTCCCATCAACTATTACTAAGGTTCTGTTAGTTACACATCTGGCTGACTTCTCATTGTGTAGCAACATTTCTCAGTCCTCAAATATTTTTGGGGGGAGAAAGGAACGAAACAATCAAAATCCCATAGAGTCACCAAGATTGGTGGAGTAGTGGATGAGGCGGAGGGCTGTTGTAGGCTTCAAAGGGACATTGATAGGATGCAGAGCTGGGCCAAAAAATGGCAGATAGAGTTTAACCCTGATAAGTGCAAAGAGATTCATTTTGGTAGGACAAATTTGAACGTGGAATACAGGGTCAACAGCAGGGTTCTGACGAATGTGGAGGAACAGAGAGATCTTGGAGTTCAAATTCACAGATCTCCAAAGGTTGCTACTCAAGCAGATAAAGCCGTGAAGAAGGACTACAGTATGTTATCGTTTATTAACAAGGGTTTGAGTTTAAGAGTTGTGAGGTTATGCTGCGATTGTACAGGACCTTAGTAAGGCCACATATGGAATAAATGTGTGCAATTCTGGTCACCTCACTATAAGAAGGATGTCAAAGCATTGGAGAGATTACAGATTTACCAGGATGCTGCCTGATTTGAAAGATAGGTCTTATGAGGAAAGGTTGAGGGAGCTAGGGCTTTTCTCTTTAGAGAGGAGGAGGTTGAGAAGCGACTTAGTAGAGATTTAGATGATGATGAGGGGGATAGATAGAGTGGATGTTCAGAAACTATTTCCTTGGGCAGATGTAGCTGTTACCAGGGGGCATAACTATAACGTTCATGGTGGGAGATATAGGAAAGATGTCTGAAGTATGTTCTTTACTAAGAGTGGTTGGGGTGTGGAATGGATTGCCTGCTGTGATAGTGAAGTTGGACACTTTAGGAATTTTCAAGCTGTTATTGGATGGCACATGGAGCACACCAGAATGATAGGGCATGGGACAGTTTGATCTTGATTTCAGACAAAGCTCAGCACAACATCGAGGGCTGAAGGGCCTGTACTGTGCTGTACTGTTCTATGTTCTATGATGTAAAGAGAAATTTAACCTTCAGTGTGCTGCCTGTAAGACGTGGTTAGACAGTAGGAGGATGGAATCACACACTTAATGTCTCCCTTAAGACATGTGACATTTAAATGGCATGTCTTTTAATGTTAAGCAATAAAAAATAGTGACTTTCTGTTCTTAGGCTGTGCCTCAGCACCACCTTTGAACCACCTCAGTCAAAATCATTCATTTCTGAACTTAGTAAAACACGAACTACTGAAATATATATGCAACAAATTTATTAAAAGGATGACAATCTATCATTAAGGCAGGAGGAAAATAAGTTTCTCATTTTTCTCACCTTTCATTCCAGCGACTCCTGATGGCCGCTATTCCTAACTGGTGTAAATTTATACAACCCCTGGTGCTTAGTCAAAGTAGTTATTTTTCCTATGTGGGAAGAAACAGATGCTATTACATTACTTGGTAGTCGATCCACCACCGAATAGTGCAAAAGACAGAGAAATAAATTTTGCAAAGAAATTGTAAAGAAATGTCATAATTATAGAGTAGTTATAATGGGGTACTTTAATTATCCCAGTATAAACTGGGACAGTGTTAGTGAAAAGGGCAGAGAGGACCAAGGACTCCTAAAGAAAAATAGTTCGCAGATAGGAAGCAAAGAGTTGGCATAAATGAGTCTTTTTTTGATTGTCAGTCAGTGACTAGTGGGGTTTCACAGGGATCTGTGCTAGAGTCCCAGTTGTTCACATTATATATTAATGATCTGGAAGAGGGAATTAAATGCACTATCTCCAAATTTGCAGATGATGCAAAGTTGGGTGGAAGGATAAGCTGAGGAAATGCAGAGATGCTTCAGTGTGATTTGGACAGGCTGAGTCTATGGCAGATGCAGTATAATACGAATAAATATGAGGTTATCCACATTGGTAGCAATAATAAGAAGACAGATTATTACTTGAATGGGTGTAAATTGAAATATGTGGCTACTCAGCAAGACCTTGGTGTCTTCATGCATCAGTTGCTGAAGGTAAGTATATAGGCACAGCAGGCAATAAAGGTGGCAAATGGTATGTTTGCCTTCATAGCCAAAGGATTTGAGTATAGGAATAGGGATGTTTTACTGCAATCGTATAGAATGTTGATGAGGCCACACCTGAAGTATTTGTGAGCAGTTTTGATGTCCTTATCTGAGGAAGGATGTCCTTGCAATAGAGGGAATGCAGCAAGTATTCACCTGGCTGGATCCTGGGTTGGCAGGTTTGTCATATGAGGAGAGACTAACTTGGTTAAGATTATATTCACTGGAGTTTAGAGGAATGAGAGAGGATCTCATAGAAACTTATGAAATTCTAACAGGGTCAGATTCAAAAGACTGTTCTTAATGGTGGGGGAGTCCAGAACTAGGGATCATAGTTTGGGGATAAGGGGTAAACTCTCTAGAACTGGGGAAGAGAAATTTCTTTACCCAGAGAGAGGTGAATGTGGGAATTCACTACCACAGAAAGTAATTGAGGCCAAAATGTTTTTTGATTTCAACAAGAAATTACCCACAGCTCTTGGGGCTGAAGGGATCAAAGAATATAAGGGAAGGGGGAACAGTGATTATTATAGCACTATTGAATTTCATGATCAGCAATGATCTAAGTGAATGCCAGAGCAGGTTCAAAGGGCTGAATGGCCTATTCCTGCTCCGAGTTTTTATGTTTGAGCGTGTTTAGGAGATTTTTTGACAGCAGTATGTTTCCAATCCAAGAGGGAAGGAGGCTCTGCTACACCTAGTCCTTCAGCATTAAGTGGGCCAAGTTCCTCTACTGACACTTGTGTCAGTAGAGCAACATTTAGGGAACAGTGATTATTCATCAAGCTTAGAATGGCTATGGAAAAGAGCAAGGAGAAATCCAGAAAAAGGATAATTAACTAGAGAAATGTCAGCTTCGATGGGTAAGAATGGATCTGATCCAATACATCAAAAGTCAGCAATCAAGACTGTAGCTAAACAATGTGCCATCTTTAAAGAAAAGGCAGTCAACATATGTTCCTATGAAAGGGAAAGATAGGACAAAGAAATTCAGAATTTTCTGGATGACAAAAGAGATAGACATTAAGATGAAGAAGAAAAAAAAGTGTGTGTATGACAATGTCAGGTGGATAACAAAATTGAGGATCAGGCTGAAAACAGAAGGTTCAGAGCAAAATTGAATAAGAGAAGCAGAGAGAGAGAGTACGAGAAGAGACTGTCAGTTAGCTGGAAATGGAATCTAAAAGTCTTCTACAGGCATATAAATAGTAAAAGGATTCATATCAATTTAGGAACCAAAAATGGGATTGTGCTGATCATGATAAAAGAAGAAGCAGTTCAGAGAATTGAAGGGATTAAAATCAATAAGAAGATTGTCTTTACATAAAGTTGATAAGGCAATGGGGCCAGATGAGGTGCACTGAGGAATACTACAGGAAGTGAGAGTGGAAATTACAGAGGCACTGGCCATAATTGTCCAATCTTCCTTAAGCTCAGGGCTGATGCCAGAAGACCAGAGAATTGCAGAGAATTGCAAATTTTCTTCAAAAAAAAAAAAATGGTGTGAAGATAAATCCAGTAGCTATAGGTTTATCAATTTAACCTCAGTACTGGGGAAGCTTCTAGAAACGATAATTTGCGACAAAAGTAATAGTCACTTGGGCCTGAATTCTTTGTGGCTGTTCAATCTGTTTCCACGCGTACAGTCAGTGTATTTTAGATCTTAACAACTCTCTGCATAAAGATCTAAATCTCTGTTTAAAATAAATTTGCTCCCTAATGAAGTGAAATTACTGGAGCTCTTTGAGAAAGTAAAGGAGAACTTGCAGATATGGTTTGTTTGAATTTTCAAAAAGGATTTTGATAAAATATCACAACAAAGGGTTCCATGATGTTGAAAAGTCCCACCATTTTCTTACTAATGGAGGTTCCTTGTACGTATTTGCAATGTGTTTCTTGATTTTTTTTTTCTCTTTTAAAGATGGCAACAACCTAAAATTCATCCACTTTTAAACACACCTCTCTTTCTAATTGCCTGCCGAGGATCATTATTCATTGGTTGATGCAGTGTTTATTCTGTCTTGTTGGGTTATTGGGTTATCTACCCATCATGTCCAGTGAACAGGTGAAGAACATCTCTTCTAAGTCTTCCTTTTCCTGACTTTTTCAGTAAACTTCCTCTTCTCTAATGGCTAGCAAACACCGTTCGAAGTCCTTGTTGCCAGTTTTTATGCAGCACATTACAGAATTGATGCTACAAAGCACGAAGGGCTAAATATAATGCAGCTTTATTTATAGGGTGATATTCACTACAGGCTGCTTCTTACTCTGGTAGTTTCCCGTACCAGCAACCTGTGAAGTCACATCCAGTGAATACATGAATATATTAACATGCAATGCCTAGTGCAGCTACCAAGAATCAATATTAATACATAACACTTCACATTTTTCTGTCCTCCTGAAATCACATATGAAATGTAAAACCAACTTTGAATGTTTCAGTAGTATTATGCACGAAACAACATATGTAAATATATGTCAGACCCTTCTGAATTAGTTTTGCAAACCAGCCATTATTTTTGCCCTACCAGTATTCTCCTATAACGCACACAAGCTCAATAGATGACATGAGAATTTATCCTTCCTGTTCATTTCTTGACATGAAAGCACAAGATGTTTGGGACTATACAGTATGCTCTCTCCACAACATCCAATTTTCACCTGCCAATAATTTCAAGTTGGCTGTTAAAGCATTTACCATCTTAATGACAAGAAATTACTGTAAACACTAAAAATCAGGAAGGTGTGTGCGCGCGCACGTGTTGGGCAGGGAAGAGGGGTGTTGGCACTGTTGAGAATGTGATTTTGTACAACCAAAAATAAAAACATTTTTCAAGGAATTCTACAAATTCCATCTGCAGAAATGTTCTACAAACTCACTCAGTGATGTTTACCCAGCATGTAAAATGCATACTTCATGAATACAGAAAATCTGATACTTTTGCACTTCATCCAAATGACTTGAGGCAATTGATATTTAACTTGTAGATGAAAATAGTACCTAAATTTGCAACATCATCATTTTAGTTCAAAATAATTGCTGAAGCAACACTTTAAGGTTTGCCATCTATTCTGTTTGCACAGCTCACAGGCTTCCCAAAAACATACAAGGTAAAAATAAAATCTGATGCATAACTTTCTTGACAGAAGAGTAAAGCCACAAGATTCCACAGGTTTTGAACAAAATTAAACTTTACTATAAGAAAGATAAAAGAATTTATAATATCTATCTTATGTTCTCAACAATCAGGATAAATTGGAGGTGTACATGAATTAACAGACAAACTGTGGTCGAACACACCGTACTCCACAATAAATGAAAGATTCCATGAATTTCTCAATAACCCAACAAGACAGAATAAACACTGCATCAACCAATCTCAATTTATCTTTCTCATGAGGAATTCCAGTCTTCACCTTTAGAGATCTAACCCACACAGACAGCATCGGCGGCCCACTTTGTAGGGTTCCAATTTCATCTTGTGAGATTCTGTTCTCCCAGATTCCAGATTTTTCCAACAATTATAGAGTCATAGAGTTTGCAGCATGGAAACAGGCCCTTTGTCCTAACCGCTCTTTTTTTAAAGCCCCTAAGCTAATCCCAATTGCCTGATTTGGTCCATATCCCTCTATAACCATTGTACCCATGTAACTATCTAAATGCTTTTTAAAAGACAAAATTGTACCACCTCTACTACTAACCCTGGCAGCTAGTTTCAGATACTCACAACCTTGTGAAAAAAATTGCCCCTCTGGACACTTTTGTATCTCTCCCCTTGGACCTTCAACTTTTGCCCTCTAGTTTTAGACTCCCCTACCTTTTGGAACAGATATTGACTAGCTAGCTGATCTATGCCCCTCATTATTTTATACACCTCTGTAAGATCACCCCTCAGCCTCCGATGCTCCAGAGGAAAATGTCTTAGTCTATCCAGTCTCTTCTTATAATTCAAACCATCAAGTCTCAGTAGCATCCCAGTAAATCTTTTCTGAATTCTTTCTAGTTTAATAATATCCTTTCTATAATAGGGTAACCAGAACTGCACACAGTACTCCAAGTGTGGCCTTACCAATGTCTTGTACAACTTCAACAAGACATCTGAACTCCTGTATTCAATGTTCTGATCAATGAAACAAGCATGCCAAATGCCTTCTTCACTACTCTTCCACCTCTGACTCCATTTTCAAGGAGCTATGAACCTGTACTCCTAGAGCTCTTTGTTCTGTACCTCTTCTCAATGCCCTACCATTCACTGAGTAAATCCTGCCCTGGTTCGATCTACCAAAATGCATCACCTTACTTTATCTAAGTTAAAGATAGGGTAACAAAATTTGCTGATGACACTAAAATGAGTGGAAAAGCAAATTGCGTGGAGAGTGTGGGAAGTCTGCAAAGAGATCTGGATAGGTTGAGTGAGTGGGCAAGGACCTGGCAGATGGAGTATAAAGTTAGCAAATGTGAGGTTATCCACTTTGGTAGAAATAATAGTAGGAGGGATTATTATTTAAAGGATGAAAAGCTGCAGCATGCTACTGTGCAGAGGGACCTGGAGGTCCTTGTGCATGAATCGCAAAAACTCAGTCTGCAGGTGCAGCAGGGGATCAAGAAGGCAAATAGGATGTTGGCCTTTGTAGATAGGGGGATAGAATATAAAAGCAGGGAGGTCTTGCTGCAACTGTACAAGGCACTGGTGAGGCCGCAACTGGAGTACTGTGTGCAGTTTTGGTCCCCTTATTTGTGGAACAATATATTGGCCTTGGAGGGAGTACAGAGAAGGTTCACCAGGCTGCTGCTACTGGAGATGAGGGGGTTAGCATATGAGAAGAGATTGAATAGACTGGGCCTGTATTCATTAGAGTTTAGAAGGCTGAGGGAGAATCTTATGGACTTAGAAGATAATGAAGGGGATAGATAGGATAGAGGTAAAAAGGAAAACAGAACTAGAGGGCACAGTCTCAAAATAAAGGGGGATGGGGGGGGAGGTCAGTTTATAACAGTGTGGAGGAGGAAACTTCACTCAAAGGGTGGTGAATCTCTGGAATTCTCTGCCCGTTGAAGCAGTGCAGGTTACCTTGCTGAATATATTTAAGTCACGGGTAGATAAATTTCTGATAGAGAAAGGAATTAAGGATTATGGGGAGAAAGCAGGAAAATGGAACTGATCCACTTCAGATCAGCCATGATCTTATTGAATGGTAGGACAGGCTCGAAGAGCTAGATGGCCTACTCCTGCTCCTATTTCTTATGTTCTTAAATTCCATCTGCCATTCAGCAGCCCACTAGTCCAACTGATCAAGATGCCTTTGCAATCCTAGACAACCTTCTTCACTGTCCATTGTGCCACCAATCTTAGTGTCATCTGCTAACCATGCCTCTTAAATGCTCATCCAAACCATTAATAGCAACAACAAATAACAGTAACTGATCCCTGAGGTACTCTGTGACCTCCAATTTGAATAAAAACTCTCTACAACCACTCTCTTGATTGTCATCAAGCCAATTTTGTATTCATTTAGTTATCTCACCTTGGATCCCGTGAGATTTAACCTTATGAACAACCTATCATGAGGTCAAAGGCTTTGCTAAAGAGGGTGCTAAATGTTTCAATTTTCTCCCCCTTGACAGGGTGATCAACCATCGCAAATTTTCTGCCCCAGAATTTGGTGTCCTAGGACAAAGTAAATTTGCATTTGCACACTGCGCTGTTGGTCCCAGCTGAAGGAAGGATTCCAGACAAGAGGGCAGATGAATTCCAAACAGGTCTAAGGGAGAGGCTCTGGGACAGATTTCTGATCTACAAGGGAGTTTAAAATTTTAAGGCAATAATATCTTAAAGGAAGGAAATATCTTAAAGAAAATCTTTAAGAAATAAGAAATATCTTAAAGGAAATATCTTAAAGAAGGAAAGTGGAGTTAAAGCTGCTTCAGATCTTCCATGATCTCAGACTGGCAGAATATGCTCAATGGGCTCCATTTACAATTTCTTATCTACTTATGTACCCTCAGAATAATGTTTCAAGAACATCACCCTGCATTCTTCTAAAATCCAATGATTATAGGCTTGTTCCTCATAAGGCAGCCTTTATATCCTAAGAATCAACCTACTAGTCTTCTCTGAACTATGTAAACATATCTGTCCTTAAAATTAGAGCATTACTCCATGTGTGGCCCCCACCAAATTTACAAGTTTATTTATTAGTGTCATAAGTAGGCTTACATTAACATTGCAGTGAAGTGAAAATTCCCTAGTTGCCAAACTCCAGCGCCTGTTCAGATACACTGAGGGAGAATTTAGCACGGTCGATACATCTAACCAGCACATCTTTTGGACTGTGAGATGAAAGTAGAATACCCAGAGGAAACCCACGCAGACGTGGGGAAAACATGCACAAACTCTATAGAGTCAGTGACCCAGGCAAGGAATTGAACCAAGGTCCCTGGATCTGTGAGGCAGCAGTGCTAAGCGCTGTGCTGCGCCAATGTTCGTAGGGCTAAGATTACCCTGCTCTTGTACTTCTCAGCCCCTCACAATAAAAGCCAACATTTTATTTGTCTTGTATTTATTTGATGTACCTCTATGTTAGCATTTTGTATTTCATACACAAAAACACCTAGATCTCTGCATTGTGTAGCATTCCTTGTGATTCTTCCTACCAAAATAGGTAACCTTGAAATAACCCACATTATTCTCCAACAGCCAAACGTCTGGCCAATCACTTAATCTATGTACGTCACTTTTCGGACTTTTTGTCCTCCTCACAACTTGCTTTCCCAGCTATCTTTGCATCATCAGCAAATGTAGCCATATTACATTTGTCCCTTCACCCAACTCACAGATTGCAAATGATTGAGGTCGCAGCACTAATCCCTGGGCTACCTCAACAGTTACAATTTACTAACCAGAAAATAACTCATTTATCAGTGAAACAATTATTTAAGGGGATAGAATTTTTTGTAAGTGGTGTCTTGGTACATGAATCAAAATGTTGGGATCCAGATGCAACAAGTGATGAGGAAGGCAAATGGGTGTTGGCATTAATTGCAAGGGGAATGGACTACAGACCACATTTGGAGTGCTGTTTACAGTTTTGTTCTCCTTATTAAAGAAATTGCATGAGAAATAATTCAGAGAAGGTTACTCAAATTATCCCTAGGGAACCTGCTTTAAACAACTCCCCTACCTATTACAATGTTATCCCACCATAGGACCTCTGGTTCCAACTCTGCACCCTCTTCCATATCTATTTTCTGTTTAGTGTCATATTTTAATGTGTCCTTATAATTACTACATCATCGGGCCTATGCTACTTGATTTTTCCCTGCATTCATTATATGTGCATTTTGGGCCAGGGATATTTATACGTTTTTGAAATTTTTGACTTTTCTCTTTAGACTTTGCTCTCCTTGACTGTTCCAGGCGTGATCTCTTTTTGGATGAAACTACAGCTTCCTCTTTATTTCTTTGGCATTCTCTGACAGCCTCATTCAGATACTTGGCATTCCCCATTAAAAGCAATAAGTCAAACTGCCACAACATATTCTCTTCCCCTCAGTACTGTAGAACAGAATCAACAATAGCCAACTCGTGACTGATTTACTTTAAAAGCTGATCTGAACATTTGACAGCAGATTTTGATACTATTAAAGGAAAATATATTAGCTTATGAATGTCCAATAGTTTTCTCATTGTCCAGAGGAAAGCAATTTGATGAAAAGAAAATGCAACCTCCAGCCATTCAACGTTTAATTTTCAATTGTAAATAGATACCAATCTGTACTTGCCATGTGCTTTCAAGACGGTGCAGCAACCTCCATGGATTTTTGGGGACATGAGGGTGCTCAACAACACCATGTGCATCTCCGAAACTAACACACAGGGTTATGGGAAAAAGATCAAATGTGACAGTCTTGAGTGAGTTGGAAGAATCTGTTAACAGCGTGGGTAATGCTGAGTTCAATCTATTGAGCATTCTTGTCTCAGAAAAAATAGGTGCAGCGTTGCATCCTACTTATGAGAAAGGATCATAACCAGTGAAAACTTTTAAGACTTTAAAGCATTCATCCAAGACTGGTATCATGGATTTATGTTTTTTATTTTGTGAAACAGAAAGTTCATGAGGGATTGCATAACATTTGGGTTATCCAAAAAAAAGTTAATGCTGATGAATACAAAATGTCTTAATTCCTGCCTATAAGCACTAAACTGAACTTCAGAAGAGCAACTTTACCACATCAATATACCATCATTGAAATGCTGTTTTATTCTCGACTCCCCAAATACAAATTCATGGTTTGGCTTGTGCTTAAAACAACTTACAAACTATCAACTTTATGACATCATAAATTCACAAAAAGCTAAGTCATATGAGCAAATAACAAATTATCACAAAAAAATTTCTACCATTAACAAAAAGATTAAATTCTCATCTTATTACAAATCAATATTGTTGTTTAAAATTATAAACCAAATAAAGCATAAAAAATATGAATTCTTTTATCATTGGATGCCTCCCTGCCACCACCACCCCCAAACTTTCCTTTAAAGAACTACACTTAAAATAATTTTCATCAATGTAGAGGCATTTGATAAAACATGCCTTGCTTTAGAATGCTTCCACTGAGTTCCATGGAAGCAATCATTTCAAACTGCTCAAGCAGCAATTTACCAAAAAAAATCAACACCCAAACCAGAACAGAGCCAGAGAAACCACGACAGAATGACGCCAAATGATGAGTTTCTGTGAAACTGCAAATGTATTGTTCATATCAAGGAATCCCAAATGCATCAGGAAAATTTGATTTGCATTGTCACCTGTATTAATATACAATGAAAACTATTGTTTCTTGCACACTATACAGACGAAGTACATCATATATAAGGAAAGAAAAGAGAGTGTGCAGAATGTAGTATTATAGTTGTAGCTAGAATACAGAGAAAGATCAACTTAAAGGGAGGTAGGTCCATCCAAAAGCCTGTTGACTCTTTTAGATAGAAGTTGTACCAACCAATTCAAAAACATGATCTCAGATTTTTCTATCTTTTCCCAATAAAAGGCGGTGGAAGAGAGTAAACATGGGTGCATATACTTGATTATGCTAGCTGCTTTTCTGAAACAGCAGGAAACGTAGTGTCAATAGACAGGCGGCTGATTTGAGTGATGAACTGGGCTTCGTTCATGACCCTTCATAGTTTCTTGTCATCTGGGACAGATCAGGAGTCATGCAAGCTGCAATCAAACCAGAAAGAATGCTTTCTATAGTGCATTTGTAAAAATTAGAGAGTGTTATAATGGACATGACAAATTTCCTTAATCTCCTGAGAAAATAGAGGTGGTGGTGAGCTTTCTTAACTATAGCATTGGCATGAAGAGACGAGGACAAGTTGTTGGTGACCTGGACACTTATACTTGGAGTTTCTATTTTGTCCCCATTGATGTAGACAGGGGTATACTCCACTGAGTTTCCTGCAGTCGATGACTCTCTCCTTCATTTTGTTGACATTGAGGAGAGATTATTGTTGTTGCACTAGTTCACCAGATTCTCTATCTCCTTCCTACTTCTCCTCTAAAGGTTTTCTCACTCTATTAAGAGAAATAAATTTCTGACTCTTACATTTTTTCTTGGCTGGTTTCACTGAGCATGAGCCAACAACACAAGAGTTTACGATCCAACTTCTGTCTCATACAACTGCACCACATTTCACATCAGCAAGTCTATTGATATTAGGACTAAGACAACTGGTTGGGGAATCAGATAGCCTGGAATATTTTGAAGTAATAAGATAAAATTATTACCCATACATTTATTTTCAGCCCTTGAAGGCAATACTGAAGCTGGAGATAAAAATTTATCTATCCAGTTTGAAAGTGAAATGTTAAATATCTTGATCAGAAACAAGTCTAATAATTGTTTAAAAAAATTCATGTTGAGAAAGTTTTTTTTGGTAATTAAAATACAACTTATGTCTGGTAATTGAAAGTTGTTTTAATGCAAAAATGAGTTAAAAATATTTAAATTAAACAGGACAGAAAGTATTAACATGAAAAGAATGCAATTCATTTAGTCATCCAAATTACCACATTAAATTAGCTCTCATTGTATGCTGAACAAAAAATCAAAATAATAAATTGAAAGGAATGCACACAAAAACTGCATTAGTAGAAAAACATAGGTGCCCCCGTAGCTTCTGGGCAGCATCTGGCTGCCATCTATTGCTGCTTGTGCTTTGCTTGCCAAGGCATTGCCGTGGAGAAAGCAACAGGGAACTATAGGCTTCCAGGCTAATTCAGAAAAGACACAAGACTGAACATGTTCCTTTAGTCTGCAAAGGATGGGTTCTCAAGTATCAATATATGCCGCTTCGAGCAACTGTAAATGAGTTACGTTATGAGCTCACCTGATTTTTTTTTTAAAAAATGGTTATTGTGATAAAGTATATGGTAAACATCTTTCTATTTTGAATGTATATTCTAATGGCATTTTGCCTAACTGACATGACCAACACCTATCATCAGCTTTTGTTGCAGGAGGACTCAAAACAGTCAAAATCAACACTCAAAAGGTTTGTACAAATACAACCATCTGGTTTTTGGGATGTCCTGTAGTAATTTTTCAGGGAACACTGGACAATCTGTTGCAGGAAATTCCTTATGTAGTAAGTTACTTGGACAACTTTCTGATCACAGGGAAAACTGAGAAGGAGCACCTCAGCAACCTAGAAGAAGCCCAAGAAATTTTCAGAGACAAGACTGCAACTGAAGTGCAGTAAGTACATCTTCCAGGCACAAAGTGTGGAATATTTGGGCCACAAAATCACAGTACACTTTAAATAAACTTTTAAATGCGGTAGTGTCAGATGAACTAACAGCAAATGCTGTTAGATGCTCAGCTGCAGCAAAATTGGGCCCAATACAATTCAGGCACACAATCAAAACAAATTCATGACATTATTACATACACATTATGCAGATGGTTCAGTCATTTAAGTCATGTTGGATCCATGTGCTAACTTCCCATCTCTACACTACTTGACTAATGTATAGAATGTATTTTTTTATAATTCTGAATGACAATCTACTTCAAAAGAAATTACTTCAGTAACTATAATTTGAAAAGAATATTCAAGTACAGTCACCTGAGGAAGGTATAGGTGCTGCTTTATTGTGATTAAGGCTTATGACTCATTATTATATTGGCAAGACATTTTGGTGAGCAAACAACTCTATTGCTTCTTTAAGCAAATATTGCCATTTCTGAGGAATAACAGTTATACTAATACTCTGTTTTATCCAAATAAGAGATCACAAAGTAAATAGAACCAATTGTGTTTTTATCCGTTCTGTCCCCAAACGAAAGGAATGAATTTTACCTCTCAAACACCCAGTGGGCTATGGTCAGGAAAGATGCTAAAATTTAAAAGCTCTACCTGATCTAAAAATAATAATTTTTCATTGTAACAGAGACAGGAGAGGGGGGCAGCAGCCAAACCACTTGCAGAAGGCAGCCAGCAGGCTGTACATGTAAATATATACTGAGGATATTTTACAGATCTAATCCTGGCAAGCTAAACTTAGGGAAGGTGACAACAGCTTCGGGTAGCTGCATTTACAATTCACTGCTTTAGACATCAAAAGAAGCAAGAATGATTCCTCACAGCCTTTCTGCTGACCTATCTCTCTTGATTCAATCACACCCCTACTATGAGACACCTATCCACATCCTGCCTCCAAACCCACTTCCCCAGAACAAAGGATGGTAGTTATCTGCTCCTACAACCTGCTCCAGAGTGCTGCCTGCCTGACTGAAAGCCAAGCCCATCAGTCAGGTTGATTTCAGGGCTGGGTTTCCACCAAATCCCCAAGCCTGTCAATATCGGGGCCAATAACACCAGAATAATTTCAGAGTAAGTGAAGGTGAGAATCAAGATTTGACTGATCTTCAGCTAATAAATCAGTATGCAATGAACCCTAACATCGCAGTAAAACAAGCAAATATAAACAACAGGTTTTATGTTGCCTTCCAAGGATGGCCTTATCTTAATATTACCTATTATACTGTACTTACCATATTTCTCTTATCTCCAAACAACAGTTATAATGGCATAAAAAAACACAGGAACAATAAAAACAGGAGGAATAGACCATATTGCCTGTCGAGCCTGCTCTACTATTCGATATGACCATGGTCGATCATGAGTTTCAAATCCATTTTCCTGCACACTCTCCAGATCATTTGATTCTCTGAGACACTAAGACCTGTCCATCCCAACCTTACACATATTCAATAATGGATCATTTACACCTCTGGGGTGGAGAATTCCAAAGAATAATTACCCATTGTATGAAGTAATGTTTCTTCATCTCACTCCTAAATGATTGACCCCCTTACTTTGTGACTATGCTCTCATATTTCAGATTCCACAATCAACCAAAACAATCTCTCAGCATCAAGCCATTTCTAGATTTTGTAGGTTTGATGAGATTGCCACTCAGTCTTCTAAACTCCAAAGAATACAAGCTCAATTTACTCAGCCTCTTGTCATAGGACAACTGCCTCATTCCAGGCACTAATTTAGTGAACCTTTCCAATGCAAGTATATATTTTTTTAAATGTGGAGACCTAACCTGCACTATAGTCTCAATAAATCCCTGCACAATTTTAGCAAGACTTCTTTATACCTGTACTCCAATCCTCTTGCAACAAAAGCCATTCTGCCATTTATCCTTCTCATTGTTTGTTGCACCTACATACTAACTTTCTGTATTCTTTGTATAAACACATCCATATCTATGTGAACATTAACACTTCAGAGTTTCTCACTTTTTAAAAAGTATTTTGCTTTTCTACGCTTACTCCTGAAGTGGAGAACTTCAGTTATACATTATACTCCATCTGCCATCTTGATGTCCACTCACTTAACTTGTCTACATCATTATGCAGCCTTTTGTGTCCTTTCCGCTGCTTATCCTTCCAAGTAGTTTTGTATCAACAAACTTGAATACATTCCTCTCTATCTGTTCATCCAAGTCATTAATATAGAATGTAAATAGTTGAGGCCCAAGCATTGATCTTTGCGGCACTCTACGCTTCACTGCTAGCCAACGAGGCAACTAGAGGATTTTCATGGTGACTTCATTGCAGTATTAATATTAGCCTACTTGTGACACTAATAAATAAGCTGTAAAAATACTAAAAAACTTGAAAATGTTCTGTTTACATCCACTGTTTCCTATCCATTAACCAATCCTCTATCCATGCTAAAAATATTACCCCCAACTCCATTAGTAATCTTTTCTGTGGTTCTTAATGAGATCAATTTGGAAATCCAGGTATTCTATATCTACTGGTTTCCTTTATCCCCCTATTTGCTGCATCCTCAAAGAACGCTAATACATTTGTCAAACAGGGTATCCCTTTAGTGAAATCACATTGACTTGTACAATTCATACTATGTTTTTCTAAATGCATTGATAAGGGATCCTTAATAATAGATTCCACCATTTTCCAACAACTAATGTTAAGACTAACTGGCCTGCAGACCACCATTTACTCTCTCCCTCCTTTCTTGAAAAGCACTATAACATTAGTAGCATTCCCAAATTAAGGAATCTCAGAAAATTATAGCTAGCACATTCTATGTAGCTATTTCTTTTAGAATGAGAGTGTAAGCTATTGGGTCCTGAGGATTTGACAGATTTTAGTCCTTAAATTGCTTCAATATTTATTCTCTACTATATTAATTTCCCTAGAAGACAGCCATTTAGTGAGTTGCCTGATTCCATTAAAATTGTGCCTTTAAGAAACATTACCTATTTCTATTCTTTCTGCCAAACAGCACCACCTCACACTTCTCTGTATTAGATTCTATCTGTCAGCCTATGTCCTGTTGCAGTCAATCAGTTTCCTCCAAGTTTGGTAACATCGACAACTAAGACGATAAAATCATGGAAACACTGCAAAATGCTACAAACCCCTATATGTTATATGTTGGGGCAGTGCTATATAGCCTACATAGTGCTACATAGCCAATGGAAACTGTAGGAATAAGTCAGATGTTACAGAACCTGTATGCTTGAGACAGGGCGCTATACTTTACGGAATGCTTCTGATGTGAATCAGAATGTACAGGTTAGGAATTTCATTGGGATACATTCCATATAATTTTAAAGCCATTCTGAATCGGACATGTTTTGCTGTTGCAAGAGCAAATGATATTCTTCTGTACTGCAAATGTTAGGATTCTGTGCAGCTTCTTCTCATTAGCATCATTTATCTTTCTGACTGGGAACCTCAGAATCAATTACAAAGGATTAAACTCTAAGCCTGTAACAAATACCATCTCGACCTGTAAGCACGCCCAACCAATAGGACTTAATTTTGACACGGGACTAGACACCATGTGTACAGTCATCTCTCATCAAATTGCATTTTTGGCACAGTGCAGAGCTGGGCCGAGAGGTGGCAAATGGAGTTTAATGTGGAAAAGTGTGAGGTAATGCACTTTGGCAGGAACAATAAATGTGTAGAGTATAGGGCAAACGGTAGGATTCTTAGTAGTTTAGATGAACAGAAGGATCTTGGTGTGTATGTGCATAGATCCCTGAAAGTAGGCAGTCAGGTCGAGAAGGTTGTTAGGAAGGCATATGGAGTCTTAGCTTTTATTGGTAGAGGGATTGAATTTCGGAGCCGCAACGTCATGTTGCAACTGTACAAAACTCTAGTGCGGCCGCACTTGGAGTATTGTGTGCAGTTCTGGTCCCCACATTATAAGAAAGATGTGGAGGCATTGGAGAGGGTACAGAGGAGGTTTACCAGGATGTTGCCTGGTATGGAGGGCAGGTCTTATGAAGAGAGGCTGAGGGATTTGAGGTTGTTTTCGTTAGAAAGGAGGCGGCTAAGAGGGGACCTTATTGAAACATATAAGATGATTAGAGGTTTAGATAGGGTGGACAGTGATAGCCTTTTTCCTAGGATGGAGAAAGCTAGCACGAGGGGACACAGCTTTAAATTAAGGGGTGATAGTTATAGGACGGATATCAGAGGCAGGTTCTTTACCCAAAGGGTGGTTCGGGAGTGGAATGCCCTGCCTGCAGCAGTTGTAGATGCGCCAAGTTTGGTGGCGTTTAAGAGGTTAGTTGATAAGTATATGGAAGAGAAGGGAATGGTTTAGTTTGGAGGGGCATTGCTTTTTATATTGGTCAGTGCAACATCGAAGGCCGAAGGGCCTGTTCTGTGCTGTAATGTTCTATGTTCTATATAACAGGGTCTATCCTGAGTCTTAAGGTTGATATAATATACAGATGGTGTAAAAGTTGGGTCTCCTTCATTCTAATACAGATGGAGATTCTATTGCTATTTTACCAGATACTGCCCGAACTGTCCACATCAGAATCCACTGCGAGTTCCTTTTCCCAAAATCACAGAGTCTCAAGCAAATTCACAAAGGGTCTAGAACACAGAAACATCAAAACCATGTTCTACAAAGTCTAGCATGCTGTTTCATTGGTGCTTCTGGTACAGATGGAGATGGTCGGTGCAGATTTGATGGCATGGTGTGTGGCTTGGAGGGGAACTACTAGGTGGTGGTGTTTCCATGTATCAAAACCAAATAGCCTCTTCTGCACTGACCATCTCCATCTGTCCAGGAAGCACCAGCGAAATATTATGTCTTGTTTCTGGGACATGAGACTTGTTTGTGCTGTTGTAAAGTCTAATAAGTGAACTTTTAAATCCAGAATAATGTTACAAATGCGAATCCATTAGTTCTCAGGGGGTTTTCTTCACCAAATGTAAGACCCTGTTGGACTATATCTACAAATCTTCCATAATTCCCTCAAAGAATCTTAGTCATCAAAAAAGATATGCCATGAAAAGGTGAACACAAAACACTCTTTCTGCAATCTAATCCCTTCAATTAAGGCTTAAGCCATTCGTCCACCTCCTAGCAGTGGTGCTTCTTACGTTTATCATTATCAGAGCTAAGGAAATCATGAAACATATATCACCATTATAAGTGCACCGATGAAAAGAAAAGGAAGATTTATTTTGCACAACCCGAGTGTCATACAAACTGCACAGCATATTCCTTTATTCCTTAACTAGGAGGAAAATGCTCATTAAGGACAAATGTAAGTCCCTGCCAAACTTAAGGATAAAATTTCATGTAGTACTAAATTACTAGATCATCCCTGTCAGATTGACAAATACCAACAAAGAATCAGGAAGGAGTCATAAATGATAAGGGACCGAGTCTGGGTTTTATAGTGAACTGTGTTCTAATACTCCAAATCATTTGTTTTCCATGAAGTTCACAAAGCTATGCTTTAGTCAGATTGTCAGTTGTCAAATGTCACCCTTGGTGGGGATGAATACGGAAAGGCATATTGCACTCCAGTGCCTTCAGTCATCTTCTGATTTCATTAAAAGAAAGACTTTTGCTTCATCATAAAGCAAGGCCCCATCACATCTGGCTGCCTTCAATACTCTTTGGCAATCCTTAAAGTAATAAAAACACAAAATGACAGGCCAGGGTCAATGATTTTCCCTAAGTCTCAGAGACAGGATACAACATGTCCTTTTAATTTAACATGCCAAGCTTTTGCTTCTAAATTAAGGATATGCAGTAGCCAGCCATCAAAGAATTTAACAGGGAGTTTACCCTCAGCTCCTTCTGGCAAACCGACAATTTTTCTCTAGCCTCCAATCTGCAGATTTTAATGAATTTTGATATATTATGCTTGCTTTTCCAGAGATTGCAAGTAGGCCTCAACCAACGAAGCTGCATTTACGACAATAATAATTCTCTTTCCATTTCAACAAGCCTTTTGCCAGTATTCTACATTCCAATAGTATGAACACTGACATTTTGCGGTCATATACAAAGTTTGTCATCAATGACCTTAATAACATTGGCAGTCACCAACTGTAATGCCTTTGAGTTTGCCAGATTAAGAGCCTGTTTGTTCACTAAGTTGCCATGTTGAGGAGTTGGTTCCACCCCAGTTACTGACTACTCTTTTTTGTTGATGATATTCTTAATATTCCTCAACATTTTGTCACCAATTTTTAACTAGAAATCTTTTAAGAACAAAATATGCAGCTTTCACTCCAGGATTAACTGAGCATGAACTGCGTAAACAAGATAAATGAAACGATTACAGTCTGAGTAGCACCAGAGCTCATGGAAATACAGCTATTCTCATGTTTGTATCAGGTGATTGCCCACTCTACTCTATTTTAATATTCAAATCATTTATATATATCCTAGCACTTACCCTATGGAGCACCATGGTCTATTATCCTAAAACCTGCAAAACAGCCATTTATAATAACTCACTCTTTTTTATCCTTAAGCCATTTTTGTATATGTCTACGCTGTCTCTATGATGAGGCAAGTTATAAAGTTCAAACAAATTAACTTTTGCTACTATTTAAACTTTCCATTTCCAACCAGGTCCTGGTAAATGGGGTTGCTCTGAAACACCCCTGATTTTTCCTGATATATACCATTTAAATAATTCTCAGGCATTCTGTTTCTCCATTTAATGTGGGTAACTTCATATTTATCTATGTTAAACTGCATCTGCCATATTTTTGCACACTCACTCAACTTGTCTAAACCACCATGAAGTCTCTTAACATCCTCCTCAGCACTCACGTTCCTACCCAGTCAGTAAACTTGGAAACATTACACGCGGTTCCCTTAGTCAAATCATTGAAGTATATCATGAATAGTTGAGGTCAAAGTGCTGATTTCTGTAGTACCCCACTAGTTACTGTCTAACACTTCAAAAATGCCACACTTATTCTTCCTGTGTGCTAACCAATTCTCAATCCATGCCAATATTTTACCTCCAATCCTGTGTTATAATTTTGCACACTAACATCTAATGTAGAACTTTATCACAAGTTGAAAATCCAAATACACCACATTCACTGGAAATGGAAGGGCATGGTATTCTACACTAAACATGATAATCCTCATGACAGCCAAGTGAAATGCCAAATTTGTGACTGAGAGACACTTTGTGCATTGCAGTAATATTTAATACAAACTGCAAATGGAGTCACTCAAAATCATCTCACACAGAACTTTAAAAAACATTGAGCAGAGGGAACTTTATCCAAATCAATCTGTGTTGATTTTCAGTCAAGTTCCAACTATAATCTTCAAAAGATAATCCTGAACTGGATAATGAATTACTTTGTTACAATGTGTTTCATCCCTCAGAATTCAATGCTAAATGTGAAGTTTATATTTTTAAAAATCCCATAAGACTGGACAATTCTGCATCAGAGAGTCATGGAAGGGTAAACTTTACAACAGAAAGAAAGATCACACACAAACTGAGACAACAGACATGCAATTAAAAGCAATGAGCATCTTAAAATTATGGGCAGAAAATATGAAGTGATCTACAACAAAATGAGGATAGATTGACTAAGTTGTTCAATATATTGAGCTCATACTTGAAGCAGCTGTTAATTTTATGCTTCAGTGGCTAGCATATGTTATTGGATAGAAGGTTAGTACTGAGTATACTGTACTGTTTGGAGAATTCAAATTCAGATCAGCAACAGCTACACTATAGGAAACAGCTGGCTTGAGAAGGAATTTATTGCAAATACAGTCAGTCTACAAAATATACTGAGAAACAAGTTACCAGCAATAATTAAAAAAATATATATTTACAAGTTATAAATTTTCTATTAGAGCACTGTTCAAGTGGAAGTGAGATCTTGATGTCAGGGTTACGACATTTTTTATTATTTAAAGTATTACGTATATACAAGAATTCTTATGAAGTATAGCTTTATGTTACATAAACATTATTCAAGAACGTCGAACAGGGTTTTGATATTAGTCTATCTCGTTCCCATAGCTAATGGTCTTTCACAGTCTGAGACAACATTTTTGGAATTAAAAAAGGTTATCCAACTTGTTTTCCAACCAAAAGGCCAAACTTAGTCATTACTGCCAGATCATTTTTTTTAAAAAAAGCAAAGCATTCAAGTTTCTTAGGTTCTGAAGATCCATATTGATTAACATGGCAACTGCAGGGTTTGGTGCACTGCAAGGCAAGTGAAAATATCAGTTGGCAATGTTGTAGCTGGGAATTGGCACCATTTTTGACCACAGGATGACAAGTCAAGTTGGGACATAGTGTTCATCCTGCACGTGATCTGACTACAGCATGAGCTCTACACTGGCTCATAGATACAGTATATTAACTTGTACGGATAGGACGCTTCAAGACATACCATACTTTCCTCATGTAATACATAGTTTAGGCTTCATTTAAAATTTTACAGTATTGAAAATGTTTGTGCGAGCTTACAGCTCTGTGCTTTATGAGTCTCCTCCCACTCTAATATTATATCCTTCTATTCTTTTCTCCGTCATGTATTTATCCGGACTGCCCTTAAATACATCTATTTAAAGGTTCAAATACCCCTCCTGGAGGCAAGTTCCACATTCTCATCACTCTCTAAGCAAATTATTTTTCCTGAATTCCCTATTGGATTTATTAGAAATTTGTATTTCTGATCTCTAGTTTTCAATTGTCCCACAAATGGAAACAGCCTCTTCATACTATCAGACCGCTTTTTATTTTTGAAGACCATGTATAAGATGTTGAGAGGTATTGATCGAGTGGGTGCTCAGAAGCTTTTTCCCAGGGCTGAAATGGTTGCCACGAGAGGACACAGGTTTAGGGTGCTGGGGAGTAGGTACAAAGGAGATGTCAGGGATAAATTTTTCACACAGAGGGTAGTGGGTGTGTGGAATTGGCTGCCGGCAGTGGTGGTGGAGACGGATTCGATAGGGTCTTTTAAGAGACTTTTGGATAAGTACATCGAACTTAGTAAGATAGAGGATTATAGGTAAGCCTAGTAGGTACAGACATGTTTGGCACAACTTATGAGCCAAAGGGCCTGTTCTGTGCTGTAGTTTTTCTATGTTTCTATGTGCTGCCAGGAAGAGTGCTAGAGAAAGACCCAGCCTACAGCCTTTCCTAATAGTCCTAACTTGTTAATTTTGGTATCAATGTTTCTTTCTAAATTATTACTGTATAAATGCAGATTGCTGATGTTAGTATTACCTTTCTAAATCTTTTTTTTTTACCATTTTCCCCAGTGTTTCTATACGCTTCTTGTAATATGGAGATCAGAACTTAATCCATGAATAAGGATCTAATTAAGATTCCATACAAGTAGGAAAGTTATAATAAAATTATGAATATATTCAACAAGCAATAAACTAAGATGTATTTATTGGATGTTTAATAGCTCTGTTAACCTGTATTGCTATCTTTAATGCATCTGTATCCCAAGATCCTGGTGTAACTCTAAACCATTCAAACTATTATTTTCAAAGCAGTAGGTGGTCATTTTATTCTTCTACCAAAATACATCACCTCTTGCTCAGTTATACTGAAATCTTCTTTTATTCTTTCAAGGAATGTGGGCATCATTGGTTAGGCTAGCATTTGTTGCCCATCTGCAAAATATCCTTGAGAGAGTGGTGGTGGGCCACTTTCTTGAACCACTGCTGTGCCACAGCACCCTGTGATGCAATGGCAACATGAAAGCAGAAAGGGTTGATGAGTTGTTGTTTGCTTGATTCCAAGTTGTCAGGTTAGGTACTTGGGAGAAAGTAGAAGACAAAACCAAAATACGGCAGCTAAACAATTGTTTTATTTCATCTCTCTCAATACTTCTTTCTGACACCTGCTCAGTGTCCAAGAATTATTCCTATTCTTTTAAGTATCTTGAGACATTTTGCTTTGCTAAAGGCATAAATGTTTTTCAGATATGTATTTATAAAGCACTTCTAATGTGATTAAATATGTCAGGGGACATTATAGAAACAATTATTAAATGAAGTAATACACTTTTATAAGAGAATCTCAGTGCAACATATTTCTCAACACTCAACCATCTTGGGAGTTAACATTGACCAGAAACTGAATTTGACTGGTCACATAAGCACATATTATTGGAGCGACAATAGGGTAGCTGGATAGAAATCTTGTGGTGCATAACTCACCTTCTGACTTCCCAAAGCCTGTCCACCATCCTTCTACAAGGGACAAGTCAGGAATGTGATGTAATATTCTCCTCTTGCCTGGACAGATGCAATTCCAACAAGACTAAAGCTTGATACCATCCAGAACAAAGTAGCCCACGTTACTGGCACCCCTTTCACTCCCCCACCATTAATGTACAGTGGCAGCAGCGTGTACCATCTACAAGATGCACTGCAGGAACATATCTTAGACAGTGCCTTCCAAACCCATGACTACTATTCTGAAGTTAGTGTACCTTTAAAAGATGTTTTTATAAATCATATTCTCTGCAGCTCTCAGCTCAGTGTTGTTGAATTGTCTATAGAAGGCTTTTTATTGGTCCTTCAATGGTTTAAATGGGGTTTGTTTATTTTTACTCTGGGTTGTTTTATGACCCTGCATTGTTAGGCAGAAGGTCATGTGTTCTGGACAGTTTTTTTTTCTTCCTTGTGAATTTGAGATTTAATTTTCTGTTTGACTGCAGAATTCATTTTAGAAGGGACATCAGACTGAAAGCAGTGTTTCTTTCTCTCTCACTCTCCCTGGTTTTGGGAATTCTGTTGGTTAGTTGAAAACAAGACTTATTACTTTGCTGAAGTAGAGAATCTGCTATTGGTGGCTTGATCAGAGACTCTGGTGTTCTAGAAAGCTGTTCTGACTTCAAACTGCTCTAGCAATTACAAGGCTGAGAAGGCCCCATACCCAAGGAAGGATTGCTGGCCTTGTAGGAGGTTCACAAGAATGATTCCAGGAATGAAAGGTTTGTCATATTAGGAGTGGTTGAGAAGTCTGGATCTATACTCAATGGAGTTTAGAAGGATGAGCGGGGAGCTAATTGAAACTTACAACTGAGAGGCCTAGATAGAACAGACGTGGGGAGGATGTTTCCACTATTGGGAAAGACTAGAATGCAAGGGCACAACTCAAAGTGAAAGGAGCTCCTTTAAAATTGAGATGAGGAGGAATTTCTTCAGCCTGCAATTGGTGAACCTCTGGAAATCATTGCCTCAGATGTCTGTGGAGGTCGATCATGGAGTGTCTTTAAGACAAAGATAGATAGGTTCTTGATCAATAAGGAGTTCAAGGGCTACGGGGAGAAGGCAGTAGAGTGGGGTTGAGAATCATATCAGCCACAACTGAATGGCAGAGCAGACTCAATGGCCCAAATGGCCTAATTTTGTTCTTATGTCTTATGGTCTAAGTCAGGATTTTCAATTCTCCAACCAAAGGGCTCAATTCAAGTATCAGGCAAACATTAGTCTTTGCTGTGTTGAACCTGTGGAAGGGTTTTATGTATAAGTTTTGTTTGATTGGAACATTTTAGATATATTTGTTAAAGGTTATACATTATCATGGTTGTTTTGCTTTTGTTTGTAATTGATAAAAAGTTAATTGATCATTTTCTTTCCATATATGTTAACTATATTCTTAAATAAACTTTGTTTGATAAACGTTTCCTGATGGGTCATTTGAATCATACCTGAGATAAAACATATCATGCTTATCCTAACAAAATTCAAGGTGCAAAACTTATAATCCAGGTGGGTTCCATAAAATACTTCGAAATTTCTGACCTGAATCATAACACTAGCTAGAAGGTAAAGGGCAGCAGATACATGGGAACACAACCATCTAGTCGTTCCCCTCTAAGCCACACACCATGTGGACTTAGAAATATATCATCAATCCTTCATTGACACTGCAGTTAAGAATCATACAGCACAGAAGAGACTCTTCAGCCCATGGAGTCCACACTGATACATGAGAAATACTTGAACTCCCACTTAATTCTATCAGTACTAGTGGTGAATATTATGATGTGCCAAATGCTCATCCAGGTACTTTTTAAAAGACATGAGGCAACCTGCCCAGATAACATTCCAGACTGTCACCACCCTCTGGGTAAAAAGACTTTTCCTCTCATCCCCCTAAACCTCCTGCACCTCAGCTTGAACCGAAGTGGAACTGATCCACTTCAGATCATCCATGATCTTATTGAATAGCAGGGCAGGTTCAAGGGGCTAGATGGCCCACACCTGCTCCTATTTCTTATGTTCTTAATCTGTATTCATTCTTCACGGGCTCTTTAACTAAAGAGAACAGCTGTTCTTCAACCATTATGTCCATATCTCTCATAACCTTAATCAAGTTAGTCTTTTCTGCTCTAACAAAAACAACCCAAGGCTACACAACCTCTCTTCATAACTTTAATGTTCCATCCCAGACCACATTCTGATGAATCTCTTCTACACCCCCTCTAGTGCAATCATTCAAGAACCTCATACAGTCTCTCTCCATACCATCGTCCTTATTTTCTTGGGTGAAGATGGATGTGAAATATTCAATCAATGCTTTACTAATGTCCTCTGGTTCAATGTACAGATTGCCCCCTTGATCCTTAAATGGCCTTACCCTTTCCCTGGTTATCCTCTTCCCTTTGATATACTTATAGAATGTCTTGGGATTTTCCCTACTTTTACTAGCCAGAGCTTTGCATTCCTAATTGCTTTGTTAAGCTCCATCCTGCTCTTTCTATACCTCACTAATGGCCCTCCTGTACTTTTTAAAAGCCTTTCTTTTCCTTCTCATTGTATCCTGATTATCTCTGGTAATCCATGGTTCTCTGGGCTTGTTATTCCTACCTACCACCTGAAGGGAACATACTGCAGTGCAAGCCCCATCCCCATTTCATAGAACACTACAGCACAAACAGGCCCTTCAGCCCACAAGTTGTGCCGAACACATCAAAACCTACCCAGCCATAGACCTATCTATAACCCCCAATCCCATTGGATCCCATATGCTCATCCAGAAGTCTTTTAAAAGACCCCAGCGAGTTTGCCTCGACCACCACCGACGGCAGCCGATTCCATTCACTCACCACCCTCTGAGTGAAAAACTTTCCCCTAGCATCACCTCTGTACTTGCTTCCCTGCACCTTAAATCTGTGCCCTCTCGTCGCGACCATTTCAGCCCTGGGAAATAGTCTCTGAGAGTCCACCCTATCTATTCCTCTCAACATCTTGTAAACCTCTATCAGGTCGCCTCGCAACCTTCGTCTCTCCAGGGAGAACAGTCCCAGCTCCCTCAACCTGTCTTCATAAGGCATGCCTCCCAATCCAGGCAACATCCTTGTAAATCCCTCTGCACCCTTTCAATAGCTTCCACGTCCTTCCTATAGTGAGGCGACCAGAACTGCGCACAGTACTCCAAGTGTGGTCTGACAAGGGTCCTATAAAGCTGCAGCATTACCTCCTGACTCCTGAACTCAATCCCTCGCTGAATGAAGGCCAGTACACCATAAGCTTTCTTAACCACATCCTCCACCTGGGAGGCCGATTTGAGAGTCTTATGGACCCGGACCCCAATATCCCTCTGCTCTTCCACACAGCTAAGACTCCTACCTTTGATAGTGTACTCATTCATCCCGTTGGATCTGCCAAAATGGCCCACAACACATTTATCCGCGTTGAAGTCCATCTGCCACTTCTCCGCCCAGTCTTGCATCCTGTCGATGTCATGCTGCAACTTCTGACATCCCTCCAGACCATCCACAACACCACCGACCTTCGTGTCATCGTCGAACTTACTCACCCATCCCTCCACTTCCTCATCCAGGTCATTTATGAAAATGACAAACAGCAAGGGTCCTAGAACAGATCCCTGGGCACTCCACTGGTGACCGACCTCCATGCAGAAAAAGAGCCATCCACAACCACCCTCTACCTTCTGCAGGCAAGCCAGTTCTGGATCCACAAGGCCAAAGCCCCTTGGATCCCATGGCCTCTCACCTTCTCAAGAAGTCTTGCATGTGGGACCTTGTCAAATGCCTTGCTGAAGTCCATGTACCCCACGTCCACTGCTCTACCTTCGTCAATGTGTTCAGTCACATTTTCGAAGAACTCAATTAAGCCCGTAAGGCACGACCTGCCTTTTACAAAACCATGTTGACTATTTCTAATCAACCTAAACTTCTCCAAATGCTCGTAAATCTTGTCCCTCAGAAGCCTCTCCAACAGCTTACCAACCACTGAGGTCAGACTCACCGGTCGGTAATTTCCAGGACTATCCCTGTTCCCTTTCTTGAAAATAGAGACCACATCCGCAATCCTCCAATCCTCCGGAACCTCTCCCGTCTCCATTGATGATGCAAAGATCATCGCCAGGGGCTCTGCAATGACATCCCTCACCTCCCACAATAACCTGGGGTACATCCCATCTGGTCCCAGAGACTTGTCTATCTTGATAGCATTTAAAAGTTCTAACACATCTGCTTCCTTAATATCTACATACTCAATCTTTTCAGTCTGCCGCAAACTTGTAGTGCATCCTCCCAGATCACTTTCCAATTTCCTTTCTGAATAACCCCATTGTTCTTCTTAAATTTCCACATTAGTAGCTATTCTCACTAAGATAAAAACAAAATACTGTGGCTACTGGAATCCGAAACAAAAACAGAGACGGCTGGAAAATCTCAGCAGGTCTGACAGCATCTGTGGGAAAAGTAAAGCTAACAATGACCTTTCTTCAGAACTCCACATCAGCCTCCAAAATGGAATGTTGATTTGCGAACGAGACCCCAGGGGATTCTTGAAGTACCTGCCTACATCTCTTGGACAGTTGTCGTCACCCATTTCTATTCTTCCTCAAGTCCCTTCAGGGGCAGTGTGACCACCTCCCAATAATGTGCTATCCACAATGCTCTCAGACTCTCAGATGCCCAAAGCATCTCTAGCCGCCATTCCAACTCCAAAACTCAAGCTTCCAGGAGCTGCAGCTGCACACATTTTCTGCACACATGCTGGCCTTGGGCACTGGAAGTATGCCCAGTCTCCCAAATGGAGCAAAAGGAGCAAACCACAGTTTTGAGCCTCCTGCCATGGCTAAACCCTTTAAGTTTAAAAACCTTCAGATGTAACAATAAATAAATAAAACAAACAAATCCCTAACTTTGCCTAAACAATGAGTTTCATTTTAATATGATTTGGAAATACCCAGCAGGACTTACTCATGAATCAGGGCACCCATGGATATTCATGTCACTTTCTGACCTGTAATATCTGTGCCATTTTTTTGGTCAGAGAGGAGGGAGCAAGGAAAACACTAATGTAGAGTTCTGGGAAGGAGTTCAGGATTATGACCCACAGTGAGTATACTATACCATATGGACTGCAGCAGTTTACGAAGGCAGCTCACCAGCCCTTTCTTAAGGTCAATTAGGGATGTGCAATTAATGCTTATCCAACCAGCAACACCAATGAATGAATAAAAAAGTACTCAATGGCATACCATAACCATTGATGTAAGCAATGTTAATGGTGCTCTAATAATTTAACTAACTCTATTTCAATTTCATAGGGATTTACAGTGCCATCACAAATGGTAATTCACTGTTCAACCATCATAACATTGATGCAAATTAGATTACATGCAGCAGGAGCTAACAGCTTCTCTCAGAAATGCTATCACTGCCATCCATTATCCAGAAAACAAACAATGAAATTAATGAATTGAATGCACAGTTAGAGACAAGCTTTAGAAGCTACAGTTTTCTTGGGGCATATGTATTAGTTCTGAGAAGGATTAGCTTTACAGACATGGTAACATACAAATCATTAAACATGGGAGGACAAGTCAATAAAGCTGCAAAAAAATACATTCAGGATCTTATCGAGTTGCATGGACTATAAAATCAATGAAGGAGTGCTAAACCTATATAGATCATTAGTTAAATCATTTATTCACTCTCCCCAACACCAATTGGCTGCAAAGTGTATCATCTATGTTAAGCACTGCAGCAACTCACCAAGGTTTCTTCAATAGCACCTAAATTTGTAACCTCCACCAACTACAAGGACAGCAGACACAGGAACAACACAACCTACAAATTTCCCTCCAAGTTGAAAGCTTTTCTGACCTGAAAATATATCATTCTTCATTTTAAAATAGATATCAAAAGACTTACTAATATCACAAAATAGCTCGAGGTCAAGAAGGTCATCAATCCAAATATAATTCTAAAGTTTGAAATAAGATCGGAATTTGCTGAAAACACTCAGCAGATCTGCAACATCTGTGGAAAGAGGAACAGAGCTAACTTTTCAGATTATGACCTTTTAATCTGAACTCAGGTCATGATCTTATATGTTAACTCTCTTTATCTATCCATAGATGTTCCCAGATCCACATGGTATTTGCAGTATTTTCTGATTTTATTTCAAATTTACAGCATCCGCAGTACTCTACTTTTGGATAATCTAAAGTTTCCTTTATTTTAGACCTGATTACTTCTTTTAAAAATTCCAGGATTTCTGACTCCAATGCATTTCTTGGAAGACTATTCTATGTACTGATTACTTCCTGTTTAACTAAGGATTTTACTGGTTTCCACCCACAAACCCCTGATCTTGCTCTCAATTTACAAAATCTGGAAAGAGTGGGTTCAATTGCAAGAACAAATGAGAAATTCTTGAACTCCCTTCAACATAACAGTAAGAATTTTAACACAGTTGTTCAAAATTATAAGTGATTTTGACACAAATCCCTAAAGATGAAAAAATGCACGTTTAAATAAGGAAAAACAAAAGGCGGAACAGAAAAGTTAGCCAAAAATTTGGAATTCAGGGTTGTTAGAATATGGAATGACCTACCAGAAATAGTGATGGAAGCAATCTGCATCAAGGCTTAAAAAGGTATATTAATAAATAACTGAAAATAAGGACAGAAGAGAAAAAAAGAGCAGAGAAGTGAGAACAGATTGCTATGTCCAAGTCAGTGCAGGCATGACAGTTCCCCACAAACTGGAAAATTTTATAATTCGATAACTGAGCAGATTTTGGCCCAATATTCTTAAGGGAACTACTGCAGCCTCAAGAAGGGGTTTGAACTAGTATTAGTGGAGAGTGGTGCACTGGTGGTTGTGGTGGAATCGATAAGCATTTCGCAGAAGTGTTTGACTAATCGAATCTCAACTAATACAGTACATAAAAAGTAAGATCAGTCAGATTGAAATAGAAAATACAAACATACAGGTTTTGATAGAGAGGCTACAAGAAGAATATTTCCACTTGGAGGGAAGAGCATTAAAGACATTAAAATGAGTTGCCACGAAGAATTCCTGTGTGCAATTCAGAGAAAAGCTTCTTTATCCAAAGAATAGTTAGAATGGGAATAGTTGAAGCAAATAGTATAGATGCAATTATAGATGCTAGAAAAGCGTATGAGGGAGAACATATGGTTATACATTTGGAAGTGAAAAAATAGGAGGAGGCATACAAATGGGACACAAACACCAGTGTGGACTCATTGGGCGGAATAGCCTGATACTGTGCTGTACATCCTATGTAATCCTGTTTATACAATTGCTAAAACAAACATGATTGCAGCTTGGGAATGAATGGCGATTAAATATTCCTGAGTATAAACCCAACATTAATTAGAGACAATGCTATAGCACTAAAACATAAGGATATTTTTAAACGAATGGCTCAAGCTGGCTCACTTTCTGTTCCGCTCAGGAACACTTTTGAAGGCAAGAGTTTAAAAGAAAAGCCAGTGGGACTTTGGATTGAAGACACATAGGTGGCAAAACCACTAGGCATAAAAAAGACAACAGAATTCTTGGTTTTATATCAATAATACAGACTATAAAGTTAGGAAAGTAATGTTGGTCTTATACAAGGTGTAAAGTCATGGTCAGGAGTATCGTATACAGGTTTGTGTTCCCAATTAAGAAAGGTTCTAAAAACAGAGCAAATGCAGTTACACTGGCTGTAACCAGGAACAGGGAATCCAGTTATAAAGAGAATGTCAGAAGTGAGAAGTGAGAACATTACCCTGGGGCTGAGAAAGTTAAGAGGATGGCATGATGGGGAATTATTCTAAAGTAAAAAGTGAGAGATCCTCTCCAGTGGAGAAATATGGCATTAAGTCACGACTAAAAAGATTTCAAAAAGAATTAATGGAGATTCAAAAAACAAATATTCACGCAGAGGTCTGTTGGGAAGTAGAACTTCCTGACAAACTACATTAAAGAAAGCGTTGACTTTAACAGAGCTTTGGACTGCAGCTTGAAATAAACCATAAAGAGTATGGAAAACAACAGAAAATTGATTTATACAATGAAATGTTTAAACCGACCAATTAGTTCTAGATAAAGGCAAAATACTGCAGATGCTGAAATCTGAAATACAAACAGAAAATGCTGGAGAACCTCAATGGGTCTGACAGTCTCCGTGGAGAGAGAATCGAGTCTATATTTCTAGTCTGGGTGACTCTTCATCAGAACCGATTAGTTTTAGAGATGTTGATGGAGAGATAAATGTTGGCATCAGCACAAGGAGACCTCCTATTCTTTGAAATCCACCTGAACAAGCAATCACAGCTTCAATTTAATCTCCCAAATGCTGCAAGACAACATCAAGGTATCTACTTACATTTGTTACCCAAGTCTTTCAGTGGATCTTGAACCAACAACTTGCTGACTCAGAGGTGAAAGTTGTATCAACTGGGTTGATGGCAGCCACAGAATAATCAGTATTCAGCTAAACACACGAATACTTTCACTAGTTAGCTGCAGAGACTGAACTGGATGAGTCAGGGATGCATATTTTTAAAGGTGTTATTTATCCATATGGTGGAAGTGAGAAACATTTGTAGAAATTTCCTGAAAGCAAATGGAGCAGAACGACAAAGGCCCACAATAATGTATGAGAGAAAAATGCAATCAAGAATGGTTTAGACTCCAACAAAAAGTAATAAAAATATCAGAGCTATACAAATCAATTATATCGATCTCTGCTATTTTGGTGGCAAAGCATTCCCATTGGAAATGTCAAGGCTGACTCGGTTAAATTAAATTGAAATCCTAATGCAAGCTGACTAGGGAAGCTTAGCTTTATTTGACTCCATTGAAACTTTCTTCCACATTTCCAAAACATGCAGTTTGTCTCAAATTCCTATAGCATGCATCACCCAGGGAGCATATGAAACAGTTCATGCTCCTCCAGTAAGAAGACATAAGAAATTTAGAAGTAATTTTGGAGATTATTAGTATTCACACAGAATATTGTACACCCACACAGTAAAAGAGATTCCACTTTAAAAGTTAA
Organism: Sphyrna mokarran; assembly: GCA_024679065.1. Taxonomy (NCBI): domain Eukaryota; kingdom Metazoa; phylum Chordata; class Chondrichthyes; order Carcharhiniformes; family Carcharhinidae; genus Sphyrna; species Sphyrna mokarran. Next base: position 41,307,611 of record JAGIQG010000005.1, read on the forward strand.
TATATTGTTTCAGTAGGCATTTCAGTAAAGCAATTATACACAATTACTAATTAGGTGAATAGTCAAATACCAAATTACACCTCTGCTTCTACCTGTGTTGGTAATGCAACAATAAAAAAAAAACTTACAAATAGTTAACTTAAGTATTACAAACAAAACAGTACAGAGAAAGAGAAACATGTGACTTCACAGGAATCGAATTAAAAGAGCAATACTATTTGTATATTTACTCATCCGCATTCCTTCCAAGAGCTATTATTTTTAACCTCAGCATTTGGAGTAAATATTAAAATACTTTTGGATCATGCAGGTTCAATTTTTCTCACTCAAAATGAAAATCTTGTTATATTAAATGGACAAAACTACATTGGCATAAAGTACTTGAACCAATTTAAATTTGACCAATGGGAAAATACTTTCTTCCTTTCCTCTGAAAGCTGATATTTTCCTTTATAAAAGTACTTAAAATATAAATTCATTTGAAGGTTAGTGCACGAGTCATTAATATGGTGACTACATTGTGAAAAATATTCTAGCCCAATAGCCAGTTTACACTGATGATACATCATGACATAACAATTTATAATTCAAGGTATCCAGAAGATATAGTAAGTGTAGATCCCCTTTTACCTGAAGATGAATATGGGCCTATCTTAAAATATTTCCAAACGCTTAAAATTACATTTTAAAACTGTTCATTATTTCTCAATTAGTTCAAAGTCTTTGCATAAACTATTTTAATGAGTAAAGTAGAAGTTAATGTTTATTTATTAGTCACAAGAAAGCTTACATTAATACTACAACAAAGTTATTGTGAAATTCCCCTAATTGCCACACTCCAGAGTCAATGCACCTAACGAGCACATCTTTCAGACTGTGGGAGGAAATTGGAGCACCCGGAGGAAACCCACGCAGACGCAGGGAGAACACGCAAACTCCACACAGACAGTGACTCAAGCTGGGAATCGTACCCACGTCCCTGGCAATGTGAGGCAGCAATGCTAACTACTGTGCAACCATGCTGCCCATGATGGAATTTCTGAGGTGCTACATCCTGGATTACTAAAACAAACCAATGCTTTACTTACAAGGTATTGCCTGATTGAAGTTCAACACACAAGAAAGATATAAACCTGCAAATGTTTCTGGTCACTTCAAAGCACATCATGAAACTAAACACAAGAGATGCATTGCTTTACAATACATAACAACTCTCCCTCTTTACTTTAGTACAACAACAAATTTTTAAACATTAACAAATGCCCACAATGAACATCAGTTATAATATCAAGCAACTGTCATGGAGATCAACAGTAATAGAAAAACACCCTTTGACCCATGAGGTCTGTGCTAGTCAAAGACAAACATTCAACTGTTCTAATTCCATTTTCCAGCACTTGGTCCATAGTCTTGCATGCCTTAGCATCGTAAGTGCACATCTAAATACTTAAATGTTATGAGCATCTATGCCTTCCAGCATCCCTTCTCATATTCTCTCTTCCTGCCCCTTACTTTAATCTTCCCATCTACTCTATCTATATCCCTCATAATTTTATACATCTTAATCATGTCTCCCCCTCTGTCTCCTCTGCTCCAGGGAAAACAATCCTAGTCTATCCAATTTTCCTTCATAACTAAAACGGTCCAGCTCAGGCAGCATCCTGGAAAATTTCTGCATCCTTTCGAGTGCTATCAAATCCCTCCTATAATGTGAACTCCAGGACTGCACACTAAACATAATTCCAGCATTGGCTTCTTGCTGTCAAACTCTATGCTACAGCTAATACAGGCATGAGCCTTCTTAATTATTTTATCCACCTGCCCTGCTATCTTAAGGGACCAGTGTATCTGCACATCAAGGTTCTTCTGATCCCTCAGGATCCTGCTGATCATCATGTATTCCTTTGCCTTGCTTGTCCTGCCAAAATGCATCATTTCACACTAATATGGTTTGAATTCCATTTCCCACTGATCAGCCCATCTAATTGTAACCATATCCTCCCATAATCTATGCCTAATCCTTCTCACCATAGAGCACTCTACCAATTTTCATATCATACACCAATTTATTGCTCAACCCTCCTACATTCAAGTCTAAATAATTTATATAGATCACAAGCAGTATGGATCTGCACTGATCCCTAAAGGATCCCACTGGATACAATTTATCAAATTTCTTTGGATCCAAGGGTTGCTACCTTTGCTATGAGTCTCCCATGTGGGACCTTGTCAAAAGCCTTGCTGAAGTCCAAGAAGAGTATGTCAAATGCATTCCTGTCATCTACACTCTGCTCACCTCTTTGAAAAATTCTAATTGGTTGGACTTAATATCCCTTTATCAAAAGCAAGCTGACTGTTCTTAATTAATCCCTGCCTCTTCAAATGCAGATTAATTCTATTTCTCAGAATTACTTCAAATAGTCATCATCAGGAGCACTAACATTCCAATTTCACAATCCTAGGGAGTCAACTACCCTGGAGATAGACATCATACCACACAGAGGTCTGGGAGCATATGTATTTGAAATTATGCATTTTCATACCTATCCATTTGGCAAAAGATTTGTGGTAGAGACAAACCCAAATCACAGAAGATGATTTGGCAAATACCACTGATCAGTGCACTGCCAAGTTCACAATGTCTCTTTATAAAGATTCTAGGTTATAACTCAGGAGATTCAGTATAAGTCAGGTAATTTTATGAACACATTGGATACACTTAGCAGACTGCCTAACGCAGCAAAAACAGAAGATATGTCCTTAGATCTACAAGTTGACTTCATTGGCATTGAACTTGAAGATGTTCTCCAAATCGATCTGTACCTTTTGCACAACACAAATGCCAGACTGTAAGAATGAAAAATCTGGGTGTAAAGTGTGTACAAATATTAGATTGTCACTTTTCATGCCCCAAATGATCAAGATATTTGAACGAATGGCATTTGTGCCAAGCAACATACAATTGATCCAGCCAGAGTACACTCTTAAAATCTCTCAGAAAACAAACTTGTAGAACACAAATTGTTGGAAGCTCACATCATTGCACAACAGGTCAACAGAGTACCTTATACAAGGCCACCCTTTGTCCTATCCCTGTAACCCCACACATTTATCCTACTAATCCCCTTAACCTATATGTCTTTGGACATTAAGGGGCAATTCAGCATGGCCAATCCGCCTAACCTGTACGTCTTTGAACTGTGGGAGGAAGCTGAAGCACCCAGAGGAAACCCACACAGATACAGGGAGAACATGCAAACTCACACAAGTTCTATTAAAAGGAATTTCCTCAAAATAGTTTCTCTTAAGATTTAGCTCTGACATATGACACATTATATGAGCTTGGCATGCCCTCAGAGCATTTGCAGAAACACACTATTGCTTATGTAGACAAACTGATCCATTGTAGCGTACAGTTTTTGTGTGGATGGAAAGACAACTTGGCATCAAAACTCTCAAGGCCAAAGCTGCAGACATGCAGGGCAAGTTTAGAATGCTCCCAGCATCAATCATCAGCAATTTCTTACCAATCTGGTTAATAATTTATTAAATTGAATGGTCACAATCATGATATTAAAAGGCTCTCATACGGCTTCTGCAGTCTAATTCAGTTATGTTTCTCTCATAGAACAATTGCAGATGTTTGACAAAGACTATTACTGGTCAGCTAAAATGCCACCAGGTTTTGGCAAATCGACTAACAGCTTCTCTCTGCGATCAGCTTAAATTGTCATCTACTTCTGTAATCAATGCATTCACTGATTAAGTGGAGGAAGCTGGATAACTCATTCCCTGGGATTTATGACCTTTGTTAAAGTGCACACAAGTAATTCTGAACAGCACTGTAGAATGTAAGTGAAGATTCAATCAAATAAACTTAATTATAACACCAACGCACTGAAGATTTCTAAAAGCTGGGTGTCAGCATTCATGTTTGTCAAACTACATAGACCTCCCTCCTGATGCACTGGGATCCAATACTTTACTTCACAACAATGCAATATCAGTGATCAGCAGAGGAATCAACTGCAAGTGCAGCTTCTCCCACCAGCACAGGGTGGAATCAGGCTTATTGTGGAAACTGTGAAACGTTGGCTGCAAAATTCAAAAAATGTCATGGTATCACATTTTTGAGAGTTAGTGATGATGAAACCTCAGCCGATCATGATGCTGTTGCTAAATCTTTTGTTGAATTTGCTATGTTAACTTCACATGAATGCCTTTTGCCTGAAAAATATTACAATGCTGATGAAGCATCTGTTCTGGTGATATGCCCCTAGAAAGACACTAGCAACGTCTGTGGGGAATACACCAATAGGTGTTAAGAATGCCAAGGACAGCTTGACTAACCTTGGTTGTGCCAATGCGGTTTGCACACACAGATGTAAAAAAGCTCTAACTGGAGAACAGCCAACATCCCAGGAGCTTTAAGGATATTCAGACATTACCTATTCATGCAAACACTGGGAGAATGTACAAAATCAACACTGACAAATCAGGAATCAAACCTGTGCCCCTGGCACTGAGACAGCAGTGGTAACCACTGTGTCACCATGCCACCCCATTAATACATAGGAAAACAATAAAATGAAATGGTCAGCACATTTTCTTGGAGCTGCTGCACTTCAAAATTTCCCACTACATCACTGCTTAATGGAAGGAGGTAGATATATCTTGGAGAGTTATTTTTAAAGACTGGTAGGTTATCAACAGGAATCTTTGCAACTTTATATTTTTCAACAACATAATTACTCACACAAGCAAAGAAGACATGCAAGAGAGACCACCTACTGGTTGTGTACGAACAATGACACTGAAGTACAAGGCATGTCAAGAGCAAATGCAAAGTCACACAAAAGCACCACCATTGACTCCACATGGAGTTCCTACTCATCTCAGGTCCCCAATTACATCTGACCTCTCCAGATTTTGTCATCAGTCAACTTAATCAATATCCAATTATTCAACAGTTGCATAATACATTAAACATAACTGTCATGCACATTATCAATGCTATTTTCAATTTTTGATATACCAAAAGAGCTCATAGATAGCAATTCACAATTTGGAAGTAAGCCTCTTTAGGATGAGAGAGAGAGAGACATGGAATATCAATCACACAACTACCTCTTGGGTAATTCCCATTACCCTAGATCCAATGGCCTAACTGAATTAATGATTCACACGGTGAAATCTCTACTTCTCAAATGTAGGCAGATCAAGATCTAGATGTTGCAATGTTACATTTCAGAGTGACAACTTTAATTGCAGTAATGTTATTACCAGCAGAGCTCATATTTGACAGACAAGTGTGTTCAAATTCAGCTACTTATATCCATTCCACTCTCTTGAAAACTAGAGAGCAATTTTTAAAATTACAAGAAAAGATGACCAATTTGCATGTTAAAACTGCAGACACAGAATTGTTTACAGCCACAAGTTGGCACAAGAAGATACCAACTGAGGTCATGAAGATTTGCTCAGAACAGAGATCCTATCAAATCATTCCACACAATGGTAAAATATAATTGAGGACAGTGGTAATGTCACTGAATTAATAAACCAGAGGTCCAGGCAAATGCTTTGGGGTCAGGGATCACAGCAACTGGTGGAATTTAAATTCAATTAATAAGATCTGGAATTAAAACTTAGTCTTGGTAATGGTGACCATAAAACTATTGTTGACTGTTGTAAAAATCCTTGTGGTTCACAGGTATCCTCAAAAGAAGGAAATTTGGCAAACCTTATCTAGTCTGTGTGTGATTTCAGATCCACTGAAATGTGCTTGACAATTAACAGTCCTCAGAAATTATCTAGGTAGCTACTGGGATCAAGGGGAATTAAGGAAAAGCAACAAATGCTGACCTTGCCAATGATGCCCATGTCTATGAAAGAGCAAATCAAAATAAATAAAATGAGATCCATTTCAAGGAACAACAGCCAAGAATGACAATTCCACCGATCATGTGAGCAATTAAGAAGAACCTACAAAATGATCATTACAAGATCTGGGCGTATCAGTGGATTATCTTTAGACTTAGAAACTGAGAGATTTGTTACTTATTAATGGTAACTAAACACACCAGTGTATTATAAATAGTTATAGTTATTTGGAATGGAGGAAATTCGGGGGGAAAGGGTGATACAAGTGGTACTATGGCAGTTCAATTGCCCAGCACGTTTCTTACTTAGGAAGTTGCTGTGTCACAAATAAAGAAAGTTTTTTTTTTTATCCATTCATGATACATGGGTGTTATTAGCTGGTCAGCATTTATTGCCCATCCCTAGTTCCCTGAAAGCGGCTGAGTCAACAATATTGCTGTGGGTCTGGAGTCACATGTAGACCAGACCAGGTAAGGAAAGCAGATTTCCTTCTTTAAAGTGAACCCAATGGGTTTTTCCGACAATTGACAATGCTTTTCTGGTATTCGGTAGATTCTTAATTTCAATTTTTTTTGATTGGATTTAAATTCCACCATCTGTCATAATAGGTTGCAAATATTAGTTGAGTTTCTGGATTAATAGTCGAGAGATAATACTACTAGGCCAATGCATGATATCAAAAGTTTGGCTGGTACAAGACAAGTGGCCTATCCAGAGTGGAATTAACAGAAGCTTGGGAGCAATCAATTGTTGGACATAAAAAGGTCATTGTCAGTGGGAAAAAAGAATTTCATATTTTTAAGTTAAAGTAGTTTGACCAACAATGCATATATATTTAGTTCTTCAGCATCATCACACAGAATAAAAGTGCTGTCCTAAGACATATATTTTTCTTATTTGACTGATCAAAGGTAGATGAAGAATAAAAACAAACATAATTGTATAAATATGATTATTCACCTTCCTTGCAGCATGGATGTCAAAGAATGGCTTGTTTCGCACACTAAATGGTTCCTTTGTCTTATCAATCTGCCCACTCTTCATTTTTTCATGCCGAGGTTGTATTATCTCCTTTTCAATACAGCTCAATCGAACATTAAAATCACAGTCACCAACAGGCTTGCCCTACATGAAAAGCAAATTTAAAATGTTAGTCCAACAGTTAATTACTTTTGTTTTAAAAACAGAAACATTTGCTTTTTTATCCACCTCTTTTTGAAGGTTTTATGATATTGAAACATCAGAACATAGGAGGCTGTTCAGCCCCTAAAAATTGATTTGTTGTTCAATTGATCATAGCTGATCTGTACTTCAATGCTATTTTAACTACCTCTGGTCTGTAGCCCATAAGACACAAGACATTTGAGCAGAATTAGACCACTTGGCCCATCGAGTCGACGAAAGGCGAGCCGTTGATGTTGTCTATATGGATTTCAATAAGGCATTTGACCAAGTCCTTCATGGGAGGTTAGTTGAAAAGGTCAAGGCTAATGGAATACAAGGACAGGTACCTAGATGGATAAGTAACTAGCTTAGTAATAGGAGACAGAGAGTAATAGGGGAAGCGTGTTTTTATAGCTGGAGGGCGGTCACTAGTGGTGTGCCGCAGGGCTCGGTACTGGGACCTCTTCTATTTGTAATATATATAAACGACTTGGAAGAGGGAGTAAGCGGAATGATCAGCAAGTTTGCAGACGATACAAAGATGGCTGGACTCGCGGATAGTGAGGAGCATTGTCAGGCAATGCAGCAGGACATAGATAGGCTGGTAGCTTGGGCAGATAGATGGCAGATGAAATTCAATCCTGATAAATGTGAGATTATGCATTTCAGGAGAAAGAATGTAGGGGGAAGGTATCAGATAAAGGGTAAACCTATTAAGAGTATAGAAACGCAGAGGGACATGGGGGTGCATTGCACAAGTTTCTGAAGGTGTCAGAGCAGGTGGAGAAGGTTATGAAGAAAGCATATAGTATGCTAGCCTTTATAGGAAGGGTTATAGAGTACAAGTGTTGGCCTTTAATGTTGCAGTTGTATAGAACATTGGTCAGACCTCATTTGGAATACTGCGTCCAGTTCTGGTCGCCTTACTATCGGAAGGACGTGGAAACTCTGGAGAGAGTGCAGAGGAGGTTTACCAGGATGCTGCCTGGTATGGAAGGTCTGAGTTACGAGGACAGGTTAGGCAAATTGGGGCTGTTTTCCTTAGAAAGACATAGACTTAGAGGAGATCTAATAGAAGTGTACAAGATTATGAGGGGTATAGACAGAGTAAACAGGGTTAAGCTTTTTCCTAGGACGGACTCAAATATCATGAAGGATCACGGGCTTAGGGTTAGGGGGGTAAGGTATAATTTGGATGCTAGAGGGAGTTTTTTCACACAGAGGGTGGTTGGGGTATAGAACGCGCTGCCAAGTAAAGTCGTGGCGGCAGGCACTCTGGAGTTATTTAAGAGATACCTAGATACGCACATGAACAGAATGGAAATGGAGGGACATAGAAAACTGAGTTAAAATAGGGAACATGAGCCTTGGGAGTTCCCTGGGAAGTGTGTAAATTGTCAATGATATTGATGTATTTCTGTTTTATCCTACAGGTACTTCGGTCCGCGTTGTTGTCTAACAAGGGGCACACACGCGATGGGTCGTGAAAGGCTGCTCTTGGATTTTGAGTTAGTGTAGGCTTGAACTGGATCAGTTGATGGGCAACATGACAGCTCAGTGACTATCGCTGTGCTGTGCAGATACATAGATTTGGGCCTGTGTCTGTGGGAGTTTGTGTATTCTCCCCATGCTCGCGTGGGTTTTCTCCGGGGGGCTCCGGTTTCCTCCCACACCGCAAAGATGTGCTCTGAGGCTGACTGGCAAAACAAATTCTCCCTAAATTGTCTCGCAAATTTGGTTCCGATGCATAGATCTGTAAACTCAGTAAGAGGTCTGACAACACCAATTTTAAATCCAACCGATTTATTTGACAGTAAACTTGCTAGCTTTCGGCTTTTGTAGCCTTCATCAGGTGAAGGTGACAAAGGCTACAAGGGCCGAAAGCTAGCAAGTTTACTATCAAATAAATCTGTTGGATTTAAAATTGGTGTTGTCAGACCTCTGACTGAGTTTACCCCAGCCCAACGCCAGCATGTCTACATTATGACTAGATCTGTAAACACAGACAGGGATCTTAAGCAGAAGTGGGAACATAAAGGTGGCGGCGCAGGCTTGTTGGGCCAAAGGGCCCGTTTCCCGTGCTGTTTTGTTCTTTGTTCTTTGAGTCTGTTCTGCCATTCAATCATGGCTGATTAATCATGGTCCATAATTCCTTAACCTAGCAAAAGTATGTTGATTTAGATCTTGAAATTTCAATTGAGCAAATTAAGGCTTGAGTATAAGGATCAGGGAGAATGAGGGTGAGGGGGGAGAACAGGGCAGTAGAATGGGCAAAGAGTCCAGCATTTTCTGTACACCAGGAAATGTAGCAGCAACTGACTGAGATTGGTTCCACTCAAACACCATCAGTGAATGGGTGAGTGAAACTGTGGTCTTTACTGTGGTAACAATTGGTAGAATAACAGGCAATAAGAAGATGGAGACTCTTAAAGTGAGGCACTGGAATGTCTGAGAGAATGAAACGGACCTTTAAAATATCCATAGTGAAGGCAATTCAGAGACCAGGGAGAGTTGGGCAATGGTCTTGCCAGGCACCCTGACATGCCTATAAACCATCCAAGACCACAGTACTGGATTTACACCTTTTGAGTTAATGAGTGGCCAAGCCATGCAATTACACGAAGGGATCGTATCGGGGGAGCAATGTGGATCTACTTAAAAGCAGGATCCAAGGCCAAGTGAGAAAACTGAATAAGCAGCAGTATACGATTAAGAAGGAAGTGACAGAATAGACAAGCAGCGCAAGATTTAGGGCGAGACCAGTAATTTGGAAAAATCAAAAGTACCACAAGTTAATGACAGGGGAAGGGTGAAGTAGGGCCAGAGCGTAGCGATCGCCAACTGCAGTGGTATGGACTCATCATGACAGGTGCTTATTCATTGATATAAAGATGGGAAGTCGATGGAAACATTATACTCAATTAAAGATGTACAAGGACTCAAACATCCAACTGATCGGGATCAATATTGATGTTTTCACAGGTTCCTGTTTTCCCTGGTGACACTTATGAAATCACAGGAGGCACCAACAGCCCAGCCAGTCAGCTCAACTATGCAAGGAACAACATGGGAATGGATAAAGAAGCCAATCATCTGGATACCAAATTGCAGAACCTTCACCAGTCATTGAACGTGAGTAATCATATTAAAGTTTATTTATTAGTGTCACAAGTAGACTTACATTAACACTGCGATGAAGTTACTGTGAAAAGCCTCCAGTTGCCACACTCCAGTAGCTGTTCAGGTACATTGAGGGAGAATTTAGTATGGCCAGTCAACCTAACCTGCACATATTTGAAGAAACTGGAACACCAGAGAAAACCCACACAAACACGAAGAAAATGAGCAAACTCCACACGAGCAGTCACCCAAGCTGGGAATTGAACCTGGGTCACTGGCACTATGAGACAGTAGTGTTTACGCTAGTCCCAGGATCAGCGCTGAACTGTCTAACTAATCGGTGGGAAATAACTAGAATAAGGTTGATCATTGCACAGAGATATTTCTCCTATGGACAACCATTGTGTGCTGCCAGCAAAGAAGAATGGTCAAGTCTGTGGCGATCTTCTGCTATTGGTGCCTTAAAGAGGGAACAAGAAAGATTAACAGCTGACATTTACCACAGCATAGTTGAGGATACTTCATTAGGTAAATTCCAAAGATGAGGGGTTTGTCTTACAAAGAGAGATTGGACAGTTTAAGCTTATACTCTTTGGCTTTTAGAAGCATGAGAGGAGATCTAATTAAAAAGTGTACACAGTGAGAAAGGGAATTGACGAAGTAGACATAGGAGTGGATGTTTCCTCTTGTACAGCAATCTAGAACAAGGGGTCACATTTTAGGATGAGGACAAATTATTTCTCTTGAAAGATCGTGAGTCAGTGGAATTCAGTATCTCACAGCATGCCAGGACATTGAGTGAACTTAAGGAAGAGGTGGACAGATTTTTAATTAATAAGCATTTAAAGCTTATGGTGAATGGGCAGGAAAAATGAAGTTGAGAACAAGATGAGATCGGCCATGATCATATTAATGGCACAGCAGGGTCCAGGGGCTAAACTGCCTACTTCTGCTCCTAGTTTTTATATTTTTGTATTCAAAGCATTAAAATCATTGAAGGCAGCTGAGTTCCCCTGTAAATTGAGTACATCACAGTCCCCTAGAAAGCTGCTGTGAAAAGGTTCTCACATTGTAGATGGACTGCACATAAACAAGCCAACCAAGGTACAGGGGATGAGAACACTGGTAACCACAGTGTATCAGCCATAACAGCAGGTGTCGATATTTGGGTGATGTAGTCATGTGGTGATTAATCATTATAATTAAACAAGCAGATAGCAACTATAACTGGTTAACTATATTTATAAAGCAATCAGAACTATTAAGCGTAAGTGGATATGAATGATTCAGAATAAATGTGCATTTCTGATTGATATATGCAAATCACTTACAAAATAAGCAACAGTATAGCAACCCATGCCATGTATCACTCAGGAAGTCTGTATGCCACCTTGTGGAAGGCAGACTGCCTTACTATAGCTTGACTGAAAGGTCAGTTTTAAACTCCAACAGCCTTGTCTGGTCTATCAAGGGTGCGAGCTACACATTTGCTAGATAGTGGCAAAAATTCTCCATCAGAGACAAAACATTCTCAATGGAAGAACCAAGGCAGAAAGAGAAAAGAAAGGTTCATGAGATGTTTTATAGCAAATGGTTATTCATGTACAAACTAAACTATCATTCACAATAAAATGCACTAAGTATCCTCCTTTATTCTGCAACTGTTACCATTCAATGAAAACTCCCTGACGAAATCTGAACCCAGGAAATAATTTGGAAAAAGAAACAGAAAATAATGGTAATACTCAGTAGATCTGGCAGTCTCTGTGAAGAAAGATACGCCTTTCTGATCTGTAATTTTCATCAGAACATTTGTATTAGTTATTTCGGAATGTTGGTGCTGAACTCAGTTTAAGATGAAGAAACATCCCAAACTCAGATTCAGGTCAGTCTGTACCTGGTCATTTTGTCACATTAAGTCCAGCCCTGTTGTGTTTGTGGAATGGAATTATGGCTGCAATTACAAGATGAATGCATGTGTGTTATAAGATTACTATTCTCATTCAAGAAAGATATCTGGGTATTATAAATATCAATACCAGTTATATACAGGCCATCAATAAGTTATTGGATTACCACTGCTTATGAGGAGAGTTGAAGTGTTAGGAATAATGATTAGAGCAATTAGTAAGTTACTACAAAAAGTAAAATACTGCAGATGCTGCAAATCTGAATAAAAACAAAAAATGCTGTTAATGTTCAACAGATCCAGCAGCATCTACGAAAAGAAACAAAGTCAAAGTTTCAGATTCATTACTACCCTTCATCAGAATAGATTCCGACGGAAATTGGGTGCTCTTTTCATTTCATATGGGATAGGGTGTGGAAATGTTAACTCTTTCTTTCTAGCCTAACACCAACAGTAACTAATGGAATCTGCGATAATATTTGATTTCCACTCTGTCAGTCTCTAGTTTTGTTCATCTGCCAGTTTGTAATGACTCCCAACTGCTGGAATTTCACATACATCTGCTGGCATGAAATCATGAGCAAAGGTACTCAGCTATAGGCACTCAAGTTTTAAAGTAAATGCAATGAATTTATGTAGTCATGTGGTCAAGTTTCAGGTTTTTTTTTTACACAAAGTGATGGGTGCCAGGAACTCGCTGGCGGGGAGATAGTGGAAGCTGACACAACAGTGACGTTTAAGGGGCGCCCTGACAAATACATGAATAGGATGGGAATGGAAGGATATAGTCCCTGGAAGGATAGGAGGTTTTAGTTAAATCAGGCAGCATGGTCAGTACAGGCTTGGAGGGCCAAAGGGCTGTTCCTTTGCTGAAAGTTTCTTTGTTCTTTGTTTCTAACAACTGCCTGCAATACCAGCTGGCAATCCTAATATCACACAAACTTACTGTAAATTTCTATTCTGTCTTGAGTTACGAGAAGTTCCTAAAAGGAAACCCTGACCAACAGAAAGGTGTCTATAGTGTTAACAATGATTTTTTTTAAATTGGTAGTGGTGAGCTGACTTCTTGATTACAACTGAGTGGCTCACTAGGCCTTTCAGAAGGTAGTCAAGAGTTAACAGATCTGTTGTAGATTGAAGTCACATATGGGCCAGATCAGAAAAGAATGGCAGATTTTCTTCACTGAAAAGCATTAGTGAACCAAAAGGTTTTTTTTACAAAAATCTAGTAGCTCCATGGTCATTAAATAACTTGCAAATAAAAATCTTTTGGCAGTAATTAACAGAATTTAAATTCCCCAGCTGCCATGGTGCAGTTTGAAATCATACCTCCAAATTATTAATTGAAAGCCTCCAAGTTACTGCTATATCCTAAGATAACAAATTCAGTGAAATCCTATACTTCCACACCCTATCCCATATGAAACGAAAGGCGCACCCAAATGTTTCTTTAAATGAGGGAGATGAAAAGCCTATCCTATAAACTGAGTGCTGTAAGCAATTTGTGATTATTGAAAACAACTGCATTTTCAAGGTCCTAAGCTCTAGAATTTCCTCACTAGACACCTCCACCTCCCTTTCTCCCTTTATGATGCTCTTTAAAGCCTACTTTTTTGATCAAACTCTTGCTCATCTATCTTAAAATCACTTTAAAACTGTGCATCAATTTTTTTTATATAACATTTCTGTGAAGCACCTTAGGATATTTTATTCTGTTCAGAGACGGTATCTAAATACAAGTTGTTGTTGGTAAACATTGTGAAAAATGCTGAAAGATCATTTAATACAATTAAGTACTGGCTTGCATGTTCCTTGTACCTAGATTGAAAACAGCCTGCTATATATAAAAAAAGAATCAGCAACACTGTGATTCAACCCTGAGGAAACCTAATATTTTAGTTGGATGATCTTGGTTTCCGCTCAATTAAGCGGGTGCATTCACACAACAGAGCTCAAGATCCTTCTTGTTACAGGATACGAATCAGAAGCAGATGTTAATCCCCAGGGCCGCAGTTGCATTTGGAACTAACTGCTGATGGAGTTTAAGGCTGTTGCCAGCTAAGTAAAAAATTCAAAGCCAAAATGCAAGGAACCCTCAGCCCTTGAAACATATACGCACATAATACGCAACTTTTTTTTTTAAGTTGCATATGAGGCAAACAGGGATGGGGGAAGCACAATGCACAACATTTGGCAATAAGAATCAGACTTGATATTTAAATTATTCACGTGAATCATACTGCTGCAGTTCTGACTCAGAAGTGACTTCCTGCTTTAAATTTTGCTGTTTTGCTAGTAATTTTCCTGGATTTATCACAAACAACATCTCCCTATGATCAGGAATTTAGCTTTACTATCTTAGCCATACTTTGGACACACAACAATGAGATCCCACTTTCTGTGTACAGGATATTATAATCTTGCATGTGAATGTGTGCTTGACTCCTAACTTACAAACAATAGCTGAGAAACATTCAAGACAAGGCACTTTTTGTAATAAACAACAGGTTTATTTTACATAAACAATCAGGATACACTATTATTCATTAACACTCAAATGTGGAAAAATAAAGCATGTCTCGTCTATTAACATCTGAACTTATCTTACAGACTAGCTCTTTTAACTTGTGAGCTTTCACTTTAAAAAGAGAATGTTCTTCCTTTGTCAGTTTCCACTGCAAAGTATGTAAATGCCTTTCTTTCCAGTAAGACATGCAAGCCAAAGCTTTGAGTTTTGAACCTCAGAAATATAAACAAAAACATTTAGGCTGAACCTCCGTTCTGGGTGTCATTCACATGTAGACTGACACCATCCACCTCTACCTCAGCACCATCTCTCTTAACTCTTTCACCATAGTCTATATTATCAGACCTTTTGTCCAATATCTAGTGCTGGAGGAGCAGATATTTCCTCCAATTAAAGATTGTGAAAACTGAAGTCAACGTCTTTGGTTGCTGTTACAGACTCAGTTACCAAACCACCGACTCGATCCCAGAAAGGAAGATTTGGAAACTGATAGCAGTATCTAGAAGGGCTATTCAATTCATCCAAAATGTGGGCCCTGAGCAGACCCAAATGCACTGAGAACAATCAAAATTTGGCATTGCAGGAAAACAGTTGATTTTTTAACCATAGTGAACTGAGGGAAGCAAAACACCCCTGGGCTGAATCATAGAATCATTGATATCCTACAGTGCAGGAGGAAGCCATTTCGCCCATAGTGTCTGTACCAACCACAATCCCACCGAGGCCCTATTCCCGTAACTCCAGATATTTACCCCACTAATCCTTCTAACTTACGCATCCCAGGACACTGAGGGACAATTTAGCATGACCAAAGCACCTAACCCACACATCTTTGGACTGTGGGAGGAAACAGCAGCTCCCAGGGGAAACCCACGCAGAGACAGGGAGAATGTACAAACTCCACACAGACAGTGATCCAAACCGGGAATTGAACTCAGGTCCCTGAAGCTGAGAGAGAATACTGTGTGCCACTGTGACTCACTGAATGCATATCATTCAGTATATTGAATATTATAAGCACCTTAATCATACTGAAGCACCTCGGAATGCAACTTGTTTTATGTAGCTTGAAAATAACTTTGCAACATTTGTAAGGCCACTGTAAAATGTCTGAAACATTTCCTTTATTTTTACTTGGTGCTTGATATATGTAAAGAACTTTAATATTATTGTTTTCTGTGTGATGGCCATTTTGAAAGGATTGTAATATTCTCACTGACTTAAGTATATATTTTTGAAAAAAACAGTTGGTTGATTGGTTGGTGACTATTTTATTTTTCAAAACTATTGTAACTAATAACTGTATGGTTTGTGTTAGTGGCAGTAAGGTTTACTAATAGTAAAAAAACTTATTAGATTGGCTGGTGAGCATTTTCTATTTATCTTAATTGAGGAATTTCAATCATGATAATTATTTACTGAAATAACAATAAGCAGAAGCAGGATTAGAGACATTAGTTAAAACTGAATAACTAAAATAATTACTTAAATGCTACAAAAGATGGCAGGACTAGCGGCTATGGCGCTATGGGAGCTCGTGGATGCCAGTGTAATCCAAGGAAAACACGTCTGCCGAGAGTAAGCACAGCTGGAGGAATTTTGGCTCAGAATTACTAAGCTGGTGACCAAAGTATGCAGCATATCAGGAAGGAAGAAAGTAACTGGACCTGGTTCCAGAAGGCAGTCACACACATTAAGATAGATTATTTCATTTGGTCCATGGTCAGGGACAAGAGGGTATGATTACAAGTGATGCAGGTATGAGGATCAAAAAGGGTGGAAATGGAGGAGCTTCAATTCTTGCAATTGTCCAATAGGTTGAAAGGCAAACTGTAAGGGCTAAAGTGGTGGCTACAGGTTGGATGAGTGAACAGACCATGGCAAGATGGTACGGGAACACATTTTAGCAGGGAAGATAATAGGAATGCAGTAAGGAATAGTATAGTCAGGGGGGTTGATACAGCTTTTTGCAATCAAGAGCAAGAATCCTGAAGGCTGAGTTCTCTGCCCATTGCCAAGGTTTGGGACATCTATTCCGAGCTGGGGAGAAACTTTCAGTGACAGGGACAGAATCCAGTTGTTGTGGCTCACCTGGATACCAATGACATAGGTAGAACTAGGAAAGAGATTCTGTTTTGAGAGTAAAAGCAACCAGGGGCTATATTAAAAAAAACCTCAAAGATAATAATCTTTAGGTTATTACCTGAGCCACAATCAAATTGGAGTAAGATAAATAAAATTAGCGCAATGAATGTAGGGCTTAAGGACTGATGTGGGAGAAATGGGCTCCAAATTATGCAGCACTGGCACCAATTATAAGGAAACTGAGTACGTACCATTGAGACAAACTTCACCTGTATTGTGCTGTGACCAATAATCTAGTGAGTCATATAACTTGGGCAATAAGTAGGGCTTTCAAGTAAATGATAGGGATCATGTGACAGAATACGTGATAAATTAAGAAAAGACAAGGCAAGGTAGTAATAAGGGAATTGATAATCAGAGTGTGACAGGAAGGAACAGAGTGCAAAAACTTCAGAGTGAGCCAGCAAATAAGGCTAGAGGCTGTGAAATAATAAAGAATTAAAGGCACTCTATCTAAATGCACATACCATTTACAGAAAGATAAATAATTTGACATCACAAGTGGAAATAAACAGGTATGTTGCTGCCATTATGAAGATGTGGCTGCAGGGTGACCAAGGTTGAGATCTGGTTATTCAAGCGATTCAACATTCAGGAAAGATAGGCAAAAAAGAAAAGGTGCAAGATTATTAATAATAGATGAGAGAAGAGCTGAGATAAGATTAAAATTGTGCACAAGGATGCACTGACACCGTGGATAGGGAGCAAGTGTCTCCCTTAATTGAAGGGTCAGTCACAAGGGGGCACACATTCAAGATGAGGAACATGAGATTTAGGGAAGATGTGAGGAAAAACATTTTTACCAGTGATTAGTGATGGTCTGGAATGCACTGTCTGGGAGGGAGGTAGAGGCGAGTTGCCTTGCATCCTTTAAAAAGTATCTGGATAAGCACTTGGCATGCCATAACATTCAAGGCTATGGGCCAAGTGCTGGTAAACATGATTGGATGGGATGTCAAGTGTTTCACACATCAGTGCAGACTTGATGTGCCAAAAGGCCTCTTCTGCACTGTATGATTTGCTGATTCTACGAAAATTATTTAGAATGAAGTTATGAAACAACAAGGAGCAACAAACATTGGTAGGAACTGTTTATTGGCCATCAAACAGTAGTGGTAATGTAGGGTACGATGTAAACCAGGAAATTAGAGATGCATGTAACAAGGGTAATCATAGGGGACTTTAATCTGCATATAGACTGGGTAAACTAATTAGGGCCAATGCTGAAAACAAAATATTCCTCGACTGCTTATTCAGATGGGCTTTCATATTATGTTGAGGAATCAACTAGAGAAAGGACTGTTTTAGATCTAATGTTATGCATTGAGAAAGGCTAATTAATAACCTAATTGTAAATGAGCCTCTCGAGAAGAACAGCCATAATGTGATAGAATTTTACATTAAGTTTGATAGCAATGCAGAGTAAACCAAGTGTCTTTAATCTAAACAAACAAAATTGTGAAGATAAAGAGGGCAAGCTGATTGTGGCAGATTGGGGGACTACATTAATAGCACTGAGATAAATAGCAAGATGACCCATTTTCAGTGTTATTGGTTCAGGTATGAATATTAGCCAAGAGACAGGCGGTTGCCTAATTTTTCAAATAATGGCAAGGGATCTTCCACATCCATTCAAGTGGGTAGATGAGGCATCAGCTTAATGTCTCATGTATAAAACAGCACCTCTGCTTGCATCTTCAGCACATTGTTTGATAGCCAGGCATGGACAAAATAAAAGGCTCAATAATTTCCATCTCCAGTGTCCACAGCATAGCCTTGACATCACATAAAATGACAGTCACCAGTGAAGGAGTCTTTTCTAGAGCAAACATGCCAAGCATGCTTGCATTAATAAAGAAAAGGTAGCTTTGCAAGCTTGAGCATGCGCAGACGATAGAAGATCGGTGCACCTCCAAGAATATGTTGTACAGGGAACTGGCCTATGCTTCAATATAAGGATCAAAATACAAAAGCCTTCAACATCAATCATACCAAATGGGAAACTCTAACTGAAGATTAATTCAAATAGCAACTCCAACTATGGGTAGGAATTCACCACCGTGGCTGTACGTGGTTTCAGAAGCTCCAAAGCAGACGCCATTCCTGCAAACAAGGTGCCAGCAAAAATCATCTAATAGCACTGGCAAGGAGCAACCAAGTATGACTGTTTGGCAGCTTTTTCAGAAGTGTTTGCTCAACCATTAAAGAGGAGCAGTAGATATTCTCATCTGAGCATGGCAAAGTTCTGACAGCTCACCCCACCATCTCGAAGATACCAATCAATTGTGGTGTGCATCATTCCCCTAATACTTTATTGTACTGCCAGCTAATCCAAGTGCCTGGAATAGAGCTTAAACCTAAGGCCATCAAGCAAAAAATAGATGCAAGTCAAAAATAATACCAACACTATCAAAGGTAAAATGCTTTAGTCCGTTACACAGATATTCTCAGAACAGCATTTACTCTAGAACACATTGCTGAATTAATTGTTTCCATTTCAACACCACAGTTTTTTTTTTACATAATTGCTATACAGTTTTATGTTCATTTTCACTTCTCAAACACCTCACTCAACAAATAGCTTTCTTTTGGGAAATGTTATATCTTTGACTCATATTCAATTCATCCTCTCCTCAAACTGATCTTATGAGCAGGAGATCTTTTTCTGAACAGATTGAACCATCCGTCTCTTCAGCAGCAAATTGAAATGCAATTGCTGTTGATGCACTTCCACTTTAAATGAAGTCACCACACTCTCCCTAGTCAAACACCAATGTAGAGTAAGTAATAAACCTTTAAAACGTTTTCTTAGAAACAACATTTATTCTTTTTAGGACAGGAGTGATATTACATGATTGCTAAAAGCAAGTGGTATCTTCCTTTTGATTTATATAATTTAATGCCTGTTTGGATCGGTTTACATCAGGCCTTAACCTGCAAAATACTGCCTGGTACCTCTATTACAACTTATCCTTCTATTACTACTTATCTGTCTCAACTTGCACTTGAAAATTGACTCTTTTGACTATAGTTCCTGATCTGACAGTCCATCCCATGGTGCTATCATTCTGCAACAAACTTATTACTTTATTTTTAATAATTAAACTTTGCCAAGCACCTTGCTGATGTAGAAAACAGCAGAGTTACACATGTTCTCAACATTAGCATTGCTTTTTTTCTTGTCAAACCCCTATATACATTTCACTGCAGTGGAGCATCATAGAATGTGCAGTACAAGTTAGATTTTTGCCTGAAGCCTTCAGCTGAAAGATAATTTGTTCCATGGTATGTTGAAAGCACGCGCAGGCTGACAACAATGCACAGACTGCAAGAGGGCATCTGGGACTTTGGCGAACAACAGTCTACCTCCTTAACTAAAGAGGATTAAAATTGAAGCAGAACAACTGAGAAAAAAGATGGTTATAGTCAAATCAGATAGTGTGAAACAAGTATAGGGGAAAATAGAATGTCTTTTTCTGTTTTCTTAATCCAAAAGTAGAGCAGTCCAATGAATTTTGTATTAACAATACTTTATTCAATACTGGATACAAGTGTTGCAGGCTAGGCCAGCATTTATTGCCCATCCCTATTTGCTATTGAGAAAGTGGTGATGAGCTGTTTTACGAAGAAACACAGAAGATAGGAGCAGGAGGAGGCCATGTGGCCCTTCAAGCCTGCTCCACCATTCTTTACGATCATGGCTGATCATCCAACTCAATAGCCTAATCCTGCTTTGTCCCCATAACCTTTGATCCCATTTGCCCTAAGTGTTAAATCCAGCCACATCTTGAATACATTTTGGCATCAACTACTTCCTGTGGTAATGAATTCCATAGGCTCACCACTCTTTAGGTGAAGAAATGTCTCCCCACATCCATCCTAACTGATCTACCCTGAATCCTCAGCCTGTGACACCTGGTTCTGGACTCCTCCACCATTAGGGCTATCCTCCCTGCATCGACCTTGTATTGTTCTGTTAGAATTTTATGAGTCTCTATGAAATCTCCCCTCACTCGTCTGAACTCTAGTGAAAACAATCCTAACCTAATCAATTTTTCCTCAGAATCAGCCTGGTAAGCCTTCACTGCACTCGCTCAAGAGTGAGAATGTCCTTCCTCAGAAAAGGAGACTAAAACTGCACATAATACTCTAGATGTGGCCTCACCAAGGCCTTGTATAATTGCAACAACACATCCTTGTTCCGGTACTCAAAACCTCTTGCAATGAAGGCCAATGTGCCATTTGCCTTATTTATGCCTGCTGCACTTGCATGCTTACCTTCAGTGACTGGTGCACAAGGACATCCAGGTCTCGCTGCACACACCTTCTCCCAATTTACAGCCATTCAGGTAGTAATCTGTCTTCTTGTTTTTGCTTCCAAAGTGAAGAACTTCACATTTATCCAAATTATACTGCATCTGCCATTCGTTTGTCCATTCACTCCTGTCAGATCATTCTGAATGATCTTTGCATCCTCATCAGTTCACCCTCCCGTCTAATTTGGTATCATCCACAAACGTTGAGATGTTTTGTTTTCTCATTCCAATCATTAATATATACCGTAAATAGCTGGGGTCTTAGCACCAATCCCTAAGGCATCCCACTAGTTACTGCCTGCCGATTTAAAAAACACCCATTAATTTCTATTCTTTGTTTCCTCTCTGCAACCAGTTTTCTATCCATCTTAATACACTTCCCCCAATCCCATGAGCTTTAATTTTGCATGATAATTGTCTTGTGCGGGACTTTGTCGAACACTTTCTGAAATTCCAAATATATCACATCTATTGGCTCCCCCTTTTCAACTCTACTAGTTACATTTTCAAAGAATTTCAACAGATTTGTCAAGCATGATTTCCCCTTATAAATCCATACTGACTTTGCTTGATCCTGCCAGTGCTTCTTAAATGTCTTGCTACAAAGTCCTTGTTAATGGATTCGAGAATTTTCCCTACTACCAATGTTAAGCTTACTGGTCTGTAATTTTCGGTTTTCTCTCTCTCTCTCTTTTTGAACACTTAAATGACATTAGCTATCCTCCAATCTGCTGGGTCTGTTCCAGAGTCTATAGAATCCAGCAACACAACCACCAATCATCCACTATTTCTACAGTCACTTCCTTAAGTACTCTGAGATGTAGATTATCAGACCCTGGGGATATATCCACCTTTAATTTTCCCAGCACCGTTTCTCTAATGTTGACCTCCCTCAGTTCTTCCCTCTCACTAAATCATGCATTCTCCAGCATTTCTTTCATGAAGACAGAACGAAAATATGTATTCACTTGCTTAAACATTTTTTGTCCCCTATTATACATTTCCATTCCTGTCTGTAGGGGACCTATATTTGTCTTCACCAACTCCTTTCTCTTCACGTATCTATAGAAATTCTTAGTACCAGTTTCTTTGATTCCTGCAAGTTTACTTTCATTCTGTATTTTCCCCTTCTTAATCAATCCTTTTGTACTTTTCTCCGGAATTCTAAACCGCTCCCAATCCTCAGACTTATTTTTTCTTGGCCAATCTGTGCTCTTCTTTCTTTGATCAGATACTCTAATTTCTTTTTTAACCATTGGATTGGCCCTTCTACCCATTTTGCTTTCGTGTCCAACAAAAATAATTGCTGTAGTTCCCTTAAATGCGTTCCTTGAATGTTTGCCATTGCCTATCCACTGTCATTCCTTGTATGTAATTTTTCCCAATCAATCAAGGCCAACTCACGCCTCATATCCTTTATTAACATTGAGCACCTTAGTCATCAAATCAACTACTTAACTCTCCATCTTGATAAAAAAAAACTCTCATCACATTGAGTTCGCTCATCCCCAAGGGATCTCATACAGCTAGATTGGCAATATTCCTTTCTCATTACGCAGTACCCACGTGTGGTCTCCAGTTTGTTCCTCCATATATTGATCAAGAAAACCATCCTGTACACACACTCCAGGAATGCCTCCTCTACAGCACTGTGTCTAATTTGATTTACCCAATCTATGTACAGATGAAAATCACCCATGGTCATCGATATTCCCTTATTATATACATTTCTAATTTCATATTTAATGTCTTCTTGAACTACTGCAGTCTCTGAGATGTGGTTACACCCACAATGCTGTTGGAAGGGAATTCCAAGGTTTTGACCCCGTGGCAGTGAAGGAATGGCAATATATTTCCGAATCAGGATGGTGTGTGTTTGGAGGGGAACTTGCAGGTGATGATGTCCCCATGTACTTCTTGATGCAGTGGTCACTGGTTTTGAAGCGGCTGATTTGGGAACCTTTATACAATCCATACCACAGGTGTAGGGGGAGTGAATGCTGGTGGATGGACTGTCAACCAACTAGCTGCTTTATCCTGGTTGTTGTTGATATTCTTGAGTATTATTGGAACTTCACTCATTCAAGCAAGTGGAGAGTATTCCATCATACTCCTGTCTTAGGGCTTGTAGATGGTCTGGCATTGGGGAGTCGGGGAGAGTTGGTCTCTGCAGAATACTAGTCTCTGATTTCTCTTGTAGCCGCAGTATTTATATGGCTAGTCCAGTTCAGCTTCTGGTCAATGGTAACTTCCAGAATGTTGATCTGGAGAATTAGTAATGCCATTAAATGTCAAGAGCAGATAATCAGATTCTCTCTTGTTGCAGTGGTCATTGCCGGCTACTTATGTGGCACAAATGTTACTTGCCACTCGTCAGCCCAAGTGTCGTCCGGATCTTGGACACAGATTAATTCAGTATCTGAGGAGTCGTGAATGGTACTCAGCACTGAGGGCAGTGAACATCCCAACCTCTGACCTCGGTCACAATCTAAAGAACCCCTGTAGTGACGCCCTGGGGTTAAAATGCTTGGCTTCCAACAACCGCAAACACCTTTCTTTCCTTGTGCTAGGCATAGCAACCAATGGAGAATTATCTCCGATTATCACTGGCTTCAATTTTGCTAGGGCTCCTTGCTGCTTCTGTCAAGGGCAATCACCATCACCTCACCTCTCGAGATAATTTTTCCATCTTTGGACAAGACAATAATGAGGCCAGGGACTGAGTGACCCAGTGGAACCCAAAGTAAATGTTATTTATTATATTGCCGACACCTTCCACTGATACAGGAGGCCTCATGAGAAAGTCAGGATGAATCTACACTCAGCACATATGCCTGATGATGGTTATAAATCTTGTCTTTTGTTCTGGTGTCCTAGGCTGTCTCATCATTAAGGATGGAGATGAGTTTTAAGCCTCCTCATCTGATTTGTTCACAACTGGATGTGGCATGACTGCAGTGCTTTGATCTGATCTTTTTGCTTGCAGGACCACTTAGCTCAGTTTATAAGGTTGGCACCACATCTTTAGTTAATGCTGCTCCTGGCATATACTCCTGCACTCCTCATCGAAGACTGATTTCCCCCCCTTGATGGTGATGGTAGAGTGGAGGATATACTAGATTATAAGGTGAAAGATTGTGGTTGGAAACTATTCTGTTGCTGTTGATGGCCCACAGCATCTTATCGTTACATATTTTGGGCTCATACATCTCTTCCAAATCTATCCTATTTACCACAATGATAATGCCATAGCACAAAAGAGGGTAAGAAGATGAGACTTCCATCTCCTCAAGGACTGTGTGATGGTCACATCAATATTTCACGGTGCATTTACAATAGATAGATGAGCGGAAATTACATAAAGTAGATTTTCCATCTTGGTGGTTCCATTGCCAACTGCATGGTGATACAGTGGTTTGCATTGCTGCCTCACAGCTCCAAGAACGTAGGTTCAATTCCAGCCTTGAGTGCCTGTATATATGGAGTTTGCATGTTCTCCACGTTTCAACATTGGTTTATTCCTGGTGCTCCAGTTTGCTCCCACTGTCCAACAACATGAAGGTTAGTTGAATTAGCTATGCTAAACTACCCCTCAGTGTCCTAAGATGTATAGATTGGTTGGACTAGCCATGGGAAGGAAATATGTGGAGTTATAGGGATAGGGCAGGGGAGAGTGCCAGAGTAAGATGCTCTGTCAGAGTTGGTAATAGATTTGATGGGCCGAATGGCCTCTTCTGCACTGTAGGATTCTGTGATCACTACCTTTCACAGGCCCAGCAAATCAGATACGCCCTTCAAGACTAGGCCAGACTAGTCTTCAGTGGTTCTAACAAGCCATTCTTGGTAATGAACATTGAAAGCTCAAACTCAGAGTATGCTTTATTCCTTTGCTACCCTCAATTGATCTTCAACATAGAGTATTAATTAATCAGCTGAGGTGGGTGGTAAACAACAGGAGGTTTCCTTAGCCATACTCGATTTGATGCTATTTATTATTAGGGGTCTAGTGTCAATATCGAGAACTCACAGGACCATTCCCTTCTGATTGTATACCATCGTGACACCACCACTACTCCTACCAATGTGGCAAAGCATATCCTGAGGTGGCTGGTTCAGTTGATTATCTGGTCAGTGTTAATCCCCAGGATGTTAATTGAATGCATTTATAAACCCATAGTATGGCAATAACTTAATTCTTTTGTATGAAATTTTGCTGTAATATATTAGACCAAATTGTCTTGAAAAGTTATGGTAGGTTCAAGGGACATGTTGTTAAACTACAATTTGACTAACTCAAGAATGAAGGGAGGTATTGTATGTTGTGAATCTACATGATGGCAGGTCACCATTACTGACATTAGTTTTTAATCCAAATATGTTAATTCAATTTAGATTCTACCAGCTGCTTTGGTGGCTAATAAGCCTTGTCCTTGGTGGATCAGCCGGGGCCTCTGGATGACTATTCCAATAATATCACCACTATACCCCCCCTGGCCCTACAATTATCATATTGTTAAAATAGAAGCAAGCTTGCTTATTATGAACTCTAACCTTTTGATACGATGAATTCTTAAAAATAACAGGGAGGCTGACAGGGAGTGTGATGTAATTAGCAGAAAGGCATAAATCAATCAGCAAGTTATAAATTCACAACATACAATACCTTTCTTCATTCTTGAGTTAGTCAAATTGTACTTTAACAGTATGCCCCATGAACTTACCATAACCTTTCAGGACAATTTGGTCTAATATATTACAGCAAAATTTCATACAAAAGAATTAAAAGTTATTGCCACACTATGGGTTTATAAATGCATTCAATTAACATCCTGGGGATTAACACTGACCAGATAATTAACTGAACCAGCCATATAAATAGTGCAATAATACACTATATATAAATAATACAAGAGTAGGTAAAAGGTTGGAAACACTATGGAGAGTAACTAATCTCCTGACTCCCCAAAGCCTGTCTACTATTTACAAGATGTAAGCCAAGAGTGTGATGGAATATTCTTAACTTGCCTGGATGAGTGCAACTCTAACAACATCCAAGAGTTTGACACCATGCAGGACAAAGCAGCCCACTGATAGCCAATGATTCATATTTCATAACTCTGATTATTTAATTTTTATGGTGGTAACAGATTGAAACAAGGAAAAAGAATCACATTGCTGTTTCTCATTGCTTTAAAATGATACCACTGTACAATGTGCTTTTATGGAATGGCTTATCTCTGTGTTAAGAGAAAGATTAAATACAGTTCTGACAGTAGTTACTGTGCATTGTTACACAGCAATTTTTCATGTTAGTCTTTAGCAAATCAAACTCCCAGGAGCTTGGAATTCCAAATATTTTACTGATAAAATTCTTGGACCGCCTGAAAAATTTAATGTATCACAAATGACTGTATCATCATTTAAAAATGCATACATGACCCCTCCATCTCAAAATGATTCAGTTCTATAACTTCTTGTTCACACTACGCTTCAATATTCACACATGAGGATACGTCACTGGCTTCCCAGCTCTTTGCTAATAGTAATCAGTCATCTGACAGCAAATTGACAGTCAGAGTTGTGAAGTGGCTTACTCACTCCCCCAGCACTTCATAACTACTTTAAACACCCTAGCTTGTTAGGCAGTCATAAGCCCAGTGATTCAGTTAAACAGATCACCATAATGCAAAACAAGCATCAAACGTATTTTTTCCCCCAAAAACACAAAGGGTTAAAAATATACATTTTTTTTACCCACCACGTAGAATCCTGCCACGTATCCCTCAACTTAAGTGCAAAGATAGTTTGGATTGATTCTAGGACTTGTAGCAGGAACCACAAATCCAAACAATTCAAAAGATAGCCAACATAATAAAATCATCAAACCAACTGGGAATAAACAATTTACATTTATATATTACCCTTCTTGACCTCAGGGCATTCCAATGCATTTTACAGCCAATTAAATATTTTTTGAAGAGTAATCAATAATGTAACATGTGAAAGCAGCCAATCTGCCCATGGCAGAGTCACTCAAACAACTCTGTAATGCTGCTTAAGGTATAGGACAAGGCACCAGACAGAACATTCCTGCATTTCTTTGACTGGTGCTACGGTCTTTTTACATCTACAAGAGAATGACTGCCAGAGCACAGATGAAGTTTCCAAAAAACTGCCATCGAAAAACAAGATCACCTTTATCAACACAGTGCTTCCTGAATACAGCAAAGAAGTTACAGAATTTCATATCTCTGCATTGATGAAGTAGTGCTATCATTAAGTCAACACCTAAGGTATAAAGAATAGGATCATAAAATCCTGACAGTGCAGGTGGAGGCCATTCAGCCCTTCGCACCTGCACTAACAAAAAAACCACCCAGGTCCTATTCCTGTAACACTACGTATTTACTCTGCGAATCCCCTGACATCATGGGGCCATTTAGGATGGCCAATTCACTTTACCTGCACATCTTTAAACTGATAGAGGAAACTGAAGCACCCAAAGGAAACCCATACAGACACAGGGAGAATGTACAAACTCCACTCAGTCACCCAAGGCCGGAATTGAACCCAGGTCCATGGCACTGAGAGGCAGCAGCATTAACCACTGTGCCACCACGCTGCCCTTAACAGTCAGCAACATATTTTTCTACTGTTGTACAGCTCTGAATTCATTCTAAGGAAAACAAAACAACAGCTTTGGCACCCATCACAAAACCTGATTACTTGCCAGTGATTTCTTCCACCCTTCTGACACTTGCTCAGCCCGTCATCACACATCAGTGACAGCAAGTTAAACTGAATTTAGATCAGCATTTTCAAACGTCAAATGTTGTTCTCCATAGACCTGAGATGCCTCCAAAATATACACTCTTCATAGTGCACTTCAGTTCCATGGGAACTGTAAGATACGTGTTCAATACAGGATTACAACACTTGAGAAAATTTAGAAATAAAAGAGTCAAGTTTCTTGTTTATAGATACTCCTAAGGGATTATCAAAAGCCAGATGCTAAATTAAAAGGCAGTATCTCTGGTGGTAATCTTAGGATTACTATCCCTGCCATTGGCATAGGCAAATCAGAAAGCTAATCTGTAGCTGGAAGACTGTTGTGGAAAAAGGGATTTCACTTCATGGCACCAACACTGTTACAGCTTCTTCCTGTGCCAATGGGACAAGCACAACTTGAATGGGAATGGAGCAGACTCCTTTCATAAATGATGAATAGGGCTGTGGATACAACTTTAAAGTAGTAAGGAAGGGGAAAAGATCTAGTAGAAACAAAATAAGCCTGAAGATAACAGACAGAAGAAATGAGAGGAAACTGGAGTGACAATAAGGGAACAGACACAATTATAGAACACAAGTGTAAAATGATAGTTAAAAGTTAAGTGAGAGCGAACAAGTAAAATTGTCTGTACAGCAGCAACGTACAGAACATCCATAATAATAGAACTGGAGGAGGCAAATGTAGTAGAGATAATCTAAACTTGATTAACAGGATTAAGAATTAAATAATGTAGCATATAACCAATGTATTTAGAATGCATAGAACATAGAACATTACAGCACAGAACAGGCCCTTCGGCCTTCGATGTTGCGCCGACCAATATAAAAAGCAATGCCCCTCCAAACTAAATCATTCCCTTCTCTTCCATATACTTATCAACTAACCTCTTAAACGCCACCAAACTTGGCGCATCTACCACCGCTGCAGGCAGGGCATTCCCCTCCCGAACCACCCTTTGGGTAAAGAACCTGCCTCTGATATCCGTCCTATAACTATCACCCCTTAATTTAAAGCTGTGTCCCCTCGTGCAGGAGGGAGGAAGTTAGAAATAATATTTAGAAAGCAGAAGGGGCAAGAGCGTATCTATCGGTACTCGTTAGAAATAATGTAATGTTAGTTGAAAAAAGGGATATTATTAAGACAGAAACTGATTCCACATAAAGGGAGTTAAATGAAACTGTATTGATCACTGCAATGGGATATTCTACAGACCACTAACAGAGGAAGGAAAGTGGATGAAGGAATTTATAAGCAAGTCTGAACTGAATCAAAGGCATGAAATAATAAACACAGTGAAATACCTAGGCAACAGTGATGGTATTATTTAAAATAATGGAGAAAGATGTCAAATAAAGGTCAAAATAATAGATTAGATAAAAGAGAGTTGTGAAAGGGTAAGGACGGAGAGGAGACTGAAAAACAATCAATTACAACAGAAAGGTAGTAGCAAATATTTTTTAAAAAAGGGTTGAAGAGAAACGTATCCTACAAAAAAACCAAGTACATATCCCATAATGAAATGGCAGAGAAAGTCCATTAACAACAAATGAGTGGGGGATGATGGAAAGGAATACAATAAGGTTAGAGAAATGTCATCAAAACATTAGAAACACAGAGAAACTAAAGAACTAAATTAATCAAGGAACATAGAAATAAATAGTAAACTATTCTACAGGCAAATCAAAAACAAAAGAATCAGGGTCAGGCAGGTCACTAGGAATGCACCCAAGGTAAATTCATAGGTATTCACAAGATAATGTCAAATATATGGAATAGTTATTTTACCTCAATATTTACAAGGGTGTTGGTAAAGATAGGCAGGACGTTAGAAAAATTCAAAGATGTGAGGATTTGAAGATAGAAAGAGGAGAGATAATTAATAAACCCTAAATGATTAAATGAGAATTCAATTGGATTGAACCTATATGCATTTTTAAAAATTAGTGAAGAAGCCCTATTACATATTTGAAGATATAGAACAAATCCAGGGAACCAAGAACTTAACATCAACAGCAGAAATGATAATATAGCCTTCACTCAAAAATTAAATAAGAAGCAGCTTTAAACCTAAAATATAAATAGCAATCAACACCAACTTAACAAGGAAAGGGATCAGGGTTGGCTAACACTACTGAATGTTTTAAGATGTGACAGAAAGTAGGCAAGGTAATGTAGTAGATGTGAAGTGGATTTTCAACAGGCCTTCAATAAGGTGTTGCATAGTAGACTCATGACCACTGTCAGAGCGTACAGAGTTAGAGGACAAACAGCGCTATGGATAGCAAGCTGGCTACAAAACAGAATAAGAGGTCTCACAACACCAGAAAGCAGAGAGTTCATTCATAGAATCCCAACAGTACAAAGTATCTTACACAGGCCTTCTCTCCAGCCATATCCCTGTAAACTCACACATATCCCATGGTTAATCCTCCTAAACTATACATCCTGGGACACTAACGGGTAATTTAGCACGGTCAATCCATCTAACTAACACATTTTGCAATGTGGGAGGAACTCGGAGTACCCAGAGGAAAGTCATGCAGACACGGGAAGAATGTGCACACTCTACACAGACAGTCATCCGAGGCTGAATTTGAGCTCACATTCCTCTTGGGTAGTGATGATTCTCAATCAATAGTGTTATTCACAATTTACAGAAACATTTTCAACTCGGGAATTACAAGTACAATTTCAAAGTTTGCAGTAGTCAAATTGAGAGCTAAAATTAACACTGAGGAAGAATGTGACAAATACAAGACTATACTGACAAACATAACTTGCAAATTTTAATTCAGAGGAATGTGAGGTGGTGCATTTTGATAAAAAGAATAATCATGTATTGTCTGAACAACAAGTCCAAATGCAAGTCATTTGGCATATGTATAAATAGTAAGCTGTTCAGAAAATTTTTTTGAAAGAACATCTGGTCTCTTGTTTCCAGCTATAGGTTTGCTAAAAGGGCAGATGCTACTAGGATTACTTGGACCTGGGCAAGCAACTAGTAGTTTTTGGGAGGTCAAATTCACTTTCTGCTTTAAGAGTTTATGGTGTTCACAGTATCCTTGCAGTTTCTTGTCGACCTCAAGGATCTTGAAACATTCAATTATTCCATTAGGGAATCATCAGACTGGTACATTGACAAAAACAAAAAAGAATCCTGGTGACCACTGATAGCGTTGGCTAGAGTTGGAAGTGCTGGAAGTAGAAATAAGAGTCTGCAATGTTTGGAGTGTTATGTTCAGCATTAGAGAACAGAGGGAGGAAGGTTCTGGTGTTTGGAAGTTCTACAGGTTTAGAACTAATTTTTATCTCAAAATCTATGGACTCAGGAATGGAATGTTAGCATCCAAAAGCACTGGAAATGGTTAACTTGGGTTAACAATAGGCAAGGTGCTTGGAAGCGAGAATCAGGTGCATTGAGGATGAAGTCGTACTCCAAATATCAAAGGAGAGAAGGGTGTAAGAGAACCTGGGCTGAACTGCTGCAGGCTAACATGCAGCCTACAAGACAGTCCCGTGCTGCCCACTTCCTGGTCTAAAGCCAATTTTCAGCAAAAAAAAAACATTTAGCA
Organism: Sphyrna mokarran; assembly: GCA_024679065.1. Taxonomy (NCBI): domain Eukaryota; kingdom Metazoa; phylum Chordata; class Chondrichthyes; order Carcharhiniformes; family Carcharhinidae; genus Sphyrna; species Sphyrna mokarran. The sequence continues at coordinate 41,339,037 of JAGIQG010000005.1, forward strand.
CACTAATTATTGACCGTATATATAGCTGTAATTAATTAGAATGTTTACAATCTAATAATATAGCTGATGCAATTAGCTCTCAAAAGGCAACTCTTCTACATAAATAAACTCAGGCAATGTAATAACCTGCTCTAGATAACTGCATTTTAATTTAGACAATTTTAAAAAAATATGTTTTATCTTCAAATAATTCCCTCAAAAAATATGTATTTTACAATATCATTGTTAAATTTCTATTTCTCCAATAGCTACCATAGCTGCTCCTTCATTATGTCTCTCATCTTGACATACATCTAAAGCAAAAAATGGATAACTTTATTTAGAAGTTTGCTGAAAATCTACTGAAATTCATCAGTTTATATTCACACGAACTGAAATACAGTTGCAGATTAAGGCAATGTGTTAAAACCAAAATACTATTCTACAGACTCAGTGTGACATCCCTCAAGAAATATTATTTGTCACTAAAATCCAAGTGAAATTCAAACATAAACAAAACCTAAACAAAAATTGCAAGTTATAAGTTTTTTTTTAATTCATTCATGTGACATGGGCATCACCAGCTGGTCAGCATTTGTTGCCCAGCCAAGTAGCCCTTGCTCAGAGGGCAGTTGAGAAGCAATCACATTGCTCTGGAGTCACATGTAGACCAGACCAGGTTATGGACAGCAGATTTCCTTCCCTAAAAGGCTTCATGGTCGTCAGCAGATTCTTAATTCCAAATATTGTTAATTGAATTCAAAGTCCACCATCAGCATGATACCCAGAATATTCACTGAGTTTCTGGATTAATTGTCTAGCAATAATAACACTTGGCCATCATCTGCCCAGCCACACCAACTCCATTTAAAGAGTAATATAAACTTCTAATAAATAATCTGAATGAAATTTGCATCCAAGCTCCTGAAATAAATTTGAAAATCAACCAAAACATTTAATATCAGAGGGCAGAGTAAACAATTTTACAAATTAAGCTGGTACCTCTCAGGAAATTTATGCAGTGTGTGCACCTGCTCAGATTCAAAGATTTGCCTTTCAACAGAGCAAAAATAACGTCCGAAACTGCCATTCAAGAAAAAAAACATCAATTAAGATTCTTAATGGACTAAACTGGAACCTAAAATTTAAATATTTCAGCCATTAGAAGTTTCAGTTATTGTTTAAGAAATAAGTTCTCAGTGATAAATGTTTTTAACTTTTTTTATAACTAAGGTTTCCTCATTAGGAACTCAGAATAGAATATTACCAGTTACTTCTCACTGGCAATTTCCCAGCTCACTTTGATACCTATGGTTTCCACCTCTTCAGTTCAGATTCTCTGCAGTTTTACTTTGAGTTAGTCAACAAAGAGTGACAGTAATAACGTAACCAAAATTAAATGACATTTACAGCAAATGTAAACAATGCATAAATGTATTTCTACCGATCTCTTGAGGGTGCTATTGAGTGAATCAGGGCCTTTGTAAGATCAGAGCTGCCAAGAATACTGCCCGATCATAATTGAAAGCAGTGGGATGTGGCACAGCTCAATGTCTGGCAACAATGGGACAATATCTGAGAATCTAGCAATATTTTGAATGGAATAATGTGACAACTATCCAATTTCACAGAATCCCTACAATGCAGAAGGAGGCTATTCAGTCTATCGAGCCAATACCAATGACAATCCCACCCAGGCTCTAATCCCATAACCCTATATATTTACCCTACTAACCTCCTTGACATTCCCCTAACACAAAAGAGCAATTTAGCATGGCTGATCAACCTAACCAGCACATTTTTGAACTGTGCGAGGAAACAAGAAAACCTGGGGGAAATCCATTTAGACATAGGGAGAATGTGCAAACTCTACACAGTCACCCAAGAATTGAATCAGATCCTTGAGCTGTGAGGCAGCAATGCAAACAAATGTGCCACTGTGTCACCCCTAATTTTCTGCTGTTTTCCTATAGCCCTGCAAATATTTCCTTTTTGGTATGCACCAGTTTTCTCAAAAATTATTGTTGTCAGACCCGAATGAAATGTACCCTAAACTATTAAGAAAAGCAAGTGTGGAAACAACAAGGCTTTGACCAACATCTTCAATCATCTCTGGCTGCAAGCACAGTCATGATGTAGAGATGCCGGCATTGGACTGGGGTAAACATAGTAAGAAGTCTGAGAACACCAGATTTAAGTCCAATCGATTTATTTGATAGTAAACTCACAAGCTTTTGAGGTTATCCTCTTCGTCAGGTGAATGAGATGTTCTGAGACCAGAGCACCTCATTTGAGACCAGAACACCTCATTCACTTGACGAGCATAGTGCCAGTTACAAGGCAATGAGGCTAAGCCTTTCTGTGAGTAACTTCTTGGAAATACTTCTGAGGAGCAGTATTAATGGTCATTTAGAAAAGCACAGATTAATCAAGGTCAGTCAACATGGTTTTGTTAAAAGAACTTCATGTCTGACTATCTTAATTGAAGTTTTTGTGTTGGTTGCAAAGAGGGTTAATGAGATCTTTGGTTTATACGTGGATCTTAGTAAAGCTTCTGACAAGGTCACCAGAATGGTCAGAGAACTAAGTGTTCTAGGAATCCAAGGAAAAGTAGCTAGCTGAATTAAAAGATGGCTCAGTGGTAGTTGTAAAGAGCCAAATTTACCAAACAACCCTGACAAGAAAACCAATGAAGCAGATTTCTCTTTTTATAACTTTTGCTTGAACAATCAAACCAAAATCAAGATAAATTAATTTGAGGCAAATTGTAGTCAATACAAATGATAAATTGCTCATTAAATAGCAGATTTAATAAAGACAAATCTAACATTTCTCTGTTTTTCTGCATTAAATTTTAATTTGAACCCCTTTAATCTTCTCTACTCTTAAGGAGTTCAATCCCAATTTCTCTAGCCTTTCCGAGTAACAGAATCTCCCGAATCCCAGTACCATCCTTGTTAATCTCTTCTGCATCCTCATCCAGACTTTGATATCCTTCTTCAAATGTGGTACCCAGAACTGATCACAGCACTTCAACCCAAAACTAACCACTGATTTATTGAGTTTGAGCATGACTCAGTGTTTTATACTTCCAACTTCTATTTATCAAGTCCAGGAAGATTCTTTTAAAAACAGTCTTCTCAAATTGTCTTGCAGCCTTCTAAGATTTCTATGCACGTGCCTGCAGTTCTTTGTCCCTTCAGAATTACACCACTGTTTATATATTTTCTTCCAATTCTTCACACCAACAACATCACTTCACACTTCCCTAATTCATTAAATTTAATCTACTATATGTGTACTCAATTCACCAATCTATTGAATAAGTCTACCATGTCCTTCTTCCTCTCTAGTTTTAACACTGGGTTCCCACTGAGTGTGAAAAATAAATGATCAATATGCATGAAGAAAGGTCCTGGGGTCCACCAGTATAGAAGTTAAGTCTCAGGCTCCAACAAAAATTGAATCAGAGCCTCAGAGCAATGACCAGCTGTCCCATCACGTATGAGCATGTGGAGAGAATCTCCAGGAATACTGCAGACTCTGAACATTCTGGCGGAGATCCTAGGATCCAGAACCACATAAAAGATATTTCAAAGTCTGGAAACAATACCGTAGTTCTAGGATTTAATAACATTGGAAATGGGCTTAAAAGGAGGCTCCTGAAATTCAAGTGGAGAGGACAGAATGGAAGACTTATTTGGAGACAGATATCAGAGACTTAGAATCAAAGAAAATCAGAGCATTAGGAAAATTGAAAGAACTGACAGTCTTAAATATGTGCACAGTATAACAGCCCCCAAGGAATGGAGAATGGCACCAATCTGCCCTTGGCCCCATGACACAACCAGATGTCTTGGGATCTCCAGTGGACTGGTGCCAAATAGTGCCAAATCCAGCTTCATTCTCAAATAACAGAACTGCTGCTTGAGGAGGCACATTACAGGCTTTGACATTGCCAAGCAACCCACTTGACGCTACTAAAGCCGCATATCCAGAAGGTGCACATCACCTCCATTTCAATTGGCCAGTCTCTTCCTCTGATACACCCACAGCAGTTTGTGCACAGCCAGGCACACTATCATTGGTTTCCCTGTTGCCAGCTGGCTCCTGTCTTTACAATTTTACTCAAAATGACCTATGTGACTGTGACAGGAGTGAACTTTCCACCTTGTCTTCTTGTCCTGTCTGCAATCTTTGACACAAATGATTACACTATCCTCCTCCAATATCTCATCACTGTCATTCAGCTGGGTGGGACTGCTCTCACCAAGTTCCATTCTTAGCTATCAAATCACAGCCAGTGAACCACTTGCAATAGCTTCTCTTCCTGTTCTCTCACTGTTGCCTTTGCTGAATCCTTAGCACTCTCATATTTATCACGAACATGCTCCTCCTGGGTGACACCATCTGAAGGCACAGTATCAACTTTCTCATGTATATTGACAATATACCAGCTCTACCTCACCACTACCAGCATTGGCGACTCCTTCACTATTGCTAAATTATCAGACTGCTTATGTGACACCCAGTACAGGATGAATAAAAATTTTCTTCAATTCAATATTAGGAAGGCTGATGGCATTGCTTCTGGTCTTCTCTCCAAACTCTGTTCCTTAACTACCCCAACTCCAAACTTCCAATTTCATATGCATGCCATCACTATGACAGCCTATTCTCACCTCTATAACATCACTTACCTTCATCCCTATCTCAGCTCCTGATGCCAAAGTCCCATTCATGTATTTCATTAGCTGTAGATATGGGTATTTCTCCAAAATTGTACTCTCCACAAACTTGAGATCATCCAACACTATTACTTAACTCTTAGCAAATTCAGTTCCCCATTATCTCTGTGCTCACTAACTTGCACTGTCTCCTGGTGAAACAACATTTTGAATTTAAAATCCTCATTCTTGTTTTCAAATTTCTCCATGGCTTTGTTCCTACCTACTTCAGGAATTTCTCCCAACCATATAACTCAAGACAACTACAGTCTTCTATTCTGGGCTCTTGTGCATTTGCAATATAACTGTTCCACCATTGGTGGTCGTGCCTTCAGTTAGATGGGCTCCAAGCTCTGGAGACCTTCTCCACCTCATTTTCTTCCATCAAGACACTTCTTAAAACCTACATCTTTGACCAAACTGTGGTTTTTAATGCTCCCATGAAGTACTTTGGGACATTTCATTATGTTAAATGTGCTATATAAATCAAATTGTCACTGTTAAACAACTATTAACAAGTTTGCCAAAAATACTTTACCAAATCATAAATTTTCCAAAACATCAACAACCTCCTAAAATACTCAGTGAGATTAGGTATTGTGGAATACAGAACATATCACAGAAGAAAGATATTCAGCCATTGCATAATATGCAGAACTAGTCATTATGTCTCAGTGGCCTAAAGTATATCCAATATTGGACACAAAGTTCTAATGGCAGCTTGATCATTATAGAACATAGAACACTACAGCACAAACAGGCCCTTTGGCCCACAAGTTGCGCCAATCATATCCATACCTACTAGGCCATAGAACTATCTGTAACACCCAATCCCATTTAATCCCATGTACTCATCCAGAAGTCTTTTAAAAGATCCCAGCGAGTTTGCCTCCACCACCACCGACGGCAGCCAATTCCATTCACTCACCACTCTCTGAGGGTACTCACAAGCACCCTGAAGTACTTGTGCTTTTTTCAATTTAGTAGACTACATTCGCTGCTCACTATGTGACCTCCTCTACATCGGAAAAACTTACCTCTAACATCTCCTCTGTACTTGCTGCCCAGCACCTTAAAACTGTGTCCTCTCGTAGCAACCATTTCACCTCTGGGAAATAGCCTCCAAGAATCCACTCTATCTATTCCTCTCAACATCTTATAAACCTCTATCTAGTCGTCTCTCAACCTTCGTCTCTCCAGGGAGAAGAGAACTAGCTCCCTCAACCTAACTTCATACGTCATGCCTCCCAATCCAGGCAACATTCTTGTAAATCTTCTCTGCACCCTCTTTATAGCTTCCACATCCTTCTATAGTGAGGCAACTAGAACTGCACACAGTACTCCAAGTGGGGTCTAACAAGGGTCTTATAAAGTTGCAGCATTACCTCCCGACTCCTAAACTCAATCCCTTGATTAATGAAGGCAGTACACCATACGCTTTCTTGAGCACATCCTCCACCTGCAAGGCTGATTTAAGAATCCTATGGACCCAGACCCCAATATCCTTCTGCTCCTCAACACTGCTAGGACTCCTACCCTTGATATTGCACTCCTTCATCCCATTGTTCCTGCCAAAATGGACCACTACACATTTATCTGCATTGAAGTCCATCTGCCACTTCTCTACCCATTCTTGCATCCTATCTATGTCTTGCTGCAACTTCTGACATCCCTACAGACTATCCACAACACCGCCAACCTTCGTATCATCAGCAAACTTACTAATCCATCCTTCCATTTCCTCATTCAGGTCATTTATGAAAATACCAAACAGCAAGGGTCCTAGGACAGATCCCTTGGGCACAATTATCTTTAATATTATCCTTTGGCTTTGGTACCTTATCCTACTATTTGCAAAACATGGGATTAAACTAGCATTTTTTTCCCTAAGCTTTTTCGGCTTTCAAAAGTTTGTGCCTTTAACCCCATAACTTCTTTCTTTCTATTTCTTTTAGAGGTTTACTGTTATGCATACATTTCCTGTCTTTGTGCTTCTGTTCAAAATGTTTCACCTTATATGTGCACAGAGCTGGGCAACTCACAAACAGAATCACCCAGTGCTTGAAAGCTGACAAATTGTACTATGATAGTTGACCATTGACATAGGTCATCTTCCCTCATTTTAAAAAGAGGGGAGTTTTGGAGAAGTGGAAAAGACAATGAGAAAACAGTCTCGGGTTATGGCAGTGTTGACAGGGTAAATGTCCTCAGGAAGGCACACGTGAAAAAACATCAGAATGGCAAACAGTCTGGAATCTAAACTTGTCCAAACTTTTTAACTATATTTTTCTTTCTCATGACCCTGAAGAATCTTGACATACTTCTTTATATGACATAGGCTATATTGCTACAATTTGTCATTATGTATGAACACATTCTTTTGTTGTAGTGAAAATATTCTTTAATTGATAGCACAGTTTTACAAGTAGAGGTAAACTCAAATGCACTTGAGGAGTTGGAGGAAGAGGGCAGGTTCCGATGACAGTAGAAATAAATAGAGCAGGTATTTATTAAATAATAAAATATTATTTCTGAACCAAAGCCACACGCTAAACATTGTGGATGTAGAATAGCTAAAATAAAAACAGAAAATGCTGGAAATAAATGCAGTGTGATACCAGCACAAAACACTTCTTTTCCTCCCCTTTCAGTATTCCAGAGGGATTACTTCCTCAATAACACCCTGGTCCAGTCCTCAATCACCCCCAACACTCTTTCCCTTTCCAAAGGCACCTATCCATGCAAGTGCAGTGGTTGCAACACCTGTCTCTTCAGCTCTTTCCTCTCATCATCCAAAGTTACAAATCCTCCCAAATGAAAAACAGTGAAGTACTTGTGCTTTTTTCAATTTAGTAGACTATATTCGCTGCTCACTATGTGATCTCCTCTACATCGGAGAGGATAAATATAGACTGAGACCACTTTGCAGAATGCCTCCTTTCAGTCAGTAAGCATGACCCCAATCCTCCAGTTGCCTGTCATTTCAATTCTGCACCTTACACCCAATCTGAGCTTTTGTCCTTGGCCTCATACAATGTTCTAATGATAGTCAATGGAAGTGTGATCAACTGAATACTTTTTCAAGCTCAATACGACTTTAATAGTAATATTCAATTTTAGATCATAACTTCTTTCTTTTTTTCATCTTTTATTATTGGTTTCTTTTCTTCCTCACTGTTTTCTTGATTTCTTTATTTTGCATTCAGTTACTATCCTGCCATTCTGCATCCTCTAGATATATCTTTTGTTTCTTTACTTGTCCCATCACAACTCCCTTTGGCCTTGCCCCAAGGAATGATTTGCCATTTAATCCCTTTTGCCCTCCACCCTATCACAAACCTTCCCACTCTTCCCCTGTCACCTGCTAAAACCTACTGCATTTCTCACTTTTCTAAGTTCTGTTGAAAGATTGTGGTCCCCAAAACCTGGCCAGAATTTTGCTCCAACTTCAACAATGGGAGCACGAGAGGGAGTGAATGCAAACTTAATGGAACAGAGGATAAAATATTAGGATGTGTAGATGCCGGCTTTGAACTGAGGTGGGCACAGTAAGAAGTTTCACAACACCAGTTTGAAGTCCAAGGGGTTTATTTGGAATCACAAGCTTTCAGAGCAGCGCTGCTCCTTCATCCAGTCATCTGAAAGCTCATGATTCCAAATAAACCTGTTCGACTTTAACGTGGTGTTGTGAGACTTCTTAAAAGACTAAGAAACAAAGCTGAAGGAATAGGCAAGTAAAACCAAGACAACCCAAACGTCGACAAAGAATAATTTTATACTCAGAATTCCCCAGGTTACAAATTCCCAATCTTTTCTTTTTGGAAGGAACTAAGCAAAAATTAAATTTTTACCCACAATATTCTTAACAACCCATGAATTCTTAACAGCCAACCTGACAACAGCTCAGCCACTTCCCAAAAAATCAAATGTCCATATGCTTCATACAGAAATAGAGAACATTAAGGATGAGGATTGAAAGAAGAGCTACAATAAACCCTAAAAATGATAATGCTGAGGACCAAATCTTGGAAAATTGGGTTACAATACATAGGTATACATTCAGCAACGTGAGAACTAAAACTAGTGTATTTTCCTTGCAAACATCTTTGACACTGCCTTTCCTTAAAGATAGCATTTACCTCATTTATTGTAACAAGGATAAAACCTCTCCCCGCAGTGCTGAATAATACAATCATAACTACATCATACTAACTCACGGGGAATAGGCTAGGAAGGACACAACATGAAACTGACATTGAATAATCTAAGCCATGTGGTGCCATTTTAATCCCATTTCTATGGCCAGTGTAAAGGAACCAACTCTCAATATTTACACTGCTAATTCCAGCTCACTCATCATGGTTGCACTCACAGACTCAGTTCTCAGACTTTGTGAACCTAACTCACAGAGAATAATTTCCTGGAATCCAACTAAATCACTATCAATATGAAATAAAAACAGAAAGCGCTAGAAATGCTTTGACAAAGGGTCATCTTGAAACTTCAATTTTTTTTCTCCTTATATATGCTGCTAGGCTTGCTGAGATTTTCCAGCATTTTCTTTTTTGGTTTCAGATTCCAGTATCCGCAGTAATTTGATTTTATTTTAGTTAGTGGCAACATCTATGGAGAGAGAAGCATAGTTAACATTTCAGAGAAAGGGTGTCAACCCAAAATATTAACTCTGTCTCTTTCTCCATAGACACTGTCAGACCAGCATCTTCAGTTTTTATTTCAGATTTCTAGCATTAGCAGTATTTTGACTTTGTATTGCCATGATGAAATTTATATTACAGGTCACCCTAAAAAAAACATTAAGAGAAAGAAAACAGAGAGAACAAAAAGGTATATTCGAAGGATTCACAAACTGATAATAAATCTGTTTAGCCACATTATGGATGCACCTTCATGTCTTTCAGATCCTGAAGAAAGACTTGAGCTTGACCTATTCCTTTATTGCCGCTGAGTGAAAATCTAGAAACTCCCTCCCTAATAGCAAGGTGGATATACCTACACCACTTGGACTGCAACAGTTCAAGATGTCAGCTCACCACCACCTTTTCAAGGACAATGAGAGATGGGCAACGAATCCGGGCCCAGCCACAAAGCTCACGTCCCTTAAATGAATAAAAAGAAAGAGGCTTCTGGCCCAAAGGTAAGAATGCAACCATTATGTCACAAGATCTCCTTTTTAACAACTGCACAGCACATTTTAAAAGCGCACCTGTAACATGTACGACATCTGTTAGGGAATATCTTTATAATTTTCAATTTTCACAAACACAAAACTCTCAAAACATATTTTCAACACTTTCCATTACATTCATCATCCTTAATGTAAACTTTTGAAGAATCTTTTTTAACTCTAGTTATTCACGAACTTACAAAAATTAATCATACCCACTAAAGATACCCATTCCAAAATTTAAACAAATCCTCGACAGTTCCTAGAGTATCACTTAATAACATGACAACCAAATCATTGATGTTTTGACCTAATCAAGTATTTGAATTTATAATTTATATAATTTATTTGAACGTAAAAGCTATTTGTTGAAACTGATAGTATTTGAATTTTGGAAAATATTAACAAACATTTAACACTGCTATAGTATCATAAATAGAGTTCCAATATTGTCAATTAAACGTACTTACCTTGACTTAATTGTGGTACAGCATTTAAGCTGCATATTGGATTTGTTTTTATTCATTCGTGGGACATGGGTGCTGCTGGCTGGTCAGCACTTATTGCCCATCCCTAGTTGCCCTTAAAAAGGCGGTAGTGAGCTGCCTTCTTGAATTGCTGCAGTCCATGTTTTGTGGGTTAACCCACAATGCTGACAGGGAGGAATTCCAGGATTTTGACCTTGTGATTATGAAGAAATGGCGATATATTTACAAGTTTGGATGGTAAGCAGCTTGGAGGGGAACTCATAGATGGTGGTGTTCCTATGTTTCTGCTGCCCTCATCCTTTGAGGTGGTAGTGATTGTGGACTTGGAAGCTACTATCTACACTGCTATCTCAGTGCCAGAGACCTGGGTTTGATCCAAAATTCAACCTTGGGTGACAGTGTCGAGTTTGTACGTATTCAGAGTGTTTGCATGGGTTTCCTCCAAGTGCTCTGATTTCCTTCTACTGTCCAAAGATGTCCAGAGTGGCTGGACTGGTCATGCTAAATTGCCCCTTAGTGTCCAAAGATGTATAGGTTAGGTGGATTAGCTATGGCAAATGTGCAGGGTTACAGGGATAGGCAGAGTATGGGCTTGGATAATGTATGCTTTTACAGAGTCGGTATAGACTCAATGGGTTGAATGGCTCCTTCTGCAATGTAGGGATTCTATGGTTCTATAGAAAATGATTGCTCGTTAAATTGAAGTTTTCAGAAATTACTATTACCATATAAATAAACCCACTTAAGAGTCAGATGTATACAACACAGAACAGGCCCTTCAGCCCAACTTGTCCATGCTGCCCTTTTTTAAAAGCCCAAAGCTAGTCCCAATTGCTCTCATTAGGCCCATATCCCCCTAAATATATATCTTACCCATCTAATTGACTAAATGCTTTTTAGAAGGACAAAATTATACCCACCTGTACTAAGATTTCTGGCAGCTTGTTCCAAACACACACCACCCTGTGTAATAAAATTGCCTCTTTGAACGCATTTGTATCTCTCCCCTCTCACCTTAAACCTATGCCCTAGACTCCCTTACCTTTGGAAAAAGATATTGACTGTCTAACTGATCTATGCTCCTCATTATTTTATAGACTTCTATAAGATCACCCCTCAACCTTCCATGCTCCAGAGAAATATGTCCCAGTCTATCCAGTATCTCCTTATAACTCAAATCATTAAATCCTGGGAGCATCCTACTAAATCTTTTCTAAACTCTTTCTAGTTTAATAATATCCTTTCTATAATAAGGTGACCAGAATTGTACACAGTATTCCAAGTGTGGCCTCACCAATGTCTTATACAATTTTAACAAGACATCTCAACTTCTGTATTCAATATTCTGACCAATGAAACCAAGCATGTTGAATGCCTTCTTCACCACTCTGTCCATTTGTGACTCCACATTCAAAGAGCTATGAACCTGTACCCCTAGATTTCTTTGTTTTATAACTTTCCCCAAAGCCCTATCATTAACTGATTAAGTCCTGCCCCTGGTTCAATCTACCAAAATGCATCGCCTCACATTTATCTAAATTTGTCAGCCTACTGGCCCAATTGATCAAGATCTCATTGCAATCAGAGATAACCTTCTTCACTGTCCAATCTTGGTGTCATCTGAACATTTACTAAGCGAGCCTCCTAAATTCTCATTCAAATTATTAATATATATGACAAATGATAGTGGACCCAGCATCAATCCTTTGGTCACAGGTCTCCAGTTTGAAAAACAAGCCTCTACAACCACTCTCTGGCTTCTGTCATCAAGCCAATTTTGTATCCATTTAGCTATCTCACTCTGGATTCAGTGAGATTTAATCTTATGCAACAACCCACCATGCAGTATTTTGTCAAAGACTTGCTAGAGCCCATGTAGACACCATGAACTTCACTGCCCTCATTTATCTTCTTGATTAAGCCTTCAAAAATATATACATCTTCCAATGGTTACATTTTGATGTTTAAGGCCCAAAAATGGATGTCTGCTTAAAATTATGCTCTTGCCTTACCCAAGAAATTCTTAATGAGCTCAGATTAAATTATATTATAATGCTGACCATCACATCCAGTCCACTCCAGTTATATGTTCTGCCCTCAAGCCAATGTCCTGTACAATCTACATTATTGGCCTGCCCCCAAAAATGGTAATTATGTAAAAAAAAAAAGCTGGAAGAACAGCATAGCAGATAATTTGATGCGAAGCAGCTCAGCGTGCAATAAGGATGCACATTTCTCAATCATAAGTCAGTCTTTCAGGTCAGGATTGCTCATCGTGGAGTACTGACTCTATTGTCTCAATTAACTGTCCTCATTTGTAACTGTAAAAGATTAAATTAGTGCATTGAAAGATATCAGAGCAAGTTTAATGCATCGCAACTGCCTATCCACCTTGAAATCCATTTTATGTTTAATTCATTAAAAATCAGCATATATAAATCTTAGTTGAACTCTGTCAAATGACCACACAACCAGGAAATAAACAGCAATGGCATTAAAGGAATAATTATATAACTAAATTAATACTTACATTAAATTTCACTATGTCATAAATTAAGTACCGAGGAACAGGCTTTCCATCAACTTTGTCAATGATCATTTCCTAGTAACAGGAAAAGAAGAAAAAGGTTGATTCAACATGTTTGCATTTACAAATTTGTTGAACATGCATTCAAAAGTTAACTGATCAAGCATTTTTTGATCAGTGGAACAATGGTTAGCACCGCTGCCTCACAGCACCAGGACCTCGAGTTCAAATCCAGTCTCAGGTAACTGTGTGGAGTTTATACATTCTCCCCCTGATCTGCATGGGTTTCCTCTGAGAGCTCCAGTTTCCTCCAAAGATGTGCAGGTTAGGTGGATTGGCCATGGTAAATGTATAAGGTTACAGGGATAGGGTGAGAGGGAAGACCTGGGTAAAATATTCTGTCAAAGAACCGGTGCAGGTTCAATGGACCAAACAGCCACCATCCACATGGTTAGGATTCTACAATTACTGGCTTTTATCAGTTTACTATAAACAAACTCGTATCAGCATAGCCAACATGATATTGATTCTACTGCATTCTCCAGCAACACACTATTTATTTTTATTTAACAATAGCTACAGAAATCTTCCCATTCATGTTTTTTGAATGAGCAAGCTCCCAAAATGCAGCAAGGGACCAGTGTTGTCTCATCATTTAAACTTATAATTCAGAATGGTTTACAAATGTGAATACATCAGTTGGTTTAATGTTAATAAATTTTAGTACAGAATTAAAATTCTTATTGAGTGGACACTCTTTTTGAGCCCAATGTTCCAGGAGGTAACAGCATTGTAGTAATAATACAAATGATATTTTAGAATCATAGATAGAAACATAGAATTCTACAGTGCAAAAGTAGGTCATTTGGCTCACTGAATCTGCACAGACCACAATCCCACCTAGGCCCTATCCACATTACCATACTTATTTACCCTACTAATCCTCCTGACATTTAAGGGCAATTTAGCATGGCCAATCAACCTAACTCTCACAGCTTTGGATTCTGGAAGAAAACTGGAGCACCTGAGGAAACCCACACAGACACAGGGAGAATGTTCAAACTCCACATAGACAGTTACCAAGCCAGGAATTGAACCCAGGTCCTGGCATTGTGAGGTAGCAGTCCTAACTACTGTGCTACCGTACTGTCCATTCCTTCCCATTAATGAACTGAACTCATGTCATAAATGCAATTTTCTAATTGTGCTGGTATGATCTTCTCTTTACAACCATGATGGCCCATTAACTTGAAAATGGGAGCAAAATACCAGATAGTACAGTGGTTAGCACTACTTCCCTCAGCGCCAGGAACTCGGATTTGATTCCCAGCTTGGGTGACTGTCTGTGTAGAGTTTGCACATTCTCCCAATGTCTGCCTGAGTTTCCACTGAGTGCTCGTCCCACAGTCTAAAGATGTTAAGTGGATTGCCTTGCTAAATTGCCATTTAGTGCCGAGGGACTATCTAGGGTAAATGCATGGCAGTATGGAATAAAGCTTGGTTGGGATTATGGTCGGTGCAGACTTGATAGGCCGAATGGCCTCCTTCTGCTCTGTAGGATTCTATGATTCTAAGCTGGAATCTGAAACAAAAACTGAAAATGCTGGAAAATCTCAACAAGTCTGTGACGAAAGAATAGAGCCAATGTTTCAAATCTGGATTACCTTCATCAGTGGGGGGAGCTGTAATGGGACAAAGAGAACGTAAACAAGGATGAAGAAGGCTGAGAAGTGCTAAGAGCATCCATTAAGTGATCAGAATGTGTGAACGGCAGAACAGAGGTACAGATAGTTGAGGCAATTGGCATGAAGAGATGTCAGGGTGCGCACACAAAACGGAGAGCAGGAATGAAGAAACAGAAAAATGAAAACGAGAAGAAAGGATGATAAAAGTGAATGAATGACATGAAAAGAAGAAACAGAATGAAACAAAATAAATGGAGATGGGTGAAGGTGGAGGGGAGAGAGTTCATGCTCTGAAGTTGTTGAACTCAATATTCAGTTTGGAAGGCTGCAACGTGCTCAGATGAGCTGCTATTTCTGCACATTGCACTGGGGTTCACGAGAACATTGCCAAATACCGAGTATGGATATGTGGATGGGAGAGCAGAGTGGTATACTGAAGCAGCAAGTGACAGAAAGGTCTGGGTCTTGCTTGCGGATAAATCAAAGGTATTCAGCAAAGTGGCCACCCCGTCCACATTTGGTCTCCCCTCCATCCCGGGCAACTGCCTTAACCATCTGGACCTCTGTTCTGCCATTTTCACATTCTGGTCACTTAATGAACATTCTTAGCACTTCTCTCAACCGCCTTCATCTTCATTTACATTCCCTTTGTCCAATTACAGACCCCCCCCCACCTTTATAGTATAAATCTCTTCTGATTTTCTTTGCTCTAGGTTTGATGAAGGATCATCCAGGCTCGAAACGTTGACTCTATTCTCTCTCCACAGCTACTATCAGACCTGCTAAGATTTTCCAGCATTTTATGTTTTTGATTCAAAAATGAAATTTATTTTGAGGTCCTCTACACCTTGGTGCTAGTTAAGTCCAAAAAACCTGGACTCCTAAAGTATTAAGTTCTTGGCATTTTTAAGTAATTCTCAGTATGAAACACAGCCCAAGCCATTCTTATTAAAAGATTCAAAGCAGTAAATATGAACTTTAGCATTCTTAATACATTTGTATATTGTTCTAAAAGCAGCAGACAACAGTAACTAACAAGAAAAACAGTACATTTCTTCAAGATCTCAGAAAGGACTTCACAGGTACTTAAATCCTGCATTCTTCCTCCAACATAATTCTGGATCACAGGACAATTTACCCCTGCCTTGCATCTGAGAACAGAGTTAGGGATTAAACCTGCAAGCTACCACTTCATAACACTACATTCAGGTTTATGAACAAGGAGTACAACTGGATCTGAATATATGCTTTTTTTCTGCATTATAAACAGGAAAAACATTATGGGTAAAATGAGCAGCACTTAAACCTGGAATAATCACAGGAAGAACCTAAAAATGTGATCACTTATAACCTGGGAAAAAAATGTTTTTCCCTTTTTGGAACACACAAAAACTCAGATCAAAAGACAATTGGTTTGAATAAATCAATATTCATCACATGGAAGAATTAAACTGAAAAAGAAATATCAGTGTGTTTCTCTACTGGCAACATATGATCTGCCTAACATTCTCCATAGTCATTGCAAACATTAGTGCAGTGATTTTTGGAAAGGGTCAGACTCAACAGCCATCCCATCTGTGCCACCTGCTGCTGTTCACATATTACATTCATTTCCAATAATACACAAGCCAGTAGCTCCAGCACGCTTTCACCCCACACAAATTGACAGTCGCATTGATCACGTTGACATTTCAATTTTGTCAGCTTTCCAGTTGAGCCTTAACTTCAGTTGCACCACATATAATTGGCAAGTACTAAACTGCATGGTATTTTTCACTGTAGATAAAAGTTTTTTCTTCACTGTTGCACAAGAGTCAGAACACATTGGTTCAAGTGTGACAACTCAGAAATAAATTTTGTCCAGCTGTGTGTTTTCATTTCTTCTCATTTTAAGCCCTTGCTTTTCAAATGATAAAAATCATTGATTGTAGACATTTAGAAATTGTAACAATAACTTGCATCTGATATAAACTATTTCAAGATTAAGCAACATTGCCTGGATCTGGGTCAACTTAAAATATTTTAGGTATCAAACTTCAATGATGGCACTCTCATCCCCAAATCAAAAGATTCTGGGTTTAAATCATATTACAGAGACTTGAACACATAATGCAGGCCAACACTTCAGTTCAAAGCTATAGGAGAGCTACACTGTTGTTTTTGCTATCTTTTGGATGAAATATTAAACCAAGGTCCCATTTCCTCACTTCAGGTGGATCTACAAATACATCATTTGAAGACAAGCAAGGGAATTCTCTCCGTGCCCATCTCAATGTTTATCCCTCATCCAACTTGACCAAGAGAATTCATGTGGTCACGTATCCCATTGCTGTTTGTAGGATCTTTCTTTGCACAAATTTCTTTATATTATAATAGTAACTGCACTTCACAAGTGCTTCATTACCCGCAAGGTGTTTGGGGTGTCCTTTTATCATGCATGCCTTTTCCCCTTGCTTCATTTCCTTTAAGTGACAATAAATGGCAATGAGAGAAATTGGCAGTAATGTGGCTGTTTAAAATAATCACTTAAAAGTAAAAAACCTCTCTTACCCCATCCAATAGTGTATTAGTCAGGTGAATACGAAGATCTTTCCGAAGAGGAAACTCCAGGTTTGCTACATGAAACACTGAATTGTCTCTGTCAAGCATGTACACTTCATTCTTACCATCAATAACCATCATATACCTGCAACAACAACCAGCACACATCAGTATTCTGAACGAATGAAGAATTTCTAATTCATAATGCTGTTACAAAAGATAATAAAGTTTTTCAAAAATGGGAAGTAAACTGGAAAAATTAATTCCTGTCACTAAGGCTGGTTGTAGCAGCTGTCTGCAGTTTAAGATATTCATATATGTTGTTTGTGCCCAGGTCACATCAGTCACTTTGGTTGAGAAAGTTATCCAGTTATGTTTCGGAACAATTCAGAAAATCTGCTAGACTTGCACCAAATCATTTTTGAAAAAGAAAGTGAGAGAAGTAAATGGGTACAATAGACTCAGCATTAATGGTGGCCTGATTATCCAAAAAAAATGTACGTTATATAGGTAACCACTCAAGTGAGTTATTTAAGCCACAGTCTCTTGTCAAATCTCTCTCTTTTCCAGGACGCATTAATGGTAATATCTATTTCTTTCCATATCACTCAGTAGACCAGTTGCAATTCTACAAATCCCATATTTGGCTAGCTGTAAGAAGACAGAGGGTGGTGGTTGATGGAAAATGTTCATCCTGGAGTTCAGTTACTAGTGGTGTACCGCAAGGATCTGTTTTGAGGCCACTGCAGTTTGTCATTTTTATAAATGACCTGGATGACGACGTAGAAGGATGGGTTAGCAAATTTGCAGATGATACTAAAGTCGTTGGAGTTGTGGACAGTGCAGAAGGATGTTGCAGGTTACAAAGGGACACAAATAAGCTGCAAAGCTGAGCTGAGAGGTGGCAAATGGAATTTAATGCGGCAAAGTGTGAAGTGATTCACTTTGGAAGGAGTAACAGGAATGCAGAGTACTTGGTAGTGTAGTTGAGCAGAGAGATCTCAGCATCTATGCGCATAGTTCTCTGATAGGGTTGTTAAGAAGGTGTATAGCGTGTTGGTTTTTATTGGTAGACAGATTGAGTTTCAGAGCCATGAGTTCATGTTGCAGCTGTACAAAACTCTGATGTGGTCGCACTTGGAGTATTGCATTCAGTTCTGGTCGCCGCATTATAGGAAGGGTGTGGAAGCATTGGAAAGGGTGCGGAGGAGATTTACCAAGATATTGCTTGGTATGGTGAGAAGGTGTTATGAAGGAAGTTAAGAGGCTTGAAGCTGTTTTCATTAGAGAAAACAAGGTTAAACGGTGATTTAATAGAGACATCCAAATTGATCAGAAGATTACGTAAGATGAACAGTGTGAACCTTTTTCCTCGGACGGAGATGACTAGCACGAGGGGACATAGCTTTAAATTGAGGGGTAACTGATGTAGGACAGATGTCAGAGGTAGGGGTTCTTTACTCAGAGAGTAGTAAGAGCATGGAATGTCCTGCCAATATTAAGGCATTTAAGTGGTCACTGGATAAATATATGGATGATATTGAAATACTGTAGGTTAAATGGGCTTTAGATTCGTTTCACAGGTTGATGCAACATCAAGGGCCGAAGGGCCTGTACTGCACTGTAATGTTCTACATTTTGCCCAAAATTCAAAATCCCTCGATTATAAGAACATAAGGAATAGGAGTAGATCATCTGGTTCCTCAAGACTGTGCCACCATGTAATAAGATCAGATGGGAGGAAGCCTTAACTGCATTTTTTTGCCTCTCCCCCATAACCACTGGCTTCATTGTAGATCAAACATCTGTCTAATTATGACTACAGCAGAACAAGTGGACTTTTACACACCTTTTCACCATACCCTTACATGCCAGAAAACTCATGCAGGGTTTGATAGCACTAACTCCCATGTTTTCTCAGAAAAAAACAGGGCTGTTCCTACAAGAGACAAAGCATAGCTCTTGCTGCGAGTAGCAAGAATCAGTTGAATGCACGTTACAGGGTCAATGACATGGTTCTGAAGAATGTAGAGGAACGGGGAGATCTTGGGGTTCATATCCACAGATCTCTGAAGATTGCCATTCAAGTGAATAGAGCCGTAAAGAAGGCTTATAGTGTGTTAGCATTTATTAATAGGGGGTTTGAGTTTAAGAGTTGTGGGGTTATGCTGCAACTATGTAGGACTTTGGTGAGACCACATTTCAAATATTGTGCACAGTTCTGGTGACTTTACTATTAAGGAGAATGTGGAAGCATTGGAGAGAATGCAGAGGAAATTTACCAGAATGCTGTCTGGTTTGGAGGGTAGGTCTTATGAGGAAGGGTTGAGGGAGCTGGGGTTTTTCCTCTTTAGAGCGAAGGAGGATGAGAAGCAACTTAAAAGAAGTTTATGAGATAATGAAGGGTATAGACAAAGGGGACGTGCAGAGACTATTTCCTCGGGTGGATGTAGTTGTTACTAGGGGACATAATTATAAGGTTCATGGTGGGGAGATATAGGAGGGATGTCCAAGGTATATTCTTTCTTCAGAGAGTAGCTGAGGTGTGGAATGCACTGCCTGCTGTGATAGTGGAGTCGGATACTTTAGGAGCTTTCAAGTGGTCATTGGATAGGCACATGGAGCATACCAGAATGATAGGGGTGGGGATTGCTTGATCTTGGATTCGGACATAGCTCGGCACAACTTCGAGGGCCGAACAGTCTGTACTGTGCCGTACCGTTCTATGTTCTAACTACATCTACAGGATTCAGGGTTATTAGAAATGCAAGAGAAAATATTGTGAATGTAAGAGATATATGGACCAAAGATCTCTTCCTGGCTGAAATTGAACTGATATTTCGGATAAAGAACCTATGGTGTGCATACAAGTCACAATGACTTTTCCCTTTTTCCTCTACCTCGGGCTATAAAAATGCCATGCTGTATAAGCCAAATAATCCTGGAAATCTATAAAGTAAAATTTCATGTTTAAACATTACTAAAGGTCCGTTGTGTGTGCAAAGCATCCCTTGTTATTGTTGCGGAATGGCACAATCTAGAGCTGCCTGCCACCACGCGTTCCACAGTTCAGCCTGCTCCATAGCCCTGGATAAAAAATAAATTATGTGGAGGAGAGGTAGCAGAAATCGAGCCAGTGAAAATTCATAGTTTATACAACTTTAATCCTGCACAGAAAATGATTTGGCCTAAATGTGGTAAACAGCCATCTGTCCTTTATCAACATAGTTGCTAAAATGTCAAGCTGGAATTGAGATTATAATATTATTCATAAAATCAATACCCACTCCTTCCAACAATACTCTGATATCTCAGCTGCTTCCACCCTTGTTCATCAAGCCAAACATCCCACTGTTCTGGTGCAGGACTTATGTCTCTTCCTAACTTCTCTCATCACTCCGACCATGTCCTTTCCAAACTCATCTCATCCAGAACTTTTACTTCCAAGTGCTTCACACCTATAAAAAAGTCCTTTCCTGTCAAGTACGTTGTCATCTCTAAATTCCTTGCTCATCTTTGGTGTAATTCTATCTCCATTCCTCAAAGCAGGTCTTTGTTTCTGTCTCAGTATCAAAATAGCCCTAACGAAAATCATAAACATTCGCTGTGTGTTATTTATCATCTTTTTCTTTGTTTTTGTGCACGCTTTGTTCAAAGCATCCTCCTCTAACATCTCTCTTCTGTAATCCAGCTCAGTGGATTTGCCCTCAATTGTTTCCACTTTTGCCAATTCAATTACCGCCAAAGCTATGGTTTCTTTCCCCACTTATACATCATTAACTCCACATTCCAGTTTCATATCCCCAGCACAATAATTTTCTTGTCTTTTCAACCCTACTCCACAGCCCAAACACATTCTTGCTCAATTTTGGCTCTTTTGTGTATCCCTACTTCTCTTGATCCTGATCAGTGATATGAGTGCTACACAGTTCAAATCCTCATTATGCCAGTTATTTGCCTGTGTTTTGAATTTTCAGGTGGAATAGACATGATAATCAGTGTCATTTGTAAAACAGGCATTTGAATATAAAGAACAAAGAACAAAACAGCACAGGAAACAGGCCCTTCAGCTCAATGAGTCCGCTCCACCATCCCGATGTTCCCACCTCTACCCATGATCCCTGTCTATGTTTATAGATCTATGGATTAAAGACCAAATTTGAGACAATTTAGGGAGAATTTGTTTTCCCAATTAGCCTAAGAGCACATCTTTGGCTTGTGGGAGAAACCAGAGCACCTGAAGAAAACCCACGCAAGCACGGGGAGAATGCGCAAAACTCCCACAGACACAGGCCCATATCCATGTATCTGCACAGCACAGCGATAGTCACTGAGCTGTCGTGTTGCTCATCAAATGGTCCAGGTCAAGCGTATGCTAACGACGTGAAGCACTAGGATACTCTTGGGAAAAAAATCCAAGAGCAGTCCTCTCACGACCCATTGCGTGTATGCCCCTTGTTAGACAACAAGGTGGACCAAAGCACCTGTTAAGATAAATATATAGAAGATTGAATACATTAAAGTTATTCCATTATTCAGATTATATTCTTATCAAATAACATACAGTTCTTTAGTTTCATTTTGAAATAACTGATGAGTCATAAAATCATTTGACGTTGACACAGAAAAACTGCCAAATGAAGATCAACTCAGGCTTTATTACATTTTGCACCCAATAAGGTGAATCAGTCTAAACTGTTGTTTTTTAAAATTTGAAGTGCTGCAATTTAAATATGAACTTGATTCATACACCGAGCAGTCGTATCGACAGTATAATACAGAAGTTTGTTGTATGAAGAGAGATTGTTTAGGCCTATGCTCTCTGGAATTTAGAAGAATGAGGGAAGATCAAACGAGGTATAAGAAAAATGATAAAAGTAATGGATAAAGTAAACATAGAATGAATGCTTCCAGTGGTGGGCATTCTCGGACGAGAGGTCATAGTCTTAGGCTAAGGGGTAGCAAATTTAAAACAAAGTTGAAGAGAAACTACTTCTCCCAAAGGGTTATGAATCTGTGGAATTCACTACTCCAAAGTGTGGTGGATACTGGGACAATGAATAAATATAAGGAGTTAGATAGATTGAAGGGTTATGGAGAGAAGGCAGGAAAATGGGGATGAGAATCATATCAGCCATTATCAAATGGCAGAGCAGCCGTTATGGGCCAAAACACCTAATTCTGCTCCTATATCTTATGAACTTATACTAAGGCTACAGGGTTCAATGTGGCCCACTACCAGCATCACGATGGGCAACTATATTGTTCCACTTTTCAAGAACAGAAAAAAAAAAGACTAATATTTCTTGAAAGTAAGAGTGACATTTATACAATATTCACATTGTAAATAACATGCACACAAAATCTATTAGGAACATCTAAAGAAAATCTCAAACATTAACACAATGCCCCATTAATGAGGAAGACACTAAACCACTTCCAAGTTCAGTTTTTTTTTTAAAACAGAAACAGCATTTTTTATTTGGCCAACTTTTTCAGAAATATCAACTGAGTATCACTTGGCCAATTTTGAATTTCTAAATTTAATACTTTGTCTCTATGCAACAAGTGTATCAGTGTAGAAGTCACTAACAAATCACTAGGCTTTATAATTCACTTAAGAACCTAAAGATGGTGTCTTGAGTTACTCAATACAACATCCGTATAACTAGAACATGACAAATATTTTAACTGATAAAGATCCAAAGAGAAGTAAGATGAGGAAGTTAATGTCCAGTGTGAGCAATGAGTGAATAATTAATTCCAGTAAAGAGACAAACAGGAATTATTTAACAGACTACCATAACTGTATCCAAATCTAAGTGAAAAGAAATGCATTACATATCACTACAGATAGGAGGAGAGTTTAATTTCAAACAGCCCTGTTTTGTCCTATTCCATTCATAAACATGTGTTTTTGAGATCCCCCTTTAAAAGTGATGGTGTATTTTCCCAACTCCTCAGTTTTGGAATGATACACGCCTATATTAATATTCTCACAGCAAACTCAAGATAGGATAAAATCAGAGGGTTAATCAGAAGCACAGAAAAAGCAGGAAGACGTCCCTCCTACCACCACCACTATTTTTGCACTAGTACAATGTATTAAGGATAAAGAAAAAAGACATGAAAGGGCAAAGACCATAGACAAAGTAAGAATTGTTTCACACAAGTCCAGAATTAGAAGTTCAATGGCATATTCCTTCAGAGAGGTTGAAGCTGATGTAAGTTAATCCACTTAGGGCTGACTTCCACAATGGGAGAAGGACATACAATTGAATTAAACACTGATAAAGAATTTCAGACATTCCAGTAAGAAAGTGTAGATGACAGCCAAGAAACTTAAATCTGAACAGAACTCTGGGTCTGTCAATGTTTTGTTAATAGAAGATGGCAAGCTGACTCTCTTAGCTTTGCAACAGAACGTTATAGATGCTAGTAGCTTGCAGGGTGAGGGAGAGTGGGATGGCAGGGTGCATCCATGTGACATAACTCTCACTTCTGCCCTTTCATTTGGACAAAGAATGCAGATTTCTGGATTCTTGAGATGGTTAATGCTTCACCCATTAATAAGTTCACCAAAGGTTCAGTATCTACAGGGACTGGGAACATCTGGAATGTGGTGCTTATTCAAGGAGCAGCTGCTGCGAGTCCTTGATAAGTATGTCCCTGTCAGGCAGGGAGGAAAAGGTCGAGTAAGAGAGCCTTGGTGTACGAAAAAAGTTGATTTGCTGGTTAAGAAGAAAAAGGAGGCTTATGTCAGGATGAGGCTTGAAGGCTCAGTTAGTGCAATGGATAGCTATAGATTAGCCAGGAAGGAGGTAAAAAGTGAATTGAGGAGAGCTAAGAGGGGACACGAGAGGATGTTGGCTGATAGGATTAAGGAGAATCCTAAAGCTTTCTTTCGATATGTTAAGAATAGAAGATTGGTTAGGGCAAGATTAGGGCCAGTCATAGACAGCAGTGGGAAGTTGTGCGTGGAGCCTGAAGAGATTGGTGAGGCACTGAATAAATATTTCTCTTCGGTATTCACGCAGAGTGCTGGAAATGTAGCTATGGAGAACACTGAGGTACAGGGTTGCAAATTGGGAAGTATTGTAGTAGATAGGGAGGATGTGCTAGAAATTCTCGAGGGTTTGAAGTTGGATAAGTCCCCTGGGCCGGACGGGATTTACCCTAGGATTCTCTGGGAGGCAAGAGAGGAGATTGCAGAGCCTCTGGCTCTGATCTTCAGGTCCTCGTTGGTTACGGGTGTGGTTCCGGAGGACTGGAGGATAGCGAATGTGGTCCCATTGTTTAAGAAGGGGAAGAGAGACCTTCCAGGGAATTATAGGCCAGTGAGTCTTACTTCTGTTGTGGGCAAGGTATTGGAGAGAATTATTAGGGATAGGATTTATAGTTATTTAGAGAGAAATGAATTGATTGGGGATAGTCAGCATGGTTTCGTGAAGGGTAGGTCATGCCTTACTAACCTCATTGAGTTTTTTGAGAAAGTGACCAGAGAGGTGGATGGGGGTAAGGCGGTTGATGTAGTATATATGGACTTTAGTAAGGCTTTTGATAAGGTGGCCCATGGAAGACTTCTACAGAAAATGCAGATGTGTGGAATAGAGGGTGATTTAGCTAATTGGATTAGGAATTGGCTGGCAGATAGAAGACAGAGGGTGGTGGTTGATGGGAGATATTCATCGTGGAGTTCGGTGACAAGTGGTGTGCCTCAGGGGTCTGTTTTGGGGCCCCTGCTGTTTGTAATTTTTATAAATGATCTGGATGAGGGTATTGAGGGATGGATCAGTAAATTTGCAGATGACACTAAAGTCGGTGGAGTGGTAGATAGTGAAGAGGGGTGTTATACTTTACAGAGTGACTTGGACAAGTTGCAGAGCTGGGCCGAGAGGTGGCAAATGGAGTTTAATGTGGAAAAGTGTGAGGTAATGCACTTTGGCAGGAACAATAAATGTGTAGAGTATAGGGCTAATGGTAGGGCTCTTAATAGTGTTGAGGAACAGAAGGATCTTGGTGTATGTGTCAATAGATCCCTGAAAGTAGGCAGTCAAGTGGATAAAGTTGTTAAGAAGGCATATGGAGTCTTAGCTTTTATTGGTAGGGGGATTGAATTTAGGAGCCGCAGCATCATGTTGCAACTGTACAAAACTCTAGTGCGGCCGCACTTGGAGTATTGTGTGCAGTTCTGGTCCCCACATTATAAGAAAGATGTGGAGGCATTGGAGAGGGTACAGAGGAGGTTTACCAGGATGTTGCCTGGTATGGAGGGCAGGTCCTATGAAGAGAGGTTGAAGGATTTGAGGTTGTTTTCGTTAGAAAGGAGGCGGCTAAGAGGGGATCTTATTGAAGCATATAAGATGATTAGAGGTTTAGATAGGGTGGACAGTGATAGCCTTTTTCCTAGGATGGAGAAAGCTAGCACGAGGGGACACAGCTTTAAATTAAGGGGTATGAGTTATAGGACGGATATCAGAGGTAGGTTCTTTACTCAAAGAGTGATTAGGGAGTGGAATGCCCTGCCTGCAGCTGTTGTAGATGCGCCAAGTTTGGTGGCGTTTAAGAGGTTAATTGATAAGTATATGGAAGAGAAGGGAATGGTTTAGTTTGGAGGGGCATTGCTTTTTATTTTGGTCGACACAACATCGAAGGCCAAAGGGCCTGTTCTGTGCTGTAATGTTCTATGTTCTATCCTTTTATCTTTACAGATGGATTGTCTCTGTTGGCCAATTCCTGCTCTAGAAATATAAAATGCCTTTGAGTATTTCCTTCAAATTTGGTTTCTGCAGTCACAGGGGACATTAGAGCATCTTTGGAGATAATGAGGTTGCTGTGATTTTCTGACCGCCAGAAATTCCTTACGTAAGTTGTAGTTAGTTTTAGCTTCAGTGTATAGTCTTTGTCTATTATACTTTTTGAAAATAATTTTATAAAGCAGCCAGGATGATACTGAATACATTTTTTTCTTTCTTGGGTTCTTGGCATACAATATAAATATGTGAGACAACTGCGCTTATTTTGCAATTTTTTACAATTCTCCCTTGAAGTAGGTTTCCTGACTTTGGAAACAATCATGTTGTCAATAAAGACATCAGCGCTCGTAATTTTCCAGAAATACCTTGACATTACCACTTTTTAAATCTTATTGAAATCTTGCTGACAACAAGAAACTCCAGAAATTAATCACTGTTATTTTATATGCAGAGAAATGACTGCTTAAGAGAGTGGTGGTCTGGGAAAACAGCACTGAATTTTTGATTTGCTAACTAATGAGATAAACTTGAAACATCTGAGGATTAGTAACGATTAACGATCTAGGTGTCACACTCATGCAGTGCCTCAGTATACCAACACCCAGCACCATGCAGTTTCGCACACAGCAAGTTCCTTAGCTCATCTGTGTCATTGGCAGGGATGGTGAATGGAGGAGGGAAAGGGCATACAGATGAGTCAATATCAGGCATTAGTTAAAAATCAGAAAGTAGATAAGTTACACATGCCCTTCAGCTGGGATATAAGAACAAGAAACAGGAGAAGCAGTAGACCATATGGCCCGCCGAGCCTGCTCCACCATTTAATGCGATTAGGACTGATCTACATTCTATGACGTTAGTCTCCGTTTAAGAAAGTTTTTTTAAAACATGATTTCAGCAGCTCACAGCTTCAGTGGTTTCGCAGCTCACAGCTTCATTGATGTCACTGTTGGCAGGCTGACTGCGATGAGCTCTTTTATTGCTTTTTAAATTGGTTTGTTCATGTTTACTCTGAGATTAGTTTTACAATCCTGCATTGCTGGAGAAAGAGTCACGTGTTTTTGGACAGTATTTTCTTTCCAGTAAATTTAAGGTTTCAGTTTTGAGAGTTTTGAGGTTGCAGTTTAGTTTTTAGTTTTAATAGGGGCATCAAGCAAGGAAGAAGCTGAAGTCTCTATCTCCCTCTTCTACGTGAAAGTTCTGCTGATTATCTTAAGGCAACATTTTGTCTTCTGGAGGAAGGAAAGTGCAGGCTTCAAAGTGACTAAGTTCCACTAAACTGAGATATTAATCTAAGTTGTGTTAAGCCTATGAAAAGAGTTCTGTCTAGGAAAGATTTTGGTTTGTTGGAATAGCTTTAATATTCAATTGAAGGTTAATACATTATTATGGTTGCTTTCTTTGTTTTTTTGTTTGTAATTGATAAAAGGTATTGGTAATTTTCTTTCTATACATGTTAACTATATTCTTAAATAAACTTTGTTTGCTAAAAGCCCTTTAGCAAGTGGTTGAATCATTTGCTAATGAAACACACGATGCTCATCCTAGCCAAACTCAAGACACAAAACTTATGGTTCAGGCAGTCTCCATAAAGTACTTTGGAGTTTCTAACATGAACTGTAACAATTCCTGCTTCCCATATCTGACTCCCTGAAACACCAAAAATCAGTCTAGCCCAGCCTTACATATATTAACAATTGATCACTCACACCTTTCTAAGCAAGGTAATTCCAACTATTTACCATGCTTTGAATAAAGAAATTTCTCCTCGTCATCTATCCAATCAAGCCCATTCAGAATTTTACATATTTCAATAAGATCACTTCTCATGCTTCTAAACTCCAGAAAATGTAAGCCTAGTTCACTCAGCCTTTCATCATAGGGCAATCCCCTCATCCCAGGGACCAAATTAGTGAATTTTGCTAAATGTGCAGACAAAATTGCCCATGGTATTCCAGATGATGGCTCACCAAAACCCTGCACAACTGTCACAAGACTTTATTATTCCTATACTCCAAACCCTTGTAATATAAAAGCCAACACATCATTTGCCTTTCTGCTACACCTGCATGCTAACTTCCTATGTGTATAGGCACACCCAAGTCACTTTGAATATACAGGGCTACAGATCAAGTGCTGAAAACAAAAGAACAGATAGGTGCAGGAAACACAAAAGTTTCACAGCTTTTAAAAAAAATTCTGCTTTCTATTCTTATGATCAAACTGAATAGCTTCACATTTCCCTACATTATATTCCATCTGCCATCTTGTTGCCCACTCACGTAACCTAGACATATCCTTTTGCCACCTGTGTCCTCCCGCCTTTCATAGTTTTGTTTCATCAGCAAACTTAGATACAATAATAATTTAAATGAAGAGACAGAGTAGTGTAAGTTCCTGCACTAATCTTTACAACACTCCATTATTCACTGTCAATTTGAAAAAGCCAAGTTGATTGTCCCAGTCTATACAAAGATTAAACTATTACTTTTTTTTTGCTACAAGCTCCAATAATACCTTTTAATTCTCTGTCCAATGGTACACATACTTTTCAGGGGCCTATAATGCATTGTACCAATATGACTGAAAAAAGATATTTGTCAAATCTTTTTGTCTTGTGCTCATCTGGGCAATCGCAAGAATACCAAAATCAGGGAAACAACAACTCGTACTGCATGAGAAAAAATTGCAAACTGGTTGGCAAATAAACTTTGATTAATAAAGATGTTACCATGGTAAATGCATCAATTAATTGACTGACAGTTAATTGCCAAGCATTGTTTGAAAATTTAAACCAGGTAGCCTGGAGTCTGATTGGTCAAGACATTGCCCTGAGGAATAAGCCAGCAGATAGCTGTCACTTATTTTGTTCAGCTGAAACAGGCACAATCTGAGTAAATTTCCTACTGTTTGCAAAGAACATTTATTAATAAATGTAGCTTCCAACGGCAACTATACCACACTGTGAGCCTGACTGACAATCTTAAATTGATTGTCAGTGTAATTCTTATTTATCAAATGTTGTCCAATCAGAGAAACACATTAAATGCTGGACACTGCGTTTTCAGTTTGGAAACATAGGCTGGTTGGGTATAGTCCATACCTCACACATTGCAAACAGCAAAAGGGACATGCTGTTGGATACGATCTGTCAGTCTTTGGAATAGTTCAAAACTGTTTCTGGGACAGTATAAAGTTGTTGTTTCCTCTAACACTGGTATTCTTGCAATTGTTCTGATGGGTGCAAGACAAAATATCAATATTCAAGTTCTGTACTAACAAACAACTAAACCACCAGTACTTTGAGTCTTGCTGTTCTTAATTTCCAATCAATGTCATGATCTTCAGAGACCAAATCTTTTCTCACTGATGTCCTTATATCATCTCTCACTATCAGGTCTCTCCTGTTTGTCTTTCCAAAATATTGCGCAGCCTGGAATATTTAGTTTCCAACCCTGATCATCTCGTAATCATGCCTCTATAATGGCAGTTCGACCTAAATCATTTACCTCTATTTATCTTACTAGTTACCTATCTTAGTGTAGATACATTGTGAATTTAGTTAAAGAACAAATTTCATTATTTTATACCTATCCACTGCAATGACTTTTTGTTAAACCGGCTATCTCTGCCTCTCCTACTCTGCTCGTTTTTACCATATCACTACACTACTCTAATGCCTCGATCTCTCTTTGGATTTCTCAATTCCATTCTCACCTTAACCTACATCCCATACACAGCTTCTCCAACCCTCTATTAGTTTAAAGCCCTATTACAACCTACATTACACAATTGCCCAGAATTCTGGTCCCAACCCAGTTCAAGTGGAGTCCAACCCAGAATAGCTCACTTTTTCCTGAATACACATACCAGCACCCCAAAAATTGAAACCACTTTTTCTCACACCACTTTTTGAGTAAAACATGCATCTAACTCTCTAATCTGTTTAACCCTATGTAAATTGGTAAGTGGGTCAGGTAGCAATCCAGAAATTATTACCTTTGACATTCTGCATTTAATTTGAATCCCAACTCAATAAATTCTTTTAGCAGAACATCATTCCTGGTTCTACTGATATAATTGGTTCTCACATGGACCAAAGCAATTGGATCCTCTCCGTCCAAGTTCCTCTCCACCCACAAGGAGACATCATTAACCCTGCACCAGGCAAGCAACATAACCTTTGGTGCTCTTATTATAGCTGAAGCAACAGTATCTATCCACGGATTATACCCTTTTCTATCACTACAACATTCCCTTTTGCTCCACTGATCAAACAGCATCCTTCACCATAGTGCTATGGCCAATTCACTTAGCCATTTTGCAGGTGGCAAGGTGACACAATGGCTAGCATTGTTGCCTCATAGCACTAGGGACCCAGCTTCAATTCCTGACTTGGTTTTACAGCTGCGCGGATCTACATGTTCTCCCCATGTCTGAGGGATTTCCTCCAGGTGCTCCTATTTTCTCTCACAGTCTGAAAGACGTGCTGGTTAGGTGCAGTGATTGTGTTAAATTCTCCCTCAGTTTGCCCAAACAGGTGCCGCAGGGTGGCAACAAGAGGATTTTCCATAGTAACTTCATTGCAGTGTTAACGTAAGCCTACTTCTGACACTAATAAAAATAAATAAATAGATAGTGTTTTTCCTCATGCATACAAGTACCTTTTGAACAAAGTCAGGGACTGATGAAGGAGCCTCATTCCTGCCTGATTCTAAGTCATACTCTACTGTCCCTGACTATCGGCCAGTTCTAACCAAAGGATTGTGGATTACCTTCTGCAATGAAGTATCCAGGTAACTCGCTCCCTTCCTAGTGCGCCACATTATTTGCAATTCAAACTCCAGTTCAATACTGAGCCAAAGTTTCATAAGCTCGGGACACCTACCACAGATACACTTGTATAAGATTGTAGTACATACAACAGATTTCCCACATGCAGTCATGGCATACTGCCAGCAGTTATTTATTTAGTCAATTAGTTAATAATTTACACAGCTGATGTAATAGAAAGTTGCACTCCCCCAGCTTAGAGAAAAAGGAAAAAAACTCACCAACAATAGGAGGCCAAAATAAACACATAAAAAGGAGCATCTCTTCAGTAGGCAAATGGAATAGAATAGAATAGTTGGATGCTTTGTCTTTGACCAGTACAGATGTGATTGGCTAAAAGTCTTTTTTCTGTGCTGTAGTCCTCTATGATTCTTTCTCCCATGCATCCACATGAACCAAACTGACAACTACACATACTGCCTCTGTCTCACTACAGCATAATCTCCGCTCCAGGAATCCCTTTACTTGATCAAATAGCATTTGAGAAGGTATAAAACACTTTGGGGTTAAAAAAAATAAAAAGTGGGGAGGGCAACGTAAAAATATGATGAACACTTTTAGCAAATAAGCAAAATCAGTGTTTTAAAATTTATTCATTCAGGAGATGCGGACATCACTGGCTAAGCCAACATTTATTGCCCATCCCCAATTGCCTTTGAGAAGGTGGCAGCAAGCCACCTGCTTGAACTGTTGTAGCCCATGGGATGTAGGAAGGTTTTAGTTCCAGGATTTTGACCTAGGAACAGCGATATACTTCCAAGTCATGCAATTCGAATAATATTTAGACCAAAGAAAATCAAGATTTCACAAAAATCACAGATAAATCAATAATCTAAGTTGTTTCTTTAGAAAATCAAAGTCTCGGAATACAATAGTTAAGGAGGCATATGAGACTTCTTACTGTGCCTACCCCAGTCCAACGCTGGCATCTCCACATCTCAGAATTATACCATCCAACTACATCAATAGTTTGAGAAGAATACTCTGGATTTTAAAATGCTCTTTCTGCTATCTACCCTTGCCCTGCAGTTATGCTTTAATTTGAAAAAGATTTTGGGTTACATCATTTGATTCACCAGCTTACATAACTCAATCTTTCACATTCATCTAATTTCAATGCAAAAGAGCTTGACTTTTCGCCTAACAGAGTTTAACTTAGTGACTGGAACAAACTGCTGTACTGAAGATGTGGCTTGACCAGGGCAGTATACATAGGGCAGTATACATATTGCCACATTAAAATTTCAAATTCTACAAATTTGGAATATAGTTCAGCATTCTGTTTGCTTTGTTGATTACTGCCCTCCAATGACTGGAAATGGTTAGTTTTGACATCCAGATTTCTTTCTGCCACCTGCTCCCAACAAGTTCAATAACAATCACCGCATACTATGCCCTCCATTTTTCTTACAATCCTCTCAATTCCAGGCATCATTGCAGCAGTTCCTCAGAGAAGTATTCCAGTCCCAACCATCTTCAACTGCTTCATTAATAAGCTGCCCTCTATGATCAAGTCAGAAACGGGAGATGTTAGGCTTGGTTCTAATTTTTCAGATAATACTCAGACATCTCCAAGTCTGTAGAAATAGTCAGACTTGGGGATTTAAGTGGCATGTGACATTCGTGTGACACAAATGCCAAGCAACAACCATCTCCAACCAGTGACAGTATTACTTCCCAATGACATTCAATGGCATTGACATTGCAGAGATCCCCAGCAACATCCTGAGGATATGCACGAACTAGAAACTTAACTGGGCCAGCCACATGAACAATGTGACCATCGGAGCTGCAAAATTCTAAGTCTTGACTCAGCAGAGCCTGTGCATTTTGTGTAAAGTCAGAAGCATGCTAGAATACTCACAACTTGTCTAGACAAGAACATTTTACCTATCCCTAGTTGCTCTTGCAGAGCAGTCAGGAGTCAATCACATTACTGAGGCTCTGGAGTCACTGTAGGCCACACGAGGTAAGGGCAGCAGATTTTCTTGCCTAAAGCACATTAGTGAACCAGATGGGTTTTTCTGACAATCGGCAATGGTTTCATAGTCATCAGAAGATTCTTAATTCTGATACCTTTTATTGAATTCAAATTCAAATTCCATCACCTGCCATGGCGGATTCAAACCCAGATCCCCAGAACATTAACTGAGCTTCTGGATTAATAATGATACCACTGGTAATGATACCACTAGGTTATTGCCTCCTCCAAAGTTCAAGAAGAAAGCTCACCAGTACCTTCTCAAGTGCAATTATGGACAGGCAAGTAAAAATGCAGGGCCAGTCAACAAAGCCCACATTGTATTTCGGAATAAAATCAATTTTCTTGATTTTGCATCCATGTACATTTTAATATTCAATTGCAGTTAATTACAATCCCACAAATTCAAGAATTTTCATCAAAATGTAGGATTAGCTTGTAAGCCAGGTAACAAAAATCTTGAGTGCCTTTTCAATATTGTGAAGAATGGTGATGTGATTAATGTAATTAACGAGTTCATTACACAGAATCAGTGTGTTATTAAATTGCACCTATTCTCCACATTTACAGACCGCATCAGCTGTACAGCAGACATGATGGGTCACTCATCAAAATTCCTTTGTGTAGATTCAAAGCCTGAAAGCCTTCTCTACAAGAACAAAGAATATTTGCTGGCCTGGCAAGCTTTTCAATAGCAGGATTATAATTTTCCAGTTTAAAATCTACTACTAATTCAGTCATTTTTGCACCAACATATTGACATTACCAACTGAATTAAGAAATTTAAGAAGCACAATAAAGTGAAAATGAGAGCATTTATAAATTACACAAATTAAACAATACTGAACTAAATGCAGGTCATCACTTTAATATAAATTATAACTGGGAATACAACATTGTTTCTTCATATTTGATTTTAGAAAACTAAACATCATAAACCGATAAGATGAAGATAGTTGCAAACTTAATGAACTGTTCATTCATAAACTGATAATGTCATCAACACTCAACATTAAATAAAGTGATTTCAAAAACTTAAATAAAACAGAAAGAAAAGGCGTTCAGCAGATAAGATCATTTGTCAGTTACAGAACACTGTTAGTATAGTTGTGCAAGTAATTAACAATCTTGAAATTCATATTAAACATGGGCTGTGCAAAACATAAAAATCTACTGTGCAAACACAATAGTCAGACAGAGCCACCTTGTGTCTAAAAGGAATCCTTTTGGGGTTGGATCATTTTTCTGAATAGCTGTCAACCATTCATCGGCACTAATATTTCCCTGCTTCAGTAAATGTGCTTTCTGAATTTTGGCGCACTGCTTCTTTGTATCGATGTCCAGCAAAGTCCAGACTGCTCATTCAAGAAGACAGCTCATCACCATCTTCTCAACAGCAATTAGGAATGGATAATAAATGCCAGGCTAGTCAGTGAAGCCCACGTCGCCCAATAAGAAAGAGGTACAAAGTGTATAATTTGCATTTATATTTACAAAGCAAGAAGATGCTGACAAAGTCTTAATGAAACAAGAGGTAAAAAAATCATAGAATCCCTACAGTGCAGAAGGAAGCCATTCACTCCATTGAGCTTGAACAGACAACAATCTCATCCAGGCCTTATTCCTGTAACCCACTGCGTTTACCCTGTTAGACACTAAGGGACAATTTAGCATGGTCAACCAACCTAACCCACACATTTTTGGAGTGTGAGAGCAAACCCAGGCTGACACAGGGAGAATGTGTAAACTCCACATAGATAGTGACCAAGATAGCAGAAGCATTGCTAAAAATTGATAAAGAGGGGGTAATAGAAAGGCTGATAGTACTTAAACTTCTCAAGTCAAAGAAAGAACAAAAAAACAAAGAACAAAAGAAATGATGGTACAAGAACAGGCCCTTCAGCCTTCGAAGCCTACACCAACCATACTGCCTGACTGAACTAAAGCCCTCTACCTTCTGCGGACAATATCCCTCTATTCCCATCCTATTCCTGTATTTGTCAAGATGCCCCTTATAAGTCACTATCATATCTGCTTCCACTATCTTCCCTAGCAGCAAGTTTCAGGCACCCACTATCCTCTGTGTAAAACCTTGTCTAGTACATCTCCTTTAAATCTTGCCCCTTAAACCTATGCCCCCTAGTAATTGACTCTTCCATCCTGGGAAAAAGCTTCTGATTATCCACTCTGTCCATGCCCCTCATAATCTTGTAGACTTCTATAAGGTTGCCCCCCTCAATCTCCACTATTCCAGTGAGAACAAACTAAGTTTCTCCAACCTCTCATAGCTAATGCCCTCCATGCCAGGCAACATTGTGGCAAATCTTTTCTGTCCAAATCCTCCACATCTTTCTGGTAGTGTGGCAGCCAAAATTGAACACTGCATTCCAAGTGCAATCTAACTAAGTTCTATAAAGCTGCAACATGATGTGCGAATTTTTAATCTCAATGCCCCAGTCGATGAAGGCAAGCATGCTGTATGTCTTCTTGACTACCTTCTCTACTGCGTTGCCACTTTCAGTAGCCTATGTACCTTTACATCCAGATCCCTCTTGAGGATATCCTTAAGGGTTCTGCCATCTATTGTATATTTTCTCTCTGTATTAGACCTTCCAAAATGCATTAACTCACATTTGTCCAGTAAACGGGTACCCAGTCATCAGGACTCGGTGGGAATATAACCAAGGATGCGAAAAATATGAAATGAGGAATCCATATGGCTTCTCAAGCTTGCTCTGACATTCAATATGATAACAGAAGAATGTCAACCTCAATTTCACTTTTCCATTCACTAGTAATTTCCTTTGATCCTCTGTGAGGATGAAGTTTCTCATCTCAGTTCTAAATGATCAACCCCTTACCCTGGGACTGTGGCCTTCTGTCTTAGGTTCCACAGCCAAGGGAAACAACTTCTCAATTTCTATCCTGTTAAGTCCCTTTTGAACCTTGCATGTTTCAATTAGATCATCTCATTATTCTAAACTCCAGAGAAGACAGGCCTAATTTACACAACTTTGGTTCACAGAACCAATCAGCTGCTGTCAGAAGGGTGAAAATTGAGGAGGCATGAACCAAATTCTTCCAATCACCTTTCAATACAAGCATGATGCCAGAGGTATGGGTGACACTAGCACAGTGGTTAGCACTGCTTCCTTATAGCACTAGGGACCAATGTTCAATTCCTGGTTTGAATAACTATTTGTGTGGAGTCTGCACATTCTCCCCATGTGTAAGTGGGTTTCCTTCGGATGCTCCAGTTTCCTGCCACAGTCCAAAAGTCATACTAGTTAGATGCATTGGTCATGTTAAATTCCCCCTCAGTGTACCCAAATAGGCGCCAGATGTGACAACTCTGGGATTTTCACAGTAACTTTATTGCAGTGTTAATACAAGTCAGCTTATGACACAAATAAGTAAACTAAACTAAATTGCAAAGCGTTACACTCTTGTCCAAAAAAGTGCAGAGATAATCCCAAACATTATAGGGCCATTTAACCTCATTATTTTTAAAAACAATAATCCATGTCAAAATTAACAGTAATTTGGGCAATGGCAGATTTATTAAAGTTAAAGGTTATTTATTAGTGAGGCAGCAGTACTAACCATCCATAAGGCAAATCAGTATGGATTTATTAAACACAAATAACATTTACCTAATCTTTTGATGAGGGAACAGAGGGATGAATGTGGATGAAAGGGTATACAATGACTTCCAAAAGGCATTCAATAAAAGTGTTATGTAACCCTATCTCTGTCCCTTAATTCTTATACAATCAGCTAATGGGAACTTCCTTTCTTTCACTAATTTATCTTACACACCTCTATTAAATCTCCACTCAATCTTCTTTTTTCCCCAACAGAACAACCCCAGCTTCTCAAACCTAACCTTGAAGCTAAAAGCTCTCACACCTAGAGCCATTCTGGTAAATCTGAAGTGCGAATGCTGAGGAGAAACAATATAAAATAAGTGCATAAATCTAATGAGGGTACAAGAACGCAGAGGCATGGGATATATATACACAAATCTTTGAAGGTGGCACAGCAGGTTAAGAAAGCAGTTAAAAGGATATTTGGGATCCTTAGATTTTACAAATAGCAAAATAGATTATAAAAGCAAGGAAATAATTACATTGGATAAACACTGATAATCGAGCATTAGTGGAGGGCTCAAGAGGGATGGTAGTGAGTCATCAGTCTACATGTGAAAATGAACACTATGCCTTTGGATGATGTTGCCAAGGAGCAGATAGAAAATGGGGGGGGCACCTATTATATATTAATGAGATCAAATCACTTGTATAATAAGATAAGAGAATGAACAGATTGCCACATGGTAGGTTGCTTAACCAGTTTCTAGTCAAGCATTATTAGATAGGTTAGGTGGACTGGCCATGCTAAATTGCTCTTTTGTATCCAAGGATGTGTAGATTAAGTGGATTAGCCATGGTAAATGCGAACAGTTACATGGATAGGGTGAGATGCTCTTAAAACAATCAGTGCAGATTTGATGAGCCTCATAGCTTCGCTCTGCACTGTAGGAACTCTATGGTTCTAGATGTTACCTGCTTACAGTTCAGGGTAGGAGTGGAAGAACCAAATCTGAACTCAATTCTGAAGTAATCCTTGGTTCATGAATTTCAGAACCTTGGGTGTTTGTTGTAAGCCCGTCTGATACAGACTCCGCTAATTGCTCTTTGAACCTACAATCTGATTTGTGTCTCTCCTCCAAATTACCAAGTTGTACAGCATAAGAAATGGAACCTGTCGTAACTACAATGGTTTCAGGTACTCATTTCTCACTTGTAGAGTAGTTGCTCACTAAAACTCTCACAATTAAAATTCCTCTGTTTTAATGTTCACGGCAGTAACTTGTACTTGTTATCACTCTACAATCGTAGCAGTATCAGGCAGTATGAGTAAATCAACTTTGGTTCTTGGCTTCCTTTTCAAAAACAACATTGCCAGTGAATTTTGTGTAGCCATATGAGAAGTGTTCTGACAGGACATGAGAAAATTGTTTACTCTCCTGGATAACAAGCCTTTGACTTGATGTTTTAATTGCATGCTTCCGTGACTGTACAAGCTCTTTGCCAAACTATTAGTGGATGGATGATATGGGACAGTCCTTATGTGCTGTATACCATTGGTTTTAAGCTAATCTACAAATTATTTAGATGTGAACTGTGTTCTGTTATCAGTGACTAGTTGTTCAGGTTTTCCAAACCTTGTGAAAACTCACTTAGCGTCTCTATCGTTTTTTTTCTGTTGTGATAATGACATCGGGCCATTTTGTATGCATGTCAACTCTGACAAGAACAACAAGAAGTCTCACAACACCAGGTCCAACAGGTTTATTTGATAGCACAAGCTTTCAGAGTCAACTCTGACAAGCAGCATGCATCTTTGTGTGTTCTCTGCCATAGTTGTTTTGGTCATTCCCACAGGAAATAGTTGTAGAGGTGGAGTATTTTGTATCCTAGCACAGGACTGGCATTGTCTCATTTTTTCTTCTATTTGAGAGTCAGGTACCAGCACCAGAAATAGCTTAATGCAAGCTTTTTCATTCTTACCACTGCTGGATAATCTTTGCACAATTGATCTAGGATTTGGCTTTGTAAACATGAAGGAAAGACCACTTTGATTTTCCGTAACATACCATTTCAGATAATTAATTCAAGTTCACACATGATATAATCCTGAATTCAGGATTCTTCCTTTGTTTGTCCAGTATGTTCCTCTTAAGACCATATCCGTAACTCTCACATTCACCAGGTCATTCCTTGTGTGCTTTTGCATCTGAGACGATGTTATTGGCACACACTCTACCATAGAAAAGTGTAATATACTAATATAATTATCCTTTGATTTGATTTTGCTTTGAATTGGCAATCTCAAGGTATTGGCATTGACATGTTGCTCTGATCACCTATATGGAAATAGTGATTATGCGTTGATAGTAGTAAAAATCATCTGTAAACCGCTTGCAACTAATAATGGAATTTCCCTGTCTAAGCCAAAAATTATTGTCAACGTCCTGTGGTTGGTCAACTGGTTCCAAAAATAATGCCCAGGGCTTCTTCTGAAGTACAATTCTGTTCAAGATATGAATTCCATTAGTCATTCTTTCCCAATTGGCCTGATATGCAAGACTTTACACATCATTCACCCCACAGAATGATGTGTTGCATGCTAGTTGAATTTTCAACTTTGGTTAAAGTGGATCAATGCTTCAGAGATTTCTTTAGAATGGGTTTTAACTCCTTTGAACATATTTCACATAATTTCATCCAATTTCATTGTTGGTTAGCATACACTAAGATATGAAGTGGTTCCAGTAGTGTTGTGTGGTGTGGGATCAAAGTTCCATAATTAACAGTCACAATTATATCACATTCTATGGTTTTGGTGCCTTTAGACAGCTGCCATTTTCTTTGGTTCTTTGGCCATTAACTGATTAACAACTTCAAAAATTCACATTTTATTTACTTCTCATGAATATGTGTTTTTTTAAGTTTGAAATTTATTTGTGTCACAAGTAGGCTTACCTTAACACTACAATAGAGTTACTGTGAAAATTCCCTAGTTGCCACAACTCCAGCGCCTGCTTGGGTACACTGAGGGAGAATTTAGCATGGCCAATGAACCTAACCAGCATGCCTTTCAGACTGTGGGAGGAATCTAGGGCACACGGAGGAAACCCATGCAGACTCCGCCCAGACAGTGACCCAAGCCAGGAATCGAACGCAGATCCCTAGCACTGTGGGCAGCAGTGCTAACCACTGTACCATCATGCCATCCTTAAGGAAACAGTGTTTATCTAAATATTAAGTTTTTGATGAGATAACAGAAAAGAATGAATGCGGATGATATGAAGAACAAAAGAAATAGGACAGGAGTAGGCCATTTAGTCCTTTGAGCCTGCCCCACCATTCAATAAGATCATGGCTGATCTGAAGTGGATCAGTTCCACTTTCCTGCTTTCTCCCCATTACTCTTAATTCCCTTGTCTAATAGAAATCTATCAACCCATGACTTAAATATATTCAATGAGGTAGCCTCCACCTTCAATGGGCAGAGAGTTCCAGAGATTCACCACCTTTTGAGTGAAGAAGTTCCTCCTCAACTCCATTCTAAACTGCCCCCCCCTTTATTTTGAGGCTATGCCTTCTAGTTCTGTTTTCCTTTCTAAGCAGAAAGAATTTCTATGCCTCTACCCTAACTAGCCCCTTGTAAGTCTCTAGAAGATCCCTTCTCAGCCTTCTAAACTCTAACGAGTACAGGCCCAGTCTATTCAATCTCACCTCATAAGCTAACCTCCTCATCTCCAGTATCAGCCTGGTGAACCTTCTCTGTGCTCCCTCCAAGGCCAATACATCCTTTCACAAGTAAGGGGACCAAAACTGCACACATACGCCACTTGCGGCCTCATCAGTGCCTTGTACAATTGCAGCAAGATCTCCCTGCTTTTATATCCTATCCTCTTCGCGATAAAGGCCAACATTCCATTCGTTTTCTTGATCACCTGCTGCACCTGTAGACTGAATTTTTGCGATGTGCACAAGGACCCCCAAGTCCCTCTGCACCATAGCAGCTTTTCACCCTTCAAATAATAATCCCTCCTACTATTATTTCTACCAAAGTGGATAACCTCACATTTGCTAACATTATACTCCATCTACCAGGTCCTCGTCCACTCACTCAACCTGTCCAGATCTCTCTGCAGGCTCTCCACGCCCTTCATGCTATTTGCTTTTCCACTCATCTTCATGTCATCAGCAAATTTTGTTACCATACACTTAGCACCCTCGGTAAATGGTAAACAGTTGAGGCCCCAGCACCGATCCCTGCAGCATTCCACTAGTCACTAACTACCAACCAGAAAAGCATCCACTGATTCCAACTCTCTGCTTCCTGTCAGATAACCAATCCTCAATCCATGCTAACACTTTACCCCAGTTCCGTGTACCCTAACCTTCTGCAGCAACCTTTTATGAAGCACCTTATCAAACACCATCTGGAAATCTAAAAACACCACATCCACCGGTTCCCTTCTGTCAACCGCACTAGTCACCGCTTCATGGGAATCCTGTAAATTGTTAAACATGACTTCCCTTTCACAAATCCAGGATGCGTCTGCTTGATCAAACCGTTCTTTTCTAGATGTCTTGCTATTTCTTCTTTGATGATGGATTCTAGCATTTTTCCAACTACAGACATTAAGCTAACTGGCCTATAATTCTCTGCCTTTTGTCTGCTACCTTTTTTAAACAGCGGTGTAACATTAGATGTTTTCCAATCCTCCAACACTTCCCCAGAGTTTAGCAAATTTTGATAAATAATTACTAAGGCATCTGCTATTACTTCTGCCATTTCTTTCAAAATCCTGGGATGCATTCCATCCAGTCCCGGGGACTCATCTACCTTCAGTCCCGTTAGTCTACCAAGGACTACCTCTGTAGTGACAGTAATTGTATTAATGACCTCACCTCCTACCATCCCTCTATCTTTAGTGATTGGTAAGCTATTTGTGTCCTCTTCACGATAAAGGCCAACATTCCATTCGTTTTCTTGATCACCTGCTGCACCTATAGACTGAATTTTTGCGATGTGCACAAGGACCCCCAAGTCCCTCTGCACCATAGCAGCTTTTCACCCTTCAAATAATAATCCCTCCTATTATTTCTACCAAAGTGGATAACCTCACATTTGCTAAGACTGACACAAAAAACTTATTTCAAAACTTATTTATGGTGTACACTGATTTCCAAAAGATATTCAATAAAGGTGTCATGTAATAGGCTTGTCAGCAAAGCAGAAGCCTATGAAACAAGAGGAACAATGGCCATATAATAATGAACTTGGCTGTGTGACCGGAAACAGACTGTAGTGGCAAACAATTGTTATTCATACAAGTAGAAAATACAGAGTGGAGTTCCCCAGTTATTAGGGCAATTCCCCAAGTATTAGAGCAATCCCATTTTACTGTAACATACAATTTCAGCATACGGACGGCATGAAGGTTCCTTTATTCCACCAACATTAAAACTGTATAAACTGTCGTGAGAAATCGTAACTCTAAGAAACATCCATTTACAGGTGCTTAAAGTCTTTGGGTAAACACAGTTTGCATTCCATAATAAAAGATTGGTTAGGGCAAGATTAGGGCCAGTCAGAGATAGCAGTGGGAAGTTGTGCGTGGAGCCTGAGGAGATAGGAGAGACACTGAATGAGTATTTTTCGTCAGTATTCACGCAGGAGAAAGACAGTGTTGTCGGGGAGAATACTGCGATACCAGGTTGTAGACTGGGTAGGATTGAGGTTCATAAGGAGGAGGTGTTAGCGAATCTTGAGGGTATGAAAATTGATAAGTCCCCTGGGCCAGATGGGATTTACCCCAGGATTCTCTGGGAGGCTAGAGAGGAGATTGCAGAGCCTTTGGCTTTGATCTTCATGTCGTCGTTAGCTACAGGTATAGTGCCGGAAGACTGGAGGATGGCAAATGTTGTCCCTTTGTTCAAAAAGGGGAGTAGGGACCATCCTGGAAATTATAGACCGGTGAGCCTGACTTCTGTTGTGGGCAAGGTCTTGGAAAGAATTATAAGGGATAGGATTTATAAGCATCTAGAGAGAAATAAATTGATTAGGGATAGTCAGCACGGTTTTGTGAAGGGTAGGTCGTGCCTCACAAACCTTATTGAGTTTTTTGAGGAGGTGACCAAAGAGGTAGATAAGGGTAAGGCAGTTGATGTAGTGTATATGGATTTTAGCAAAGCGTTTGATAAGGTTCCCCATGGTAGGCTACTGCAGAAAGTGCAGATGCATGGGATTGAAGGTGATTTAGCAGTTTGGATTAGGAATTGGCTAGCTGATAGAAGACAGAGGGTGGTGGTTGATGGGAAATATTCAACCTGGAGTGCAGTTACAAGTGGTGTACCTCAAGGATCTGTTTTAGGGCCACTGCTGTTTGTCATTTTTATAAATGACCTAGATGAGGGTGTAGAGGGTTGGATTAGTAAATTTGCTGACGATACCAAAGTGGGGGGAGTTGTAGGGGAGTTAGTGATAGCGAGGGGAATGTTAAGGTTGCAGAGCTGGGCCGTGAGGTGGCAAATGGAATTCAATACGGATAAGTGTGAGGTGATTCACTCTGGTAGGAATAACAGGCATATGAAATATAGGGCTAATGGAAGGACCCTTAATAGTGTTGTCGAGAAGAGGGATCTTGGGGTACAAGTACATAGCTCTTTGAAAGTTGGCACCCAGGTTGATAAAGTTGTTAAGAAGGCGTACGGTGTGTTAGCTTTTATTGGTAGAGGGATTGAATTTAGGAGCCGTGAGGTTATGTTACAACTGTACAAAACTCTGGTGCGGCCGCACTTGGAGTATTGCGTACAGTTCTGGTCACCGCATTACAAGAAAGATGTGGAAGCATTGGAAAGGGTGCAGAGGAGGTTTACCAGGATGTTGCCTGGTATGGTGGGAAGGCCTTATGAGGAAAGGCTGAGGGACCTGAGGTTATTTTCATTAGAGAGAAGAAGGTTACGTGGTGACCTAATTGAGGCGTATAAGATGATCAAGGGATTGGATAGGGTGGATAGTGAGAGCCTTTTTCCTCGGATGGTGATGACCAAAACGAGGGGACATAACTTTAAATTAAGAGGTGGTAGTTATAGGACGGATGTCAGAGGCAGGTTCTTTACACAGAGGGTGGTGAGAGCGTGGAATGCCCTGCCTGCAGCAGTTGTGGACTCGCCTACTTTGGGGGCATTCAAATGTTCGGTGGATAGGCATATGGCTGATATTGGAATAGTTTAGGTTAGAGGGTCCACTGGCCGGCACAACATCGAGGGCCAAAGGGCCTGTACTGCGCTGTAATGTTCTATGTTCTATAAAAGCCAGGAATCAAACCCAGGCCCCTGCACTGAGACAGCAGTGCTAATCACTGTGCCACAGCACCGGCCAGACCTCTGGTCCTACCTTTGTATCAAAAGGTGATTGGGAAAAATGTGGTTATCATCTGTTCAATTTTCACCCCTCCTTTCCCACTGCACCAGATTGGTTACTGGGATGAAAATTCCTGGCATTGTGAGGCAGGCATTGTTATCCACTGTCCCAGCATGCTTCTCTAGATGCTCCAGTGTTTCTTCTAATTTCTTCTATTTGCAAATATTCCTGTTCATTTTTATCTATGATTAGAATATCATCCAGTTAACACTGGACATTATTGAGGCCACTTAGGATTTGAACTATGGATTCTTGAAATAAGTCCAGTGCCGATGTTATTCCAAAATGTAAGCATTTATACCAGAACAACTTTTATGAGTAAGAATCATTGTGTCTCGGTTGCCACTTTCATTTGGAGGTGTACCTGGGACAAGTCCATCTTACTGAATTACTGACCCACAGACAATCCAGTGAATTGATCCTCAATTAATGGTATAGGATGCTGGTGGATACACTGCACTGGATTTATCCTCATCTTGAAATTATCGCAAATCCTTACAGAAATATCTGGTTTAATGACAAGG
Source organism: Sphyrna mokarran (assembly GCA_024679065.1). Taxonomy (NCBI): domain Eukaryota; kingdom Metazoa; phylum Chordata; class Chondrichthyes; order Carcharhiniformes; family Carcharhinidae; genus Sphyrna; species Sphyrna mokarran. The sequence continues at coordinate 41,383,267 of JAGIQG010000005.1, forward strand.
ACAATTGGGGTTGACTAAACACTCATAGTTATGGATTAAATCATTCTATCCTTTAGTAGTCTCTCTCGTTCCATTTCTACTTTTGGTTTAATTGCGTATGGCATAGTTCCTGCCTTTAAGCATCTCTGTTGCTTTCAGATTTGATCTTGTATCTTGCTTCAACTCCAGTCATGGACCACAAAATATTCTTCAACTCCTCTGTACTTCTCTAGGATTTATTGCAGCATGTTTTTTTCATCAAGTAATTGATTAACTGCTTCTCAGTTAAACTTGATTTTGTTTAATTATGCTCTTCTAAAGAATGCACATGAACTGCAATGACTCACAAAGGCGGCTTACTGTTACCTTTTCAAGGGCAACTAAGAATGGGCAATGAATGCTGGTCAGCCAGCAACACCCATGTCCCAGGAATGAATAAAAAAGAAAGGGAAATTTCCTTTCATTACGTGCAGTGGCAATTCTGCTGATTGATCATTAGCTTCTACTTGAATTATGAAATATCCTCTCAGTGGAACAACCTCCTTGGTATAAATTCACAGGATGACGTTTGATGGTTTAAGTGGTAGATGTTTGAGCTTCTGATTATACATATTTGCTGTAGTGAGTGATAGAGCTGTTTCTGTATCTATTTCCGTCTTTACTTCTTTCCCATTCAACTTTGGATAAACCCAGAACCTTTATGTATCTGAAGTTTATTTATTTATTTGTCACAAGTCGGCTTATATTGATGTTACAATGAAGTTACTGTGAAAATCCCCCCGTCGCCATACTTTGGCACCTGTTTGGGTACACAAAGAGAATTTAGCATGGCCAATGCATGTAACCAGCACACCTTTTGAACTGCGGGAAGAAGCCAGAGCACCCAGAGGAAACCCACATGGACATGGGGAGAATGTGCAAACTCCACACAGACAGTGATCCAAGTTGGGAATCAAACCCAGATCCCTGACACTGAGGCAGCAGTGCTAACCACTGCGCCACTATGCCACCCATTTCTAAAATCTTACTCAAGTAATCACATACTAGCCTTTGCTAATATGCAATTTTCACAGCCAGTTTTGCCATAACGCATAATGATGTTGGTACGGTCCCTGGACACTGTTCCTTGATCCCAGTCAGAGTTGAATTTTTTTGATATTTTGTTGGAAAATACTACTTGTTGTCAGCTTTGTCCAAAACTGGTCTTTTGTCAATGATCTTACTGGAAAACATAGCTCTCTCTAGTTTTTATCTTTTATTGTTATGCAGTGATGTGGTAAGCTCACTTACATAGCAAGATAAAAGGATGAAAAGGTTGCCACATTGTGGGTTACTTAACCAGTTAGTCGAACTTTATTAGATAAGTGTTGCTTGCTTACTGTCTAGGATGGAAGAGAGGGAAAAATTCATGCATGTTTCTGATGATGTCACTCCACATCACGTTGCATTCGTTTACAATGTATAATATCCCTTCCCCTTTACTTTAACAACAAACTTTAAACATTAACACTTTTCCACTCTGAACATAAGTTACAATGCAAAACAAGATCAAGGATAGATACTTAGACAGCAAAATGGCTTATGTGCAAGAACTGGAAGGGATGCCATTGCAAGTGATTGTATGGCTATTATTAGATAGATAGCAACAGAACCAGGCCTTACCCAGCTATATGACATGGAGTGGCATTGGAAGATAGTGTTGGTAAATGTTAGAGTTGCTAGTTCAGAATGAAGCTATTCCGGAAGACTTTCCCCCCACCAATCATGATGACATCATTTGACCTTTGATCCATCATTTTCAAACCTGTGCACAATAAAGCCACCTTTTTTTGGTTTAATATGAGACTCGAATATTTTGGTGGAAAGCTTTCCAAACTGATCCCTGTAACCTATGCATCCCAGGACACTTAAAGGGCAATTTTGCATGGCCAATCATCGTATCCTGTACACCTTTGGACTGTGGAAGGAACCTGGAGCAACCGAAAGAAACCCACGCAGATACAGGGAGAACGAGCAAACTCCACATAGACAGAGACACAAGTTGAGAATCCAGGTCCCTGGACATGTGAGACAGCAGTGCCAAGCACTGTGCCACCATGCTGCCCAATGCAATGTTAAAGCAGTAATTAAGAAGTGGTTCAACCATGGAGCAAGACAGAATCAATATTATCACAAAATAATAATGTCCATTTCATTTACACTAGTTTTAAAAGTTATAATATTAACATTATCAGCTACCAACATACCACAACATTTAATATGTTGCAAAGATTTTCACAGGCAGACCAGTGGAAGTTCTCCCCAACATTATATTTGGGAAAATAGCTTTTATTTTTAAAGACAATGTTTCCTTTGAATAAACTTGACTGAGCTATCAAAACCTAGCAATATTGCCACCCAGCTTCAGTATTCAGTGGATGCAAAGACATAACACTGGGATAAACCTTACGTTAGATCTGGATTTGGGGTTATGTCAACTTAACTTCAGTAGTTTATAATAACCTTTACTCATCTAATTTCTTTGCTCAGAATGACAATTCTCCACTTTCTTTTGCAATAGCAATGAAACCATTGGTTATATATACTAATATATTTTGCATTAACAAAAGTGTCTCCAGGGGGACAAAAAATGTGCTGATCCTCAACTTTACACACTATTCAATGCAGCCTTCGACATGCATACAACCTGCCAATCCTGCTCCTGAACCAGCTGCCGGGAGATGCACATAAACAGCATGGGTTGGCTCAGCTGCTATTTTCTGTCGCTCCTTTCATCATTTTACAATTCTTCACCCCAACCCCCAGCCTCATTGCTCAGCTTAGACTGGAATTTTGCCACGTAGGGCACCATAAGGGGGAACTTCTGTCCTACCATTCCTTGGCACAGTATCTTATTCAAACAAAGCACTAAGCCACTTGTCAGCAAAACATCAGCTTTTTTCAATAAAAATAGCATTTAATTAAAACTGTGTACTTAGGCAAATGGGTAAACACTCAACTGAACATTGTTCTGGAAGGAGGCAAGATTTTTGCTGTAATCCAGCGAGACATGTGCATATGTTTCCACTGGTACATTCTGTTCAGTTCTTAATATTTCCACCCATGATATTGATGCTCACAGATATATTTTAAAAGACAATATGCCAGATATCACTTTGCACAAGCCTACAGTTACTTATCCTTATTTACTGTCAGACCTTCCACATTTTGAATTAAAAAGGAATATCCTCTCAGGTTCAATCCTAAACTTCCTTCCCACCCTGATGATCTGCATCCTAAATATGGCAACAAAATGTTTCTTCTAAAGCATTGGTATCTGGAAGAGTGCACATATTTAAAACAAAATAGAGTGTGACCGTATAGAACACAAGTTTTTCTCTTCCCCCTCCGCTCTCCCCTAAGTTCTCCTCACTCTTGGTTGTATGATCTTACTCGCAGAATTAGTTCTGCTCCTATTCATCAGCTGATTGACAGAAGGTATGCAACAGCAGATTAGCAAAAATTCTCCCTCAAAATTTTCACGTATTTCAGGGCTGAAATGAGTAATTTAGAGTGAGGAACTGAACCAATTACTACATGGCACCATGAAGCTATTACCCTATTCAACATATTTCATATCTATATATTTTTATCCCATGCAATTAAAGCAATTTTCTAGAAAAATAATTCTTACCAAGTGACAAAAGACAGGCGACACAAATATTTACCTGCCATGCCTTAATCACAGACAGTGGAGCCCACACATTTATCAAATTCCTCGAATTTCATTTAGCAATTATAACCTCCTCATTCTTTGTATTTTCTATTCTGAGAATATACATTTGGACAATAATTGTTAAGTTTACATTCATTTATTACTCATTTGTTCTTATAAATACATTAGTCATCAGCATAATAGCTCTGAGCTAATGCAATATAAGTAGCATTTTCTATAGAAAGTTCCATTTTCTATCTTACTAATGCAGACATCTGTTACGGCTTTCATTTACTGAGTTTCATGACAGAAAGATCTTGCGTTTATATAGTGCATTACCAGATTTGCAGAATCTTCTAAAGAGCTTTACTGACTTTCAAAGCACACCCATTATTACATAAGTAGCAGCCAACCTGTGCTTGGAGTTGTAAAAAGAGCAAAATGAATAGCTGATCAGGACATTTTGTTTTACTGGTTTTGCTAGGAAGAGGAACTTTGGCCAAGACACAAAGAACTTTCTGCTCATCTTCAAGTATTATCATGGGGATCTCTGATTTCCAGCTAAGCAGGCAGTAGGGGACACAGTTGGAAGCATCATATGAAAAACAGCACATCTGAAGTGTAAGCAGTTACGTGTTCAAATCTGTAGCAGGTGTTGAACCTATAACCTTTTGACTCAGATGCAAGTATCACCAACCATGTCAAGCTGACACACTCTACAGTCAGTTAATCAGGTTTTAGCAAATAGTCTCCCAAATGTTTAGAACCTGGAGACAAGTTTCTTTTACACTATTTATTCAGCAAGGAAAAACGTCAGACCTCCTTGCTATTTTACAAGTAATGTAAAATAGCTTCATGATAATCCATTTAAATTTACTGAAGGGAACAATATGCACAGAAAAATAAATGTTATATGAATATAGAAGGCTTTTTATCTAGCCACCTAAAGAGATTTTGTGATGCAGTGGGTAGCATCAGTATCTCCTCTCCATGTTCATGTTCTGCTCCAAACTAGATGGCCAAAGAAGGTGTATTCATAACATGGCTAAACAGGCAAATCAACCAACAAATCCTTCCAACACCCACCAGTGGTTGTTGGGATAGATTCATGATCAACCATATGATGGAAGGAAATTAGAGCCATCACCATCCATAGCTCCAGGCTACAATACAGATGTAAAAGTGCACATTGTCAGCACAACTTATAGTGTTCCTGAATAAACTGTAATAGGCTGCCACCTAGCCTTTTTAGGAACTTGGAGAAATTAATACTTTTCAAAACAATGACAACCTTTTTCCTTTTACCCATTTAGCAAATTAATCCATGATCCTTACTCACTAAAATACACTACTGTACATTGTATTTGAACCACATTCCTACAAAGTGATTTAGATTTGATACAAATTTAACTGAATGTAACATTCAGCTAATGTAACTTTCAGTGAATATAACTGTACATTATATCCTCATATTTAATTGTCATATGATCAAAATTTGGATTGCAAGAGAGACATTAAAGATAAAAAGGCTCCAAACTATAAGATATCTGTCAAATTTGTTCCACCTTTCACTAAGGGGTCTCCAACAGGATACAGGATAGGCAACTTAGGACTGAAGTGAGGAGAAACTTCTTCATTTAGAAGAGGTAAACCTATGGAATCCTCTACCACATAAGGCTGTGGAGGCCAATTCACTGAATATATTTAAGGAGGAAATAGACTTTAGATGCTGAAGATATCAAGGTTTTGGGAAAGTGCAGGAGAGAAAAAGGATTAGCTGTGATCATATCGAATGGCAGGACAGGTTTGAAAGGCCAAATATTTCTAGATTCTAAAAAACGTGCATTCATAATTCTCTTTTTTCCTATTCACTCACAGGATGTCTCCAACATTTATTGTTCATCCATAAGTGCCCTTGACTTAAATACATTTCAGAGGGCATTTTAAGAGTCAACCACACTGCTAGAGATCTGGAGGCGCATGTAAGCCAGATGAAGTAAGAATGTCTCATTTAATCTCTCCTAAAGGGAATTAGTGAACCAGATGGATTTTTAGCAACAATTAGCAATGGTTTCATGGTCATCATATAGGCTTCTAATTCCAGATTTTTACTGAATTTAAATTTCACTTTGTTGTGGTGGGATTTGAACCTGGGTCCCCAGAGCAGTACTCTGAATCTCTGGATTGCTAATCCAGCAACAACACCACGATGCCGCTGCCTTCCCACATTGCTTTACACATGCTCACAAAACATAAAATTGTCAAGAATTAAATGCTAATTAACTAATAAACAAACTGTGACAACCAAGACAAATAATATAGTTCAGGGTAGGCTGTGTTTTTTATTTAAGGAAAATACCAATATATGTAACATATCAGGTTGTTGAGTTTCCCTACCCTCCAAGCAGCTCTTTGGTAATGCAAGTGAAAGACAGCCTATGGATGCATAACATTTGAGCTGAAAGTTATCATACAATTTCAAATAAACTATCCAAAGAAATCTGTCCTCTTGAATTCCAACAGCAAAAGTTAATGGCACAGCCTTCCACTTCTGTCCCTCAGGCTGCCGATAAGATAAACATCTCAAATTCTAACAAATTATTAAATGTGGTCTCATATCTGCATGCACTAAATCCAATCTTTTTATTAGTAGCTTCCATCTCACTAAAGAAGTTTTCAAGCCAATCCATGTCCAACAACTGGTTTTGAAAACACTGCTCACATTTTGACAGATTTTGCAAATTCTCCCTGTGTCTGTGTGCTCCAGTTTCTTCCCACAGTCAAAAGGTATGTGGGTTAAGTGGATTGGCCGTTATAAATTGTCTCAGTGTCAAGGGGACTAGCTAGGGTTATGGGGATAGGGCCTGTGTGGAATTGTGGTCAGTGCAGACTCAAATGGGCCAAATGAACCCCATCTGCACTGTATGATTCTACGATTTTAGTTGCGATAAACTCCACAACAGCACTGGAGACAATCCACAACATTCTAAAACAACCAACATTATTAAAAATCAATTCATTCTACCTCCCAATATCCATGATACTCATACAATGTCCACATCTTCACCATCAACACATCAGTTTCTCCTTGGATCATACATTATGTAGCAAGTTTTGTTAAAATAAAATTCATTAATTTTGAGATGAGTTGTTTATAAATGAACAGATAAACAGACTAATAAACAACAGCAAAAACATTACCTCTACCCACTTTCAGCAGCAGAGGTAATAAAATATTCGTAATACTGTTTAATCTAACACAACCTACATGAGTAATTGGCATTAATAGCTTTAGGAAGATGACACTTGTCCAAATTGGCTTGGCCTCCACGTTTGCAGAGCAAATAGAATTAACCCTCAGCCCCAATACTTCACCATTTAACAAACAATATTTTTGCTCCTGACTCCACCTATCTGCCCCCTTCACCACCAAACGCAACCAACTTATTTACAACAATTGGCCAAATATGATCCCTGGCATATAAGACATGCACGATTAACGAAAGGAATAGAGGTTGGAGCAGAACCTAACTCTACCAGAGTTCTATTCAATGGAAATGGTCAAAGAGGATGGAGAGTAGCATACCCAAATTCCCTCAGAGCTTTCAACAGATACACAACAATAAGGCTTAGCAACATCCACATGGTTGCCACATGCCATGCTGCATCAGAAAAAAATTCAAACGAAAACTAATCCCAGAATGATAGGTTAGCAATTGGTAATCTCGTGGCAGTAGCAAAGCACCTCATAAAGAGAGATATCCTACTTTGAAATCCTCCCTTTCTACTAGGTATAAAGTCAAGGTTCATAAATACATAGAATCCCTACACTGCAGAAGAAAGTTGTTCAGACTTCAAAAGAGCACCTCACCCACGTCCCTCACAACATGCCATATATATCCAAATTTTGTTGCAATTTTAACAGCAAAGTTATTTGCCCTTGCCTTTATTACAGGGCAAATCTGAAAGCTTCTGGCATCTGCACACGCACAGTTAAACATGGAAATCCAAAAGTTGCTGCCAAAGATACCAGGCTCTTTGGAAATCTACTGAAATACTTGTAATAGTGGGAACTTGGGGTACCCACACATTAGTTGAGCACTAAAAATGACTCAACTAATTAGGTTGCCACATTTAAGAGAGAGTTTTTAAATCATAATGATAATTATAAATGAATAATCTAACGCTAAAAAAATTAACAAGTTTCATTCACAAAGAAAATTTTCACACTGAGAATTCCTTTGATAGCATTGTGTGATACTACCACTAGATTTTGAACAGAAGTAGCAACTCAAAACTGGGTAGCATAAAATTGTTTTCTTTAGAGCAGAGAAGGCTGAGGGAGACATAGGTGAATAAGATTATGAGCGGTATGAACAGGGAGAATAGAAAGCAGCTGTTCCCCTTGATTGAGAGGTCAGTAACAGGGAGAGACAGTTTTAGGGTGAGGGGCAAGCAATTCAGAAGGGATTTGAAAAAAATTATTTTCACTCAGAGGATGATAAGAAGCTGGAATGCACTAAGAAGGTAGTGGAGTCTGGAAACCTTACAAACTTAAAAAAAATTTTGGATGAGCGCTTGAAATATAAAATGCAGGGATTTAGGCCAAGTGCAGTTACAGTTATTGTCAGTGCACACTCAAGGGCTGAAGGGCCTTTTCTACACTATACAACTCTACTTGCATGCCAAATAGCAAAAGCAGCATGCAACAGACAGTGCCAAGTGATCCCACAACTAACAGATCACATCTGAAGTCTGCAGTCCAACCACATCCAATTGTGATTAGTGGTGGTCAATTAAACATCGACATGCAGGAGACAACTCCACAAATGTCCCCTTTCCTACTGATGGGTGAACCTATAATGTTTGTGTACCTTTAAAAAAGTTCTTAAATCATTATCTCTGTATCTCTCAATTTCATGGTTTCTCATTGCTGCTGGCCTGTTTATTAGATTCCTTTCATTGCTTCTTAAGTGGTTTAAACTGGGGCCTTGCCCCAATTGGTTTTTTGACTCTGCATTATTAGAAGGAAAACCAGTTGGCAGGTCAGGTGACACTTTAATTTTCAGTTCTGAACTGCAGGTTAGTTTTAGAAGGGACAGCAAGCTGAAAGAAAGTGGTTCTCTCTCTTTTTCCCTGTTTTATTTGGAAATTCTGCTGAAAACAAGGTCTTGCCTTCCTGGATTAGAAAATCTGTTGTTGGTGGCTGGACTAAAGTCTACCTTAGGTTCTGGGAAGCTGTTTTAAGTGCGTCACGAGCATTACTAGAATTTACAAGACTAAGAGTTTTCGATTCTCCAACCAAAGGGCTCAATTCCAGTATCACGTGAGCTTCTCTTTGCAGTGTTGAACCTATTTAAAGAGTTTTGTCTATGGATGGTTTTGGTTAGATTGGAACATCTTAGATATCTTTGTTAAGAATTATACATTACTGTGGTTGTTTAGTTTGTAATTGATAAAAGTTATTACTAATTTTCTTTGCACACATGATGTAGAGGTGCCAGTGTTAGATTAGGTCGGACACAAGAAGAAGCCTTAGAAAACCATGTTAAAGTCCAACAGATTTATCCGGAATCACAAGTTTCCAGAGCGTTACTCCTTCATCAGGTGAGTGGACCTGATGAAGGAGCAACACTCCGAAAGCTTGTGACTCCAAATAATCTTCTTGGACTTTACTCTGTTCATACATGTTAACTATAATTTTAATTAAACTTCCTTTGATGAAAGCACTCTAGTGGGTCATCTGAATCATATCTGAAGTGAAACATATCATGTTTATCCTAGCCAAATTCAAGGTGCAATACTTATGATGCAGATTGTCTCCATAAAACACCTTGGAATCTCTGACCTTGACCATAACAAGTCCAACATACCAGCTCAAAAGACAAAGCTGAAACGTTTGCAGTCATCTTCAGGCAGAAGTACATCGTGGATCATCAAATTCAATATCCTCAGAGGTCCCCCTGCTTCACAGATGCCAGTCTGCAGCAAATTTGATTTGCTTCACATGATGCCAACAAGAGACTGAAGGCACTGGATACTGCAAAGGCAACAGCCTGGCAACAATCTAGCAATACCACTGAGGACCTCTCCTTCAAACTAACCAAACTCACCCCCCTCACCCACATTCCCCCAACCCCCACTAGCCAAGCTGTTCCAATACAATTACAACAATTAGCCACTACTTAAGCAATGTGCAAAATTACTCATGTATTATGCACAAAAGCAGGACAAATCCATCCCAACAGTCTGCTCTTGATTATCAGCAAATAGTGGAGGGAGTTGTGAAGCATGCTATCAAGCAGTAATTACACAGCAATACGCTGCTCAATATGCTAAATTTGAGTACTGTCAAGGTCACAGCTACTGACCTCATTAAAGTCTTGTCCAAACATGCACAAAAGAGCTCCAAGGATGAGGTAAGAGTGATTGTCCTTGACATCATGACAGTGTTTAATCGAGTGTAGCATCATGAGGTTATAGCAAAACTGATGTCAATGGGAATCAGGGAGAAAATCCTTCACTGGATGCAGTCGTGCTTAACACAAAGATTGGAGGTCAATGATCTCAGTTCCAGGACATCACTGAAGGAATTCCTTATGAGAGCATTCTTCGCCCAACCATTTTCAGCTGCTTCACAATGCCTACCCACATTCTCGCCATGCCCCCTTCCCTCAAAAAAATTGGGTCAAAAGTGGGGATGTTCATTGATGATTGCACAATGTTCAGCAAATATTGAAGCAGTTCTTGTCCGAGGGCAGCAAGACCTGGACAAGATTTAGGCTTGGGCAGGTTAAGTGGCAAATAACATTTGTGCCACAACACCATCAATGACAATGACAATTTCCACAAGAGATGGCACAGTGGCTAGTGGCAAGCACTGCTGCCTCACAGCACCAGGAACCTGGGTTCAATTCTGGTCTCAAGTTTATATATTCTCCCCAAGTCTGTGTGGATTTCCTTCAGGTACTCCGGTTTCCTTCCACATTCCAAAGATGTGCACATTGGGTTGATCAGCCATGCTAAATTACCCCTTTGTGTCAAGGGAACAAGTAGAGTAAATATATGGGGTTAAGGGTATAGTACCTGGGTTGGACTGTTGTTGGTGCAGGCTCAATGGGCTAAATGGCCTCTTCCTGTACAACAGGAATTCTAAAAGGGGATGTAACCATCTCCTCTGGCCACTCCATTCTTTACCAACGATGAATCCCTCACTTTCAACAGGTTGGAGGTTATCATTGACTGGAAACTGAACAGGACTAATTGAGATAAATAAAAGCAAAATAATGCGGATGCTGGAAATCTGAAACAAAAGCAGAAAACGCTGGATAAACTCAGATAGTTTGGAAGCATCTGTGAGAAGAAACAAAGTTAAAATTTTGAATCGAAGTGATACTCTACAAAACATGATTTAGTTCATTTAATTATTATTTACAACAGTATTTATCCACATGATAAATACTGTTGCTACAAGGGCAGGTCAGGGCAGGGAAGCTAGCAGCCAGATCCATCTAACAATTAGGCAAATGAGATTTTGGCCTTTATTGCAAAGACTTTAAAAATATGGAGGCTTTCTTACAATGATACAAGGTGTTGGTAAGACCTCACTTGGAATACGGCATACAGTTTTGGTTCCCTTACCTAAAAAAAGGATATAGTTGGAGATAATTCAAAGGAAGCTCTTCAGGCTAATTTGGAAGAGTGAGGGGTGATCTTATTCAAACATCTTAGATTCTGAGGGGGTTTGATAGATGATGTAGTGAGATGTTTTCATGAGAGGGAGAGTCTCAAACAAGGGAACATAGCTAGAGGGTGAATCATTTGAAGGGCCTAAAGGGCCAGTCATTTGAAACTGAGGTGCACAGAAATTTCTTCCGAGGATGGAATTCTCTGCCCCAAAGGATGATGGAGGCTGGATCACTATAAATATTTAAAGTGGAGGTGGATAAATATTTGATAGATCGAAGAATAGAGGGCTATAGGGAAATGGCACAGAAAGAGTTGAAGCCAGCATAGATCAGCCATGACTGTATTGATGGTGGGGCAGACTTGAAATGTCTGGTGGCCTATTTCTGCTCCTACCTCTTGAGTTGTGTTGGAATTCTGGAGAGATTAGCTCACCTCTTGATTCCCAAAGTCTATTCACCATCTACAAGACACATCAGGAATGTGATGGAGTCCTCTCCAGTTGCCTGGATGAGTGCAACAACAGCTTTTAAAGAAGTTCACCACCATCTTGGACAAAATAACTAGCTTGATTAGCATGCTATCCACCTCCTCAAACATTCTCTCCCTTCACCACCAACATACAGTGACAACAATGTGTTCTATACACAAGATAACAGCAGCAACTCACCAAGGTTCGTCCAACATCATCAACCAAACTCCAACTTCTACCACTAAGAACAACACCACAATCTACAAGTTCCCCTCAAAAAGACAACGTACTGACTTGAAACTATATTACTGTTTCTTCACTGTCTTCTAACAGTACTGAGAGTGTATCTACACCACATGGACTGCACAGCTCAGCCCCATCTTTTCAAGGCAATCAGGAATGAGAAATAAACGTTCACCAAGCCAGCAAGGCCCACATCTCAAATGATTAAGTAAAAAAAATACACTGTCTCTTGTCTCCTGCTCAGTTTACTAGCGGTAGCTCCTTCTGCCCACAGTTAGTCCTGCACTCAAAACACTTTCCCTCAACAATTTCAACCTATACACAAGTCCTTTGAAAATTTCTACAGAATTTTTGTTTAGATTTTTAAATGTATGTAGCCAGCTAGCTGAAAAAAGAGCAGGATCAAAGAACATTTAAGCACTTTGAGTCATTGGTTGATCTAAGATAAGTTGGTTTGAATTTGGTTACTGAATTCTAATTGCTAGCTTCTCCTACTTACCTATACATAATGTTAGTCAAATTGAACCAAAAAAATTTTCACGCTGTAAATAAATTTATAATATGACATGAATTGTACACAAGTTTTTTTTATTTTTAGTTAAATTACTGAACATTCAAGATATGGTCCTTAATTCAATTGCTCCTAAAACTGTTGCAATGAGATAGAATTTACAACCATACAGGAATAATATGTTACCATTTCAAATCAGAATCATTTTCCAAAAAGTAAATAAATACTCACCGTGCCCCATCTGCCTTCCAGCTGACTTTATATGGCTTTTGTTCAAGAAATTTAATGTTTTGTTTGTCCATGGAAACAGGTTGGGCTCCAGGAAATCCTGCCCTGAATTAATAGAGATTCTATTACTGTGCAGTCACAGAAAATATACAAAATATGCATCTTCCAATTTGATCTGGGGAAGAATGGGTTGAAGTAGCGACACTCATAACTTTGCCATTCCTTTTTAAAGGTCATCTTTAGGGTGTCAAAGGTATGTTGCAGAGCAAAAAAGCAGCACAAATTCAAATTTGCCATTATTTCAAATATTTATTCTTAATGAGAGAACAGAGGATGCCAAACTAATCAGCTAGGCAAGAATTTACAAAGAGCATATCCCTCTTTGACTGTTTTTCCTTTAAAATTGATCAAAGTAGAATAAAAATATTACAAAGCACAGTAACTAGATAAACTTGATAGTTACCATACAAAAGCAAAACTGAAAGCTGAAAAAATTTTAAATAAAATCAGAAAAACGCTGGAAATACTTAAAAGGTCTGCCTGCAACAGATGAACTTTCTCGAACAGAGGGCAGTTAGAAATATAATAGGTTTTGCATAAATTGGGGAGAGCTTGGAAGATCAATAGAGAAGGTCTATTATATAGTAGAGAACAGGAGAGATTAAATGGCAACATTTTTGTTGCCAATAAAAAATGTAACAAAAAGCCAAAGGTAGTGGGAATGGGCACAGCAAAGAAACAAAAAAATTTGTCCAGATGAGGTGTGAATGACTGCACAGCAGCTGCCCAAAATAACATGATTGAATAAAGAAACAAACAATACCAATCAAAACAGCCATTCACACCTCATCTTTTGATTTGTCATATGTATTAGGATACAGTAAAAAATAGTTTCTTATGTGTTATACGGACAAAACATACTGTACATACAGAAGGAAAGGAGAAAGTACAGAATGTAGTGTTACTGTCATAGCCAGGGAATAGAGAAAGAGCAACTTAATGTGAGATAGGTCCATTCAAAAATGTGGCAGCAGGAAATAAGTTGCTCTTAAGTCAGTTGGTACGGGATCTCAGGCTTTTGTATATTTTTCCCAACGGAAGAAAGTGGAAAAGAGAATGTCCGGAGTGTGTGGGGTCCTTCATTATGCTGGCTATTTTGGTGAGGCAGCGGGAAATGTAGGCAGAGTCAATGGATGGATGATTGATGTGCTTGATGGATTGGCTCCATTCACGACCTTCTGAAGTTTCTTACGGTCTTGGGCACCACAGGAGCCATAAAAGCTGTGATATAACCAGAAAGAAAGCTTCTTGTGATGCAGCTGTAAAAGTTGGTGAAAATCGTAGCTGACATGTGGGGGGATACTTCTGTCTTGTCAACTATAAGTACCAATTGTTTATCCAATCCTTACATTTCGAGTATCAGTGAGGGTGTTGGTTCCTTGGAAGAGTGCAATCAAAGCCAAGTTCATGACACCAGGAGAACTCCTTCACAAAAGGTTACTAATAATATGAAATACAAAAATCAAAACCCTGCAAATGCTGAAGATCTAAACCAAAACAAAGAATTGCTGGAAATACTCAGCAAGTCTGACAGTGTTTGTAGAAAGAGAAACAACTAAAGTTTCAGATTATTTCACAACTGGATAACTCTCTCCACAGATGATGCTAGACCTATTCAGCATTTTCTGTTTTTATTCAACAATATGTAATTAGTTCACAAAAAAGTTACTCACCTTTCCCATCCACAATACTGCTGACATTTCCTTTGGATCTCCCCTAATTTGGATTGGATTGTCAACTGCGTTACACCTTTAACTTGCATACCCTCCAGAAAAACTGCTCCCTTTTTTAAGGAAATTAAACAACTGTGGTAAATCAATGTTAGAAAAGATCTGACTATTCAAGCAATCAAATGTTTTTGTTATATGTAACAGCCCAAACTACAAATCGATGAAAAATTAATAAAATAATTGGATGAGCTAAAAGGTTCTTTAATTATTACATGTTTTCTTCCATTCTAATTTCACTCATTCATCAAACTTTAAGCTAATTGATCCATTTACAACATATCTAATATTTCTAACAAATTGTGAATGCAAATTATGATGCATATGAAATAGTATGTTGTGGCAGCATTCACTAATTAAACTAATTTTGACTGGCTTTGATATTCTTCCCCATAATCCTATATCATTGCAACTCAAGTACTTACCAACTTAATTCGTTCTTTTCTCCTTTTGCATGGGCTGGAGCCTGAAGAGCCAGGTTCTGAATCTTTACTGATCCTACATCCATCATCATCAACATTTCCATCATCATCCTCATAACACCAATCTGGTCTTTCTGGTGGGGGAGGAGCATCTTCTACCTCACCATAGCGACTGAAAAGGTCCTGCAGGTACTCCCCTTTATAAATGCCAGGAGGTCTTGCTTGAGCAAAAGTAGCAACTGCTGCTTCAATGCTAGATAATACAAAAGTATAGCAGTTACAGATCTCACGAAAGAAAGTGAATTGTAAAATAAGTCGAATTGGAATCCGGTTTCAAAATCTTAAAAACAAAACAGTATCAGCAACAATTTAATCCAGGCAGTTCTTAAATCAATAATTCGCAACAGGTCAAGTTAAAGCAAAACTGTGGTAAAGTAATACCATTCTTCATTGAAGAACTTCAATTTCCAGGTTAGATACCTGAAACTAGCTGCAATCAATTCTCTTGTGCTCAAATGCACACTTTTCAAATCACCAAAGGTCTACTGTATAGCTATACAATGTTGCAACGTGTAGGCAGTTAGTTGGTGTTCACAAAAAGACCATGGCAATTTTTTTTAGTATATTTTTAAAGTTTATTTATTAGTGTCACAAGTAGGCTTACATTAACACTGCAATCAAGTTACTGTGAAATATTTTAATTTGTATACAAGCATATGAAAATTTAAAATTTAAATACACCTGGCTTTTGAATAGAATGCTTTAGCCCTGCATCAGCTTTTGATAGATTTGGTGTTATTCTGCATAGAAGGGGTTACAAAATCAGTTCCACATGCAAGTCTTAACAATACAGTTACAAAACACACTCCACTGTCAATCAGTTAGGTCAGTTGGCTGTTTTGTGATGTGGAACCAGCAGCGTGGGTTCAATTCTCGTATCAGCTGAGGTTATTCACGAAGTTCCACCTTCTCAACCTTGCCCCTTACCTGAGGAGCGTGATCCACAGGTTAAATCACCACCAGTCAGCTCTCCTCCTTCTAAGGGGAGAGCAGGCTATGGTCATCTGGGACTATCGTGACTTTCCCTTATACTGTAGAACTATTTGAATTCATTCCTAAATGTGGAACAACAGAAATACAAAACAAGAAGTATTTTTTTACTGAATTGTCACATAATCCTAATTGCTCATATAAAAAAAAATTTGCAGAATACCCAATGATGCCAGGCACATAACTCATCAAAATCAAATCAATGGTAGTTTTACCTGTGAATAAACATCAAAGCCTTGACTATTTCATTTGTATCATATGTGAGGAATTTCATAAATTTGTGTTCTGTTTAATGAAAAATGATTAGTTTGGAGACAATATAATGGCTTTATTCTGGAGACTTACCATGGAGGAAGGCTTCAGCATATTCCACGTGAAGGTGGACAATTCAAAAGGCAGTTTTCATTGAGTATGCATGTGCATTCATCAAGTAATTTTAGGAGTCAAAAAAGTGCCAGTTTCAGAAATAATCCACAAGTAAACCATCGATATTCAGTCCACACATGTGGTTTAATTCCCTGTATAACATTTAGGATTATGCAACAAATCAGTAGAATACACTTCCCCTTTAAGTGGATAAACAGAATCAAAAAAATGTTGCCCACTTGTTTTATTAAACCACAATATCATTTGAAATTAGAACTTCTACTGTAAACTAGGAAATATAATTAGCACCAAAAAAAAATCTCAACACCAACACATTTGCAAGGAGCCATCATCAGCATTACTGAGATCTACTGATACACTCAAGGGTAAATTCTAGATTACAAAAATCAATTACCTCCAATCCATCTTCTCCACCAAATAAGCACAAATAAGGAATCCAGTTCGATTGAAGCCATGTGTACAGTGTACTCCTGCAAAGCACAGATTTCCAATAAAAACTTTAAACTTCAAAAAGATAAACATTTTCAGTATATTTAGATTTCTTTCCCAGTTAAATGTAAAAGGTAGCTCTCTGAAAAGTCAGCTAGTTGATCGAACAACTAGCAAGTTAGCTGATCTCAGCTAAGGCAGCACTATGAGTAGTGTTTTAAAATTCATTTATAGCAGCTGAGTGCCACTGGCTAGACCAGCATTTATTGTACATTTCTAGTTGCCTTTGTGAATGTGCTGGTGGTGAGCCACCTTCTTGATTCACTGAAGTCCAAGTGCACCAAACAGTGCTGTTAGGGAGGGGGTTGGTGGGATGTCAATAATCTCTCCCTCAACTTCAGTAAAATAAAGGAGATAGTCACCAACTTCAGGAAGATAATGAAAGACATGCCCTGTTCACATCAATGGGGATGAAGTGGAAATGGTTGAGAGATTCAAGTTTCCTGATGTCCAGATCACAAACAACCTGTCCTGGTCCCTCAACATTGATACGATAATTAAGAAAACCCACCAATGTCTCTACTTTCTCAGGAGGCTAAGGAAATTTGGCATCTGCTACAACTCTCACCAACTTTACCAGATGCACCATGGAAAGCATTCTTTCTGGATGTATCAGTTTAGTATGGCTCCTGCTCTGACCAAGACCGTAAGAAAGTACAAAGAGTCACGAATGAAGTCTAGTCCATTTTTCAAACCAGCCTCCTACCAATTGACTGTCTACACTTCCTACTGTCTTGGAAAAGTGCCCAACATAATCAAGGACCCCATGCACCCCAGACAATGCTTTTCCACCACTTTGTCAGGAAAAAGATACAAAAATCTGAAGTCACGTACCAACTGATTCAAAAACAGTTTCTTCCCAAAATGCCATCAGGCTTTTGAACGGAGTTACTTTATATTAAGTTGATGTTCACTACACCCATGCTATGACTACAACACTACATTCTGCCCCTCTCCTTTTCTTTTCCCCTATTGTGCTCTATGAATGGTATGTTTTGTTTGTACAGCGCACAAGAAACAATACTTTTCACAATATACCAATACATGCAATACAAGTCAAATCAAATTTTCAGGATTTTGAACCAGTGTCAAGTGAAGGAATGACATTATATTTCCAAGTCAGGATGGTAATTGACTTGGATGTGGTGGTGTTCCCATGTATCTGCTGCTTTTGATCTTCCTTCTAGATGCTAGAGACCGTAGGTTTGGAAGGTACTGCTGAAGGAATCTGAGTGAGCTCCTGCAGTGATTATTCTAGATGGCATACATGACAGCCACTGTTACATTATCTGTGAAGTATTATTCTGCAAGTATGACTAAATCAGACTGTTGTTTGACTAGTCTGTGATACAACTCTCCCAATTTTTGCATAAGCCTCCAGATGTTAGTAAAGACGATTTTGCAGAGTCAACAGGGTTAGGTTTGTTTCCAGTACCTAGGTCAATGTTGGATGGTCTGTCTGGTTTCATTCCTTTTTGTTCCATTTGTAGTTGTTGAATACAATTGAGTTACTTACTAGACTATTTCAAAAGGCACTTAAAAGTCAGTCACATAGTTATGGATCTGAAGCTATGTATAGAGCAGACCAAGGATGACAGGTTTCCTTCCCTAAAGGACATTAGTGAACAAGATGGATTTTTTTTTTCAACAATGGTTTCATTGTTATCCAGATATTTTGAGTTTTTAAATTAAACCAATTGTCGTGATGGTATTTAAACCCGGGTCTGCAGAGCATTATCCTGGGTCTCTGGGCCACTAGTCAAGCGACATACCATTGTGCCACCTGCTACAATGGACCTACACACCATAAATGAAAGGGAGGGCCTAGATCAGCTGTACTTGCAATTGTCATTTAGCAACATATGCTGGAAATTCACGTGAGGATGAGCATTGCACAAGGACATAATGGAGTTCACTCATCATGCCCATAGTCATCTAGTCTTGGCAGAAAGTGTCAGCAAGTTAAATACATGTTGATGCATTAGAGACACTGAAAGATGATCACTATCCATAGAACCATATTCCAGAAAGGGGGAAACTTTAGTGGGAACACTAAATGTAAATAAACTAGTGAATAATCAAAATATATGAAATTACAATCTCTTGCTGTAAGCTAGAAAATACAAATAGAATGGAAAGCAAATCTTAACACCAAGCAGGATTATGCTGAGAAATTTCACTAAGAATACAACAATTTCCTTCTGCACAGTTCGAGTAATATATTGAAGAGAAGACCACTACTGGGGACAAAGAAAATGTGAAGAAGCCAAAGAATAATCATAACGTAGCCACTTCATGTATCAAGCTTAATACATGAGCTTTAATACAATACATAGTCAGCAATACATTTAAAAAAATATGTTTACTAAGCATTCACTAATACCTACCACAAGTCATGCTATCCTAAATTTAGTATATACTAAATTAAAATAAAGAAGGCAACAGTTCTCAACGTTACTTTTAGCGAGACATGGAAGTTTTTAGGAAAGGAGGTACCCTCTACAGTCTACCTCAAGTCAGATAATAGATACTCTTCAAACATTATTCATCTTTGCTTCTTGTTAGGTCACTGGTAACCCATATATATGGAATAGTTTGTCTACCATCAACTAGTTGTATAGATAATAATTAGAATTTCTATTTTGTTCTAGAATAGTTAGCCTTCTGCAAATACAAGCACAAGGCTGAAATTAAATGCATGACCTTTAATAGCCATTTTCATTCTCCAATTTAAAAAGAAATTCAGACTGAGAAAAGGCGGTTTCTAGTACAACACAATGGTGATGAACTTTCTTCAACATCACCATTGTGTTGAGAATACCTTCACACTGAGAAAAAGACAAGTAAATCCAAGCTCAGATGTATTTGCTTTTCTCCTTAATTTAAGTCAGGTTAAAATTAAAAATAAAATATCAAGTTGTTCCATTTAAATAAAGTAATCTCTAAAAAAAACTTGTAGAAAACAGACAACTTACAATTTACATTTGCAACTGGATAACTTCTATATAATTTTTAAGTACTAAACAATGAAGTAAGAGGTAGGGTAAGAAAAATCAAGGGAGAGAGTGGGGCAGGGGGAACAGACAAGTAGCAGGAGGTAGGTGGTAGCATAGAACATAGAACATTGCAGCGCAGAACAGGCCCTTCAGCCCTCGATGTTGCGCCGACCAATTAGGAAAAAGCCATGACCCTCCAAACTAAACCATTCTCTTTTCGTCCATAAACTTTCTACTAACCTCTTAAACACCACCAAACTTGGCGCATCTACAACTGCCACAGGCAAGGCATTCCATACCCTTACCACCCTCTGGGTAAAGAACCTATCTCTGATATCCGTCCTATAACTATCACCCCTTAATTTAAAGCTGTGTCCCCTCGTGCTAGCTTTCTCCATCCTAGGAAAAAGGCTATCACTGTCCACCCTATCTAAACCTCTAATCATCTTATATGTTTCAATAAGGTCTCCTCTTAGCTGCCTCCTTTCTAACGAAAACAACCTCAAATCCCTCAGACTCTCCTCATAAGACCTGCCCTCCATACCAGGCAACATCCTGGTAAACCTCCTCTGTACCCTCTCCAATGCCTCCACATCTTTCTTATAATGTGGGGACCAGAACTGCACACAATACTCCAAGTGCGGCCGCACTAGAGTTTTGTACAGTTGCAACATGACGTTGCGGCTCCGAAATTCAATCCCCCTACCAATAAAAGCTAAGACTCCATATGCCTTCTTAACAACCTTATCGACTTGATTGCCAACTTTCAGGGATCTATGCACATATACACCAAGATCCCTCTGTTCATCAACACTATTAAGAGTCCTACCATTAGCCCTATACTCTACACATTTGTTATTCCTGCCAAAGTGAATTACCTCACACTTTTCCACATTAAACTCCATTTGCCACCTCTCGGCCCAGCTCTGCAACTTGTCCAAGTCTCTCTGCAAACTATAACATCCCTCTTCACTATCTACCACTCCTCCGACTTTGGTGTCATCTGCAAATTTACTAATCCATCCTTCAATACCCTCATCCAGATCATTTATAAAAATTACAAACAGCAGGGGTCCCAAAACAGATCCCTGAGGTACACCACTAGTAACCGAACTCCACGATGAATATCTCCCATCAACCACCACCCTCTGTCTTCTATCTGCTAGCCAATTCCTAATCCAATTAGCTAAATCACCCTCTATCCCATACATCTGCATTTTCTGCAGAAGCCTTCCATGGGCCACCTTATCGAACGCCTTACTAAAGTCCATATATACCACATCAACTGCCTTACCCCCATCCACCTCTTTGGTCACTTTTTCAAAAAACTCAATAAGGTTAGTAAGGCACGACCTACCGTTCACAAAACCATGCTGACTATCCCCAATCAATTCATTTCTCTCTAAATAACTATAAATCCTATCCTTAATAATTCTTTCCAATACTTTGCCCACAACAGAAGTAAGAGTCACCGGCCTATAATTCCCTGGAAAGTCTCTATTCCCCTTCTTGAACAATGGGACCACATTCGCTATCCTCCAGTCTTCTGGCACTAAACCCGTAACCAACGACAACCTGAAGATCAGAGCCAGAGGCTCTGCAATTGCCTCTCTCGCCTCCCAGAGAATCCTAGGGTAAATCCCGTCCGGCCCAGGGGCTTATCTAACTTCAAACCCTCAAGAATATCTAACACATCCTCCTTATCTACTTCAATACTTGCCAGTTTGCAACCCTGTATCCCAGTGTTCTCCACAACTACATTTACATCTCCCTCCGTGAATACCGAGCAGGAAGCAAGTAGGCAGGGATTGAAAAAACAGAGCCGGGAAGGGCATAAAAATGAGTGAAGAGGAGCAAAGGCTGGGACACATTGAAAGCAAAGCAGCAGAAAAAAAGATACAGAGGGCAGGCATGTGGAAAATGGGGAGTAGCGGCATAGCAGTATTGCCATTGGACTAGAGACCAGGGCATGCTATGGGGACCCAGGTTCAAATCCCACCACACCAGATGGTGAAATGTGAATTCAATAAAAGTCTAACGATGACCATGAAACTACTGTCCATTGTGGTCAAAATCTGGCTCAAATAATATTCTTTAGGGAAGAAAATTATCTGCCCTTACCTAGTCTGGTCCAAATGTGACCAGACAAATAATGTGATCAACTTAAATGCCTGAACAAACTACTCAGTTCAAGGACAATTAGCAGTGGGTAATACACGTTGGTCCAGTTAATGAAGCTCACATATTCTGAATGAATAAAAAAAAATTGGGAAAAGGCAGCAAGAGAGAGAAAAAGACAAAATGAGACACTGATGGGAGGTAACGCAAATGACAGGGGAGAAAAGGAGAGCATGGAGGACAGAGCACATGGGGATAAACGCAGGGTGAGAATGAAGGAGAGCAAGGGATGGAGTATAAAGAAAAGATGGTTGATAGCTCCTTAACCTTGTCTGAGCTGAATATTGTACATTCTCTCGACTTGGTGTGTTTAACACCACAGGAGATTGTTATGTAATGTATATTCAAACAGTTTATGAAACTGATGCAGCACAATTGCATAATGTGTGAGAATATACATTATATGTTATTATTCAAAATGTACTTTTAAAATATACAATATAAAATAAGCACATTCAGGGAAGGGGAATGCCAATTCTGTTGTTTCTATGGCAACAGCCTTGATATCTTTCCAACAGATTTCTATTGATGTTATCGATCACACAGCTGGAAGGTGTCAGACAGTCATTGTAAAAATTGTCATCTGTCTTAGTAATAGGCATCTCTGTTTCTTTGCAAGATCCTCCTTCTTCCTAGTCTGATAATACTATGGCAGTCTCCAACAGAGTCTCTCTCCGAGAGAGAAATTACCGACCTTTGATACAGTTTTCATTTTTTTTCACCAAGTTCCTACTCATTCAGCTACATAGATCTTGCTGCATATGGATATATTTCCTCATGACAAAACCAGGATGCAAAACAATGTAAAGCATAGGAGACAACAAAAGGCTTCTAAAACCACACAAGAGTCATCATCAAATGTGCATCCTCAGAACATTAACTGTATCATAACGTGATAAAATACAACGTGACAAAAGATTTTTAGTACACAATGCTTTGAAAAGAAGAATATCAGGCCAGCTCCAGTCCTTAGGTCAAATAATGGTACTTTTGATCACTAAACAGTTGGAAAGTGTGGATGGAGATTGGAAATGGACAGAACGTAATTCGTCCATGTTGTTCCTTACCTTTAGGAGAGGTGGTTTGAGGGGGAGAAAAAAAGGCAACGTGGAAAGAAAAGTTAAGGGTGCCGGTAATTGGTTACATGGCATGAGTTTGTTTTATTTATTTAAGGAATATGGGCATTGCTGGCAAGGCCAGCATTTATTTTCCATTCCTAACATGCCTTGTTGCTGGCCTCCAATCACGTTAGTTTGTAGGGCTAAGACCACTATGTCAAAAAAAAAACAGCAGAAATAGAACCAACATGGCATCAATAAAAAACACTCCACAGGTCAAAATAAGTTTTTGCCTAAGAGTAATATCCAGGATATTGAGGATGCATGAGTCAATAATGGTAATTCTATTAAATGTTCAGAGAGATGGTTAGATTCTCTCTTGTTAAAGATGGTCATTGCCTGGCACTTGTGTAGAACAAATATTGTTTGCCACTCATCAACCCCATTCTGAATGTTGTTCCAAGTTCTGCAGGATGTAGTCATGGTCCCCTTCAGTTTCCAAGTAGTCGCAAATGGTACTGAGCACTGCTATCATTAGCAAACATTCCCAAACTTTATGATGGGGGAAGATCCTTGACGAGACAGCAAAGAATGCCTTTGGGCATTCCCTGAGAAACTCCTGCAGTGATGCCCTGGACTGAGACAACTGACCTCCAACAATCACTGCCACCTTCCTTGTGATAGATTGGCGCCAGCCAGTGAAGTATTTGTACTCTGATTTTCATCATTAGGACTTCTTGATGCCACACTTGATTACACATCATGATGTCAAGGGCAAATCACTCTCAACTACCTCCAAAATTCAACTCATTGGTCCAAATTTGGAATAAGACTGAAATGAGGTCTAGAGCTGAAAATGTTGATTCTACTGGGACCATAGCCTCGGTCAACAGGTTATTGGTAATTAAGTTCCACTTGCATAGAACTTACTAATTGGTTAAGAGAAGATGGATAGAACAGTATTTGTCTTTTAAAGGTAGAACATACTTGAGCAATTTTCCACATTACTGGGTAGTTGCCAATGTTATAGCTATATGAAACAGCTTAGCATGGGCACAGCTGGTTCTGCAGTGCAAGTCGGGATTTTGTCAGGGCACTATAACCGAGATTTTGTCCGGACTTGTAGCTTTCTCTACTCTGGTGCTTTCAGCTGTTTCTTGATATCACATGAAGTGAATTGAATTGGCTGAAGGATGATGGCATCGATAATCATGGGAACTCAGGAATGGGGATATTCATTCCGCCTTTTCCTCTCATTCGTTATTTGTCTGCTACCATTCAATGTCAGGATATGACAGAAAGACATGGTAGACATCAAGGTGGCACAGTGGTATCATTGTTGTCATGGCACCCAGGACCCAGGTTCAATTCCAGCCTCGGGTTAGTGTCTCTGTGGAGTTTGCATGTTCTCCCAGTGTCAGCATGGGTTTCCTTTGCGTGCTTCAGTTTCCTCTCTCAGTCCAAAAGACATGCTGGCGAGGTGCACTGGCATGCTAAATTCTCCCTCAGTGTACCTGAACAGGCACCAGAGAATTATGACTCAGGGATTTTCAGTAAGTTTGCACAGTTTTAATGCAAGCCTCCTTGTGACACTAATAAATAAATAAATAAAGAACAAATAAACTGCAGCGCTTTGGTCTGATCAGCTGGTTGTGGGATCACAGAGCTCCATTTATAACATGTTGCTTTCACTCTTTAGCATGCATGCTAAACATGCTACAACACAATCTTGTGTTGTAGCTTTACAGGTTGACACTTCATTTTTAGTATGCTGGTGCTGCTCCCAGTATGTTCTGCTGCACTTTACATTAAATCAGGCTTGATCCCCTGGCTTGACGGCAATGGTAGAGCAAGGGATATGCTGGGTTATGGGGTTACAGATTATCATTGAGTACATTACTGCTGCTGCTGATAACCTCATTGTTGCCCAATCTTGAGTCGCTAGATCTGTTTTGAATCTATTGCATTTAGTGTGGTAATAGTGCCATAATGGATAATGTTAAAGCCAAATAGTGTGGATGCTGAACTCTGAAACAAAAACAAAGTACTGAAAAATCTCAGCAGGTCTGAAAGCATCTGTGGAGAGAATTGAGCCAACGTTTTGAGTCTAGATGACCCTTCGTGAGAGCCAAGGGCAAAGGAATCAAAAAAGATTTATACTACGAGGATGGTTGAGGGGGAGCTTTAACAGGGCAAAGGAGAATGTAAATGAGGATGAGTATGTAATTGTAACGTGACAAAGGGAATGGACAATGCCCTCGGCATGAAGGCAGGATTTCAACTCCACATCTTCACAATACTGTGTGGTAGTCATTCCTAACCATACCATTATGGACAAGTCGTTCAGTAACTGCTTTACTGTTGAGAACAAACTCAGATCGGTTACTCCACATGTGGGTTTTATCACAACCTTCTACAGACCCCATCTAGCAGATAGATCCTTCTGAATTTCATTAGCAGTGATGCTACTAAGCCACTTTTAGATGTAGGCATTGAAATCTCCCTTCCAGAGTACACTTGGAGCTCTTGCCACCCTCAGAGCTTCTTCCAGGTAACGTTCAACATGGAAAGCATTAATTTATTAGCTGAGGAGGGTTGCAGGTAGTAATCAGCAGGCGATTGTCTTGTCTATGTTTGATGCCTTGAGAATCAATGTGGAAGGCCCTAGGAAAATTCCCTCCCAACTGTACACCAATGTCACACCTGTCTTGCCTGTGGGGCAGGGCATACCCAGAAATAATGGAGAGGAGGTTTGGTCTTTTGGCTGTAACATATGATTCAGTGAGCATGCCAATGCACACTGATGCTTGAGTAGACTGTGGGACAGCCCTCTCAATTTAGGCACAAGCCATTAGTTATTATGAGAACTTTGCTTGGCAGTTAAGTATGGTGCGCCTTTATCATGTACAGTCCTTAGGTCAGCGCCAGTTAGATGTCTGGTTTTATTCATTCTTTAACATTTTGTAGCAAATTGGTATAATTGAGTGGTGACACCTGTGAGGCCATTTCAGAGGCTTAAAGGAAAACAATTTCTACCATCCCACATCTCAACATTGAATAGAAAACAAGTCTATCCCAGCATCTTACTGTTGAAATGCCTGATTGTCATTATGTATTGCTGTTTATATTTTTTCATTTTATTCCCACGTTCAAAACCAGAGCAAGAAAGACTTGCATTTATATAGTTGTGAGAGGTGCTATCAGAACTCCCGAAGCACCTTACAGCTAATGAATTACCTTTGGAGTATAGAGAACATTGAAATGTCAGAAAAGGGCCATAATTTTCTAGTCTTTCTTAAACTCAGGGATGATGCCAGACAATTGGGGATTTGCAAATATTACTGCCTTATTCAAAGAAAGAGTAAAGCCCAGCAACTGCAGGCCAGTCATTATTATCTTGGTGGTGGAGAAGCTGCTATCTAGAAATAATTTGAGACAAAATTAATAGTCACAGGGGCAAGTACAGTAAATTAAGGAAAACCAACACAGATTTATTAAAGACAAATTTTGTTTAACGAATTTGCTGGAATTTTTTAATGAGGTAACAGAGACAATATGGTGTATGTGGACTTCCAAAAGGCATTTAATATAATGCCTTACACAGACTTGTGAAAAAAGTTATAGCTCTTGGAAGTAAAGGGGACAGCAACAACATGGACACAAAATCAGCTCAGTAACAATAGACAATAGCAGTTAATGAATGTTTTTCGACTGAAGAAAATTTATAGTAGAATTCCCCACGAGTCAACGTCAGGATCCCTGCCCTTCCTAATATACATTTATGACCTAGACATTGGTGTACAGGAATGGATGGTCATATGGCAGAGGAAATTTAATGCAGAGCAGTGTGAAATTATTTTATTTGGTTTGAAGAACAAGATGAAATAAAAGAAAGGGTATAATTCCAAAGTGGGTGCAAGGACAGAGCGATCTGGGTGTATATGTGCATAATATATTGAACACACCAGGACAGCTTGAGAAAGGGGTTAATGAAGCATACAAGATATTAGGCTTTATTACTAGGGACATTGAGTATTAAAGCAAGCAAGTTACGTGAAACATATAGAACACTGGGTCGGCCTCAAATGAAAAATTGCATCCACTGCCTGCAGTAAACAAAGATCCACGTATATAAAATATTTAGAGAGGCAATAAAACATTCAAGTGACTGTATTGCTTTCTCAGTCGAAAATTACCTGCAACGCTACACAAGGGCCATCTAGTGGTAATAAGTGAATTTGGTAACACTTAAAAGTACAAAGTAGATACTCTAAATTCCAATAACCTGTTTATAACGGACAGTGCAAATACAAGAGAGAAACATGACCATTTTAATGGCCAATAGGTGACAAATTCTGTATTTTATGATGCCAATTCTCCTTTATTAATTATAATCATTGTATCATGTTCCGTCCTCTTTTTCATCCTTAGCATTCCACACCTTCTTATCCAATATAAGACAGGAAACCTATTGTACTTCAACATTATAGATATATTTCACAGAACAAATCGGCCTCCCAGGTGGAGGATGTGGTTAAGAAAGCTTATGGTATACTGGCCTTCATTCATCAAGGGATTGAGTTCAGGAGTCAGGAGGTAATGCTGCAGCTTTATAGGACCCTTGTCAGACCACACTTGGAGTACTGTGCGCGGTTCTGGTCGCCTCACTATAGGAAGGACGTGGAAGCTATTGAAAGGGTGCAGAGGAGATTTACAAGGATGTTGCCTGGATTGGGAGGCATGCCTTATGAAGACAGGTTGAGGGAGCTGGGACTGTTCTCCCTGGAGAGACGAAGGTTGAGAGGCGACCTGATAGAGGTTTACAAGATGTTGAGAGGAATAGATAGGGTGGACTCTCAGAGACTATTTCCCAGGGCTGAAATGGTCGCGACGAGAGGGCACAGATTTAAGGTGCAGGGAAGCAAGTACAGAGGGGATGCTAGGGGAAAGTTTTTCACTCAGAGGGTGGTGAGTGAATGGAATCGGCTGCTGTCGGTGGTGGTTGAGGCGAACTTCTGGATGAGCATATGGGATCCAATGGGATTGGGGGTTATAGGTAGGTCTATGGCTGGATAGGTTTTGATGTGTTCGGCACAACTTGTGGGCCAAAGGACCTGTTTGTGCTGTAGTGTTCTATGTTCTAACTGTTGTAGCACAGAAGGAGGCAACTCAGCCCATTATGTCTGCACCAGACTCTGAGTGGTTCATTCATCAGGAGCCATTCTCCTGCCATCTCCACAGAAATCTGCACATTCTTCCTTCTCAGATAACGGTCTAATTTCTTTTTGAATGTTTTGATTGAACTTGCCATACTTGATTTAACACTTTTACCCAAAAATAGAGGGTTGCACTTTGCACAGAGTGCATGCTATCCTTCAAAAGAATGTTCATAGAATCATATAATTCCTATAGTGCAGAAGGAGACCATTCAGCCCCTCAGGCCTGCACCAACAACAATCCCACCCAGATCCTATGCCACAACTCTGCATACTTACCTAACTAATCCTTCTAACTTACACACCCTAGAACACCAAGGAGCAATTTACATGGCCAATCAACCTAACTCTCACATTTTTGGACCATAAGAGGAAACCCATGGAGACACTAGGAGAATGGCAAACTCCATACATACGATGACCCAAGCTGGGAATTAAATCCAGGTCCTTGGTGCTGTGAGGCAGCACTGTTAATCATAAGTATAGTATCGCGCAAAGGAATTAAAAAAAAAGACAAACTAGGGATTCCTTTTACATGACTCCAATAAGCATTAACAAATGCTTAACTGGAATGAGGAACATTGACTGACAGGAACAGGGGCAGGTCCTATAGTTCGTCAAGCCAGTTGCACCACTGAATTAGATAGATCATGGCTGGTTTTACATCAACTCAGTTTTGCCAACTTTGTTCCACATTGCTTGAAACTCTTACCTAATTAATGTACATCAGTCTCAGTCTTGACAATTTCAATTGGTCCACTGGCAAATTTTTAAGGGAGCAAGTTGTA
The DNA here is from genome assembly GCA_024679065.1 of Sphyrna mokarran. NCBI lineage: Eukaryota > Metazoa > Chordata > Chondrichthyes > Carcharhiniformes > Carcharhinidae > Sphyrna > Sphyrna mokarran. Next base: position 41,412,451 of record JAGIQG010000005.1, read on the forward strand.
AATTTCTACAATTCTATATGTATGAAAACCTGCTTTCTTTCTTAAATGTGTTCCAATTCTGTCTCCATGCTATGGAGTGCCCCGACAGAGGAAACAATTAGTTTGCATTGACTCTATTGAATCCCTTGGTCATTTTAAACACCTTGATTTAATCACCCCTCAAACTTAAACTGAATGCACTCCTGCAGATAAGTCTGAATAGGACTCTAACACAAATGAAGCACTACTTTCCCACTTCTGAAGTCTAATCCTCTTAAAATGGAAATCAGTATTCCATTAGTCTTTGATTTTTTTTAAATACCGGCCTTTAGTCCCTTTGTTGTCCACAGCTCCTAGTTTCCTACCATTAAAAAACAAATCACTATTTTTCAGATCCAGTGTGGATTTTCCCTCCAAACACTGCAAGAACAGACAAGTCAATATCACAGTAAGATTTTTTTTTAAGTGATTTGGTGCATTAAAAGATTTTGCTTCCTCAGTAGGTAATCAGTAATTAGCCTCACAGATCCTCATTCAATTTTTCTCTGGCCCTTTACAAACTTCTCCTATTTTACAACTAATCATGCCTCACAGTGTCATTTATAAGCTTAGATAAAGAACTATTTTTTCATTTACGTTTATCTAGATAATATATAAATATTGAATATTTAGAACTGGAAGCAATGCTGAGACATTGGTTACTAATTGGGGACATTGGAGATAAAGGGCTTGTCCCTAATTGGCAAACTGAGAGAAATGGTTTTACACAATTCATTTCCTTCGTCTGTTTAGTTTCCTTAGACAACTTGTGTTGTCTTCTTCTCCCACTGTGTAAATAATTCCAAAGCATTCAAACTAATTATCAATATTTCTAATGACCATCCTTTCCTAATTTCCCTGTCATTTTTGAAATTCCTACACACCTGGAATGTTTAGCTGGCATTATGCTCAGGCTGTATCCAGATCCCTACAAGATATCTACATCATACTGTTTTGGCTGAATTTGTGCTTCCAAATGACTTATTTTGTATCTTATGGCAGTGTATTCATGTACCAAACACTTACCTGGGTAACTGTCCTCATCCTGATCATTTGATCCACTAGTTCTTTCTTTACTTTTGATTTAAAGAATGGATTTTTCCTAACAAATGCTTTAAGAACAGAGCTAGATATTTTTTTTTTTTAAGTGTTATGGTGCACCCAGATTTGTTTCCGAGGTACATACCTATTAATTCCATGGGGTGCTGCATTATGAAATGTTCACATAATCGAATGAACATGTTTGTTACTTCTTCAGTGGGGCACTCAGCATGTCTAAAAACAAAATTAAAATCTAGTCACGCATACATAATATTGCACTAGTCACACTGACAACTGCTCAAATGCAAGACAGATTTTAGAAGAATAAAAGCTAATCAAATTCTTGGGTTTCCTGAATCTATTGAAATTTCAGCTGATCAGATCAGCTGATCAGTTACATATTTATAATGAGGGACATATTACACATACATTCAAACCTTTCCTCAATCTATCAATACTTATATTAGCTAGTACTTCTTGGAATAATAAACTTTTACACTTTTCAACATAAACATTTTTAAAAAAAGGCATGATTAAAAACAAAGCAAGATTAGAAAGTACTAAGCTATACATATAAACACTAAAAGTCAGCTTTTTATGTTTAGCAGCTTTAGTCCATAACATTTGTACTGCAGTAGAGACAGACTGACATCTAGTGACCAATCAGCATGTATTACACATTTACACAATAAGCAGTCAAAGAATAATAACGTGCATTTGTATCATGCCTTTAACAGAGTAAAAAAATCACAGGAGCATTTTCATACAAAATTTGACTGCTGGTCACATCAAGAGATGCGAGGATAAATGACTAAAAGCTTGTTCAAGTAGATAGGTTTTTTTTAAAGGAAATAGGAGAATGAGAGTATATTTAAAGAGGGAAATACTAGAACTTAGGTCCTTAACTGCTGAAAGCACCACTGCCAATGGCAACACAATTAAAATCAAATCATGTGCAAGAGAACAGAATTGGAGATTTGCAAGTATCTCCAAGAGTTGCAGGAGGTTACAAAATTGGTGAAGGATGAGACCATGAAGGGATTTGAAAACAAGAATGAGATTAATTTTACATCAAGGCTTTGTCCAATTGGGAATCCATGTAGATCAGTAAGCACAGGGGAGCTGGACGAATTAAGCATCATCTCTGCCCTGATATCTAAAAATCTATAACTACCAACAAAATCAGAAACTCATTCTGTCAATTCGCATATTCATTTGAAATACAACACAAGCTTGGCTGAGGAAAAATGGCCTATTGGAAGAATCATCAGAACAGCTACGCTTGAGAAAGAAGAAACAAGAGAATGGAATAGAGTTCTCAGCAGCTCAGGATGTGAGGAAGTACAGTCAAAGTCATTGAGAGAGTTAGTGGATTAATAAGAAGAGGCTGGATAGACTGGGACATTTTCCTCTGGAGCGTAGAGGCTGAGGGGTGATCTTATAGAGGTCTATAAAATAAATGACGGGCATAAATCAGCTAGATAGTCAATATCTTTTTCCAAAGGTAGGGGAATCTAAAACTAGAAGGGATAGGTTTAAGATGAGAGGGGAGAAATACAAAAGGGTTTGGGAGAGGCAATTTTTTCACAGAGGGTGGTGAGTGTCTGGAACAAACTACCAGAGGTAGCAGTAGAGGCAGGTACAAATTTGTCTTTTAAAAAGTGTTTAGACAGTTACATGGGTAAGATGGGTATAGACAGATATTAGCCAACTGTGGGCAACTGGGGCTAGCTTGGGGTGGCATGGATAAGTTAAGCCAAAGGGCTTGTTTCCAAGCTCTAAACTTCAATGACTTTACACTGATTAACAAGGAATCAATATCCATGTTATATGAGACCAATTCAGCTGATGTGGAAACATTGGTCCAAATTTTCTGGACCCTTGATTGTCAGAGATCAGACATACATTGGGAAACAAGCATCAGGATCTTGCAGAAACCTGACACACATACACAGAAATTAATAGGGAAGTTTAAACATTCAATTAGCCTATTCATGTCGCCCAGGATCCTGTGCAACTGTCTGCAACCATGATTTAGACCCGACAACAGTGTGTTCCCCTGATCACTCCCCTATACCCATCAGACCCAACTACCACCCACCTCTCCAGATCAGACTACCCCAACCAGATCAACCAACCTGAGACATGACCAGGTCACTTTTCCCACCACCCACAACTGGACTGTGACAGTATTGAGAACGTGGTAACTTACTGGCATTGTCAGATGGTGAAATTTGAGTTGAATAAAAATCTGGAATTAAAAGTGTGATGATCATAAAAATATTGTTGATTGCCTTAAAAACACATCTGCTTCACTAATGTCTTTTAGAGAAGGTCTGGCTTACATGAGACTCCAGGCCCTCAGTAAACCTTTAAATGCACCTTGGCAACATTTAGTGCACAACTTTTATATTGCAAAATGTTCTAAAATGCTTCACAAAAGTATTACCAAACAAAATACAACACTAAATCACATAAGGTGCTAATAACATAGATGACCAAGCTTGCTCAATCACTCGAGTTCAAGGAGACCAAGAAGCGAATTCCAGGGTTTAGGCTAAGCACTGAAGGCACAAGTGCTTCTGGTGTTTAGATATCATAATAGGTTGTAGGGCAGAAGGGATTACAGAGATGGGAAGGATCTGAAACAAAATATTACAGTTTTAAACTTGAGCCATTCTTTTGCGAAGAGATAATAATGGCAAATTTGAAGACAGACAGGAAAGAATTGTTAAGCATATGAAATAACTTAAGACCAGCTAGGATCTTATTAAATAGTGGAACAGGCTTGAGGAGCCAAATGGCCTACTTCTATTCCTAGTTCTCATGTTAACCCAGGGATGAAAGTTCAGTGGTCAATAGTGTAGCCAAGGATTCAGGAGGTGGGTCTGATGTCATGATGAACTTGAAGAGGCATGAAGGGAGATATGGAAACTGGAGAAAGATGAAAGTTAAGAGCAAGAGCAGGATCCTTGAAGGAACTTGAGCCCAGTAGAATGGGAAAGATAAAGGAGCAACAGAGGCAGCTAACTAGATGGTCCCAATCTTAGCAGCAAAGAAGTCACAAGCTCCTTCACTAGTTGTAGATGATGACGCTGAACAATGGTTTGTAGTACGTATGAGACAGCAGACAGGGTAAGATCTTTGCACTTCAGGATCATCCTGCAAAATTAAGCAGTTTGGCAAGCAAAAACATATACATTTTATATGGCAAATAGCTAAACCAGTTCCCCACCATATGGGGACCCTTGGACTTAAGGGAATGGAGAGGTAAGCAGAGAGTAAAGCTCTATTAGGAGAATAACTAGAGTGACAGCATAACTGCATTAAGGGTGACTAAGACATCAAAGGTGAGATGAAGGTGTGACTGAGCAGATCAGTAGTTGGTTTGATTTATTATTGTCACATGTATTAAAGAGGGTGGTGGAAAATGTATTTGGGACATTTGCTTTTATCAGCCAGGGCATAGATTACAAAAGCATGGTGGGGAAGCGATGGCCTAGTGGTATTATTGTTACATTATTAATCCAAAAACTCAGCTAATGTTCTGGGGACCTGGATTTGAATCCCAACATGGCAGAAGGTGGAATGTGAATTCAATAAAATTATCTGGAATTAAGAATCTACTGATGACAACAAAATCATTGTCGATTGTCGGAAAAACCCAACTGGTTCACTAATGTCCATTAAGGAAGAAAATCTGGCTTACACGTGACTCCAGAACCACAGCAATGTAGTTGACTCTCAACTGCCCTCTGAACAAGGGCAACTAGGGATGGGCAATAAATGCTATACAGCCAGCAATGCCCATGTCTCATGAATGAATAAAAGAAGGTATTGGAGTTGTATAGAACTTTGGTGAAACCACAGCTAGAATGTTCTGTGTAATTTTGATCGCCCACATCCAATGGTTGCAGAGGGGATTCACCAGGATGCTGCCTGATACAGAACATTTAAATTATCAAGAAAGATTGGGTAGGTTGAAGTTGTTTTCAGTGGAGCAGAGAAGACTGAGGGGCAATCTGATCGAGGTGTACTAGATTAAGGGACATGGACAGAGTGGATAAGGAGCATCTGTTTCCCTTAGTTGAAGGGTCTGTCACAAGGGGACATAGGTTCAAGGTGAGCAGCAAGAGGTTTAGGGCAAGTGAGGAAAAACTGTTTTTTTAACCAGAAGGGTGGTGATAGTCTGGAACGTGCTACTTGGGAGGATGGTAGAGGCGGATTGCCTCACATCCCTTAAAAAGTATTTGGGTGAGCAATTGCAACATCTTAACATTCGGGGCTATGGGCCAAGTGTTGACAAATGGGATTAGATGGGAGTTCAGATGTTTCTAATGTGTCAGTACAGACTTGATGGGTCGAAGGGCTCATCTGCACTGTATGATTCTATGATTAGTATACAGTAAAAAGTATTGTTTCTCGCAAGCTATACAGAAAGCATACTGTACACATGGAAGGAAACGAGAGGGTGCAGAATGTAATGTCACAGTCATAGCTAGGGTGTAGAGAAAGATCAACTTAATGAGGTAGTCCATTTAAATATGTGATGGCAGCAGAGAAGAGGCTGCTCTCAAGTCAACTGGTATTTGACCTCAGACTTCTGTATCTTTTTCCCAACAAGAAACAGTTGCAGAAATATGCATAGTATTTACCTTTTCAAACAAGCTTTCAGTCATCCACCCAATTCATCTTCATTGACTTGCCCACCATCAACTTTTTAACTTCCCATGTTAAAAAATAGAGAAACTCAAATAGCACATAACAATGTAAAACCACCTTCAGATAGGAAAATATTACCTAAGGTACCAAAAGTACCTTTCTTAGCTAATGGTGCAGGACCACCATGCATAAACAACTGTTCATGGTAGCTGTGATGTGGAGATGCTGGCGTTGGATTGGGATGGGCATGGTAAGAAGTCTCACAACACCAGATTAAAGTCCAACAAGTTTATTTGGAATCACTCACCTGATAAGGAGCAGTGCTCCGAAAGCTCATGATTCCAAATAAACTTGTTTGGATTTTAACTGTTGTGGTAAGACTTCTTACTAAACAACTCTTTGTACAGACTTTAAAATTACTAAGCCAGAAAATTAGATTTGGCTATTTTGTTGTATCTATCTGGATATTATTCAACTATTTTCATTGGTTTCTTTAGATTCACTTCTATTCTCAGCTCACTAAATATTTGATTACTTTCAAATTACTCGATTTGATTCCTTCACTTCATATTACTCAAAATTTGTGGCGCAACATTCAACATTTGACATTTAACGAGAGATTCTAGAGATGATGCAACAAAAATAAAACCACAATGCTATAGGTAATAGTGGATTTCCATTCTTGCAGCACCATCCACCAGCAGGAATAAATACTGCAGCAATCTAACAGTTTGTACAGATCAACCACAAAGCAAAGCACTAACAAAGACAATAACCAGAAAAACCTCAAGGGAAGATGTATTTTTCTGGTTTTACAGGAAGGACTACACAAATCCAGACTTCCTCCACGCCACTGAGCTTTTGTCTCAGCCAAATTAAAGTATGATACTTTACTTGTATTTTGAGAAAATTAGTTAAGCAGTCAACCACCCCTCCTCCCCAATGTATTTATCATGTGGATCAATTGCAATTTATATTTGCAATGATTAAAAATGGACTAAAAAGACAAATATTTCTAATTAGCAGAAACAAAGATGAAGGTTAGATGTTTTCCCTCAGAGAGTTGAAGGTGGTTTCCCTTAAAGAGCAAATTGCTATCACATACCTCCTGCTGGCTGATTTAATATGGCCCTAACTTCAAAATACAGTAGATCAGTGACAATAAAAAACAGCAACTGCAAAGACAACAAATTCAATCCCCACATTTACATCTGATATCTATAGCTCTTACTTTCTGTCTGAATATTTCAATTTGCTCAATTCGTTAAGACAAAAATAAATAAATATTATGATAAGGAAGACACTAGAAATACCAAAATATCAAACAGAAAGCTCAACTTGCTTGACCTCTTGGTCATAATTTGATCATCTTTTACATATTGTTTCAAGTTAAATAACCATTTGAAATTTTGCTGTTCATTTCAGAAACTTAGTTAAAGTACCCAGAAGCCTGGCATTTATTTTCTATTTCAATTGCTTTCAAATGTTAAAAATGCAACAAAAATTATAATTCAGATCAACATAGCAAGATTTTATTTCTCCAATAAAAATGAAACAGATAAAGTCTACTTACCCTTTGCACTGCAGTTTAACATATTTAATTCCTTCTTTCTCTATTTCAGCCCGGTCGTAAAACCTGCTCGTGTTTGTTAAATCAACCAAGAGTCCCATGTTCACCTGAAAAAAAAACATGAAATGTAAAAAATGTTCCATAGAAATTATACACAATTATAAACTTTGTTAAAGTTTCATGAACCCAATGCATTCTCTGTCCCTCTCACCGTTAAACTTGTTCTGCATTTTGAAATATTTTGGAAACAGAATTGATTGAAGCAAAGTTGAGCCCACTGTATCTTTTCATATAAAATCGCTGAAATACTTAGTGCAAGAAGGACTTAGGGCTTTGCAAAAAGAACTGGGCATCTAGAACTAGATTCAGATTGCTCTAGGAAAGAATGCCACTGACTGTCAAGGAGCTATGGTTAGATTCTCTCCTGACTGGCACATGTACCAGACAATAAACAACCTCAACAAGAAAGAATCTAATCATCGACCTATGACATTCAATATATAGTGTGGCTACAAGAGAAAGCAAAAGGCTAAAAATTCTGCAGAAATTTTACCTCCTGATTCTCCGGTTCAAGAAAGGTGACTCACTACCACCTTCTTCTCAAAGGCAATTTGGGATAAGTAATAAACAATGACCTAGCCAGCAACACGCATATCCCAAAAATTATCTTTTTCAAACTGCATAAGAGATAATAAGCCAAATGTATTATAAATTTCTAAGGTTCTGTTTGCGTGAAGTTCACACACTCTCCTAGTGTCTGCACGGGTTCCCTCTGGGTTCTCCAGTTTCCTCCCACAATCTGAAAGACATGCTGGTTAGGTACATTGACCCAAACAGGCGGCAGATGTGGTGACTAGGGGAATTTCACAGTAACTTCACTGCAGTGTTAATGTAAGCCTTACTTATGACGAATAAATAAACGTTATACAGCCCATCTGGCTCATTAAACTGAGGTGTTTCATTTATTTTCCTTTTCTATCAGCATTCCTCATATCAGACCTCTCATCACATTTTCTCTCTTCATTTTGGTAATATTTTCTTTTCACTATCTTGGATACTCTCACATTCTTCCATTTGCTTTCTATTCCTTGTTCTGAGACCTCAGTTTGTTCCATCTTCTTAATCCTGAGATATTCGTGCTTTACTTTATTACTTACTTTATAAAGAGCAAATGCTTACTTCTCTAATGTTCTCATTCTTCAACATGTCAAGATCTCAACTGTCACACAAATTTTACTTTTTTGGTATTCTTAATTTCATAATTTCCCCCCACATGGAAAATGATCCACATTTATATTCACACCGAGATGCAATGTTCTTTATACTATATCTAAAATATTGTTTCATCACGAAACAGTTGATTTCTGCATCTTCTGGACCTCTCCCATGTGTTCAGTCTTCTTTCTGATTGCTTAAAGATGTTTGTCACCATCATTTTCTTGACAAAATTGTACGAGTCTCTCTCCTCTTTGATTTCTCGATCCAAGGCCAAATTGACCAATAAGCATCCCTAATGTTGCTTCACTAACTTTACGGTTTAAGTCTTCCTTACAATTACCACATCAGTTGACTTGACATGATCATAACAATTCAGGATATCACCATTAAAGAAAAACATAGATCAGGTCAAATCTAAAAGCTTAAAATATGGATTGAATATGGACATTAAGATAAAGCAACAGGAGGAATACACAAGAAGAAGCAAGAGTGAAGATGGAAGTGGATGGTGTCACATTGAAAAAACATAGAAACATAGAAAATAGAAGCAGGAGTAGGCCATTTAGCACAAGTCTGCTCCGCCATTTATTCTGACCACGGTGGATCATTGAATTCAAATATCCTGCTCCTACCTTCCTACATATCTCTTTAACTCCAACAGCAATACCAAATTTCTTCTTGAACTCACACATTATGGTCTCAACTACTTTTTGTGGTAGTGAATTCCATGGATTCAACAAACTCTGGGTGAATAAATTTCTCCTCAACTCAGTTCTAAAAGATTTACCACTTATGCTCAAACTATCTCCCCTAGTTCTCAACTTCCCCACCGTCGGAAAGACGCTTTCTGAATCTTAGTCTCTTCTCATCGACTGCCAGGCCAGGAGTCAGCCTGGTAAACCTTTGCTGCACTCCCTCTACAGCAGAGATATCCTTCTTCAGATAAGGACACCAAAACTCTACACAATATTCCAGGTGTGGTCTCACCAAAGCCGTACACAATTGCAGTAATATATCCCTATTCTTACACTCAAATCCTCTTGCTATGAAGGCCAATATACCATTTTCCCTTCTTTACTGCCTGCTATATCTACTTAATTACTTTCAGCAACTGACGCACAAGGACACCAAGTCTCACTGAGTATCCACCTCTCTCAATTTACACCAAAATCAAATAAAAATCTGCCACTTTATTTTTGCTAATGGAAGTAGATAACTTCACATTTCTCCAAATTATACCGCATCGGTTGTACATATGTCCACACAGTCAGCCTGTCTAAATCATACTAAAGCATCTCTATACTATCCTCACAGCTCACCCTCCTACCCAACTTTGTATCATCTGCAAATTTGAAGATAATACATTTAGTTCCAACTTACTTATCATTAATGTGTGAACAATTGAGATCCTAGCATAGATCCCTGTGGTACTCCACTAGTCATTGCCTGCCAATTAGAGAAAAAAAATTTATGCCAACTCTTTGCTTCCTATCTGCTAATCAGCTTTCAATCCATCTCTAGACACTATCTGCAATCCCATGTGCTTTAATCTTACATAGCATGTGAGACCTTGTTAAAAACCTTTTGAAAGTCTAAATCAACCACATCCACTGATTCTTCTTCATCAGCTCTACGAGTTACATTCGCAAAGAATTCCAATAGATTCATCAAGCATGATTTTCCCTTTGTCAATCCATTCTGACTTTGTCTGATTATATCACTGCTTTCCAAATGCTGAACTACGAAATCCTGACAATGGACTCTAGCAACTGACCCAGTACGGATGTTAGGCTCACTGGTCTTTAGTTCCCTGTTTCCTCTTGACCTCTCTTTTTGAATAGCGGCTGACATTAGCTACTCTCCAATCTGTAAGAATCAATCCAGAGTCCAAATAATTTTGGAAAATGACCACCAATTGATCTACAATCTCCTGGGCCACTTCCTTAAGTACTTGTCTATTAAGAACAAGTGAGAACAAAGAACAAAGAACAAAGAAAATTACAGCACAGGAACAGGCCCTTCGACCTTCCAAGCCTGCACCGATATACTGCCCACTTAACCAAAACCCCGTACCCTTCCAGGGACCTTATCCCTCTATTCTCATCCTATTCACTTACTTGTCAAGACACCCCTTAAAAGTCACTACCATATTCTCTTCCACTATTCCCCAGTAACAAGTTCCAAGCACCTACTACTCTTTGTAAAAAATCTGCCTGGTACATCTCTTTTAAACCTTGCCCCTCACACTTTAAATCCATGCCCCTGAGTAATTGACTTTTCCAGCCCGCAAGAAAGCTTTTGAAAACCCATTATGTCCATGTCTTTCATAATCTTGTAGACTTCTATCAGATTTCCTTTCAACCTCCATCGCTCCAGTGAGAACAAACCAAGTTTTTCCAACCTCTCCTCATAGCTTATGCCCTCCATACCCGGCAACATACTGGTAAATTTTTTCTGTATATTCTCCAAAACCTCCACATCCTTGTGGCAACCAGAACTGGACACTATATTCCAAGTGCAACCTAACTAAAGTTCTATAAAGCTATAACATGACTTGCCAATTTTTAAACTCTATACTCTGGCAGATGAAGGCAAGTATGCCATATTCTTCTTGACTACCTTCTCAATCTGCATTGCCACTTTGTGACCTGAGTACCTGTACACCCAGATCCCTTTGCCTAGCAATACTCTTAAGGATTCTGCCATTTACTGTATATTTCCTATCTTTATTAGATATTCCAAAATGCATTACTGCACATTTGTCCTGATTAAACTCCAACTACCATCTCATTGCCCAAGTCCCCAACTGATAAATATCCTGCTGTATCCTGATGGTCCTCATTGCTATCCACAAATCCACCAATTTCTGTGTCACTTGCACTTACTAATCAATCCAGTAATATACAAATGATTTGGAGGAAAATGTATTACAAACAGCAAAGGTCCCAGCACTGAACCCTGAGGAACACCATTTGTCACAGCCCTCCATTCAGAAACACACCCTTCCACTGCTACCCTCTGTCTTCTTTGGCCGAGCCAGATTTGTATCCACCTTGCCAGCTCACTTCTGATCTCATGCGATTTCATCTTCTGCACCAGTCTGCCATGAGGGACTTTGCGAAAGGCCTTACTGAAGTCCACGTAGACAACATCCACTGCCCTACCTTCAATCCTTCGTCACCTCCTCGAAAAACTCAATCAAGTTTGTGAGACACGACCTCCCTTTCACAAAACCATATTGTCTCTCACTAACACTTGCTTCCAAGTGGGAATAGAGCCTGTCTCGAAGAATCCTCTCCAATTACTAATGTAAGGCTCACCAGTCTGTATTTACCTAGATTATTCTTGCTACCCTTCTTAAAGGAACAACACTAGCTATTTTCCAATCCTCTGGGACCTCCCCTGTAACCAAAAGATGGTATTTGCTATGCCAAGTCAGAAGAAGGGTAAAGATAGCCAGAAGTTACTTTGTGAAGATGAGGATGTGTTAACAACAAGAAAACTCAAGCATTCTATTCATTTTTCCTGCATGCCTCGGAAACATGCACAATAAATAATGATTATGGGGGGAAAAAATGCCCTTGAAAATGTGGATGCTAAGACATGCTTACAATTCTACTTACAAATGATAAAACAAATTAAAAGGTGCTTGAAATTGCAAGAGCAAAAGTAAATCTAAAAAATGTCATCCAGAAAACAATTTCAGCCATTTGATCACAGCTAAAAAACAGATATCTCTTCTAAAGGGCAAAGAACAGCAGCAAGAGAGTCTGACCTAGGCAAAATTGGTTGACAGCATGTTGTAGACAACCTTCAGCAGATGCAATGGTTCAAGACACATAAGCATGACATACTCTGGCAACAGGTCTCCTGGTTGGAGTAGTTACAAACATGAGAGGAGGTAATAGTTCAACTGCCCTTTACGGGACAAACTTGAAACGTTTAGCTTTTTAACTACCCATAATCAAAAGTATGATGAATACTAATCCTTCTGACAAAAGTAAAATATTAAATCATACTGAAAATATCTACTAGCATCAGGTGATATGTTCAACATGTACATTTCCTATAATGCACTGATAATTATCAAAACTCTGATTGCTGTATAAAGTGTGTGGTCATTCAAATCTTCAACTAAACACAGTAAATCCATACAGCAAATCCTCGCTTAACATTGTCCAGTACAAATCCAGTCAAATACTTTCAAAGTGTAGTCATTATAGTAATGGAAGGAAAAGCAGTAAACAATTTGCAAGATACTAAACAGTAATAAAATGATGATCAAATAATCTGTTTGGATGGTTGGTTGCGGGCACCAAGGGAGATTCTCATTCTCTTCAAATAGGTTTTCTCTGGCCACCTGAAAAGACAGGTGGCACCTCGGTTCAAAGTTTTAAAGATTCAAAGTCTTAAAATTTAGCCATATAGTTAAACATTCTGCTTTCTTTATTGATTGACTGACATAATAATCTAGGCAGGCACTATTGAGCAGTACTACAGGAGTGCTACATTATTAGAGATATCATATTTCTGTTTAGACATTACACTTAGGCGTTTCATAGGTGGGCACAAAAATCCCATGGCACTATTTGATAAGAACAAAAAGTCCCTACATGACCTGGTCAAACTTTGCATTCAACCAATGCCACTAAATCAGCTCATCTGGTCATTCATCCAATTGCTGTTTGTGGGGATATTATTGTGCACAAATTAGCTGCCACGTTTGTCTATGTTACAGCAATGACTCAACAATCAATCAGTTTTTAAAGAAGCTATTTGGGATCCCCTGATAGTATAAATGTAACTTTTTCTTACTCATTTCCTATAGAAAGCCCTTGAGCTTGGGTCTACTAAGTTCCAGTTTTCTACTTAATATTTTTAAAGAGCTGCTTTCTTGAACTGCTACAGTCCATGTAGGATAGATACAACTACAAACTTTAAAGTTTATTTAATAGTGTCACAAGAAGACTTACATAAACACTACAATGAATTACTGCGAAAATCCTCTTTTTAACCACACTCAGGTACCTAATCAAGTACACTGATGGAGAATTTAGCATAGTCACTGCACCTAATCATCACATCTTTTGGACTGTGGAAAGAAACTGGAGCACCAGGAGGAAATCCACACAGACATAGGGTGAACATGCAGACTCCACACAGAGAGAGATCCAAGCCATGAATCAAACCCCGGTCTCGCTGTTGTCTGGAAGGGAGTTCCAGGATTTTGACCCAGTGACAGTGAAGGAACAGCAATATATTTCCAAGTCAGGATAGGGACTGACTTGGAGTGGAACTTCCACATGGTGGTGTTCCCATGTATCTGCTGCCTTTCCCTTTCTAGCTGGTAGTAATCATGGATTTGGAAAGTGCTAAGTAGTCTTGGTAAATTTCTACAGTGCATCTTGTCGATGATGCAAACTGCTGCTACTATTTGTTGGTAGTGAAGCGAATGTTTGTGGAAACAATGCCAAACAAACAGTTTGCTTTGTTCTGGATGGTTTCAAACTTCTTCGAACTGTTAGAGTGGCACTCATCCAGGTAATTAGAGAGAGTATTCCATCTCGCTCCTGACTTGCAGCTTGTAGATGGGAGTCAGGATAAGAGTTATTCACTACAGGATTCGTAGCTTCTGACCTGCTCTAGTAGCCACAGTATTTATATGGCTAGCCTAGTTCAGTTTCTGCTTAATTGTAACCCCAAAGAAGTTGATAATGAGGATTCAATTATGGTAATATCAGTGAATGTCAAGATGAAATGGTTAGATTCTCTCTTACTGGAAATGGTCATTGTCTAGCTCTTTTGTGGTGCAAATGTTACTTGCCACTTAGCAGCCCAAGACCAAATATTGTCCAGGTCTTCTAGTATTTGGACATGACTCCTTCCATATCTGAGCATGGTACACTGAACATCAATGAATTTGATTCGTTGGTTACGGGTATAGTGCCGGAAGACTGGAGGATAGCGAATGTGGTCCCATTGTTCAAGAAGGGGAATAGAGACTTTCCGGGGAGTTATAGGCCGGTGACTCTTACTTCTGTTGTGGGCAAAGTATTGGAAAGAATTATTAGGGATAGGATTTATAGTTATTTAGAGAGAAATGAATTGATTGGGGATAGTCAGCATGGTTTTGTGAACGGTAGGTCGTGCCTTACTAACCTTATTGAGTTTTTTGAAAAAGTGATCAAAGAGGTGGATGGGGGTAAGGCAGTTGATGTGGTATATATGGACTTTAGTAAGGCGATCGATAAGGTGGCCCATGGAAGGCTTCTGCAGAAAATGCAGATGTATGGGATTGAGGGTGATTTAGCTAATTGGCTAGCAGATAGAAGACAGAGGGTAGTGGTTGATGGAAGATATTCATCGTGGACTTCGGTTACAAGTGGAGTTCCTCAGGGATCTGTTTTGGGGCCCCTGTTTGTAATTTTTATAAATGATCTGGATGAGGGTATTGAAGGATGGATTAGTAAATTTGCGGATGACACCAAAGTCGGAGGAGTGGTAGATAGTGAAGAGGGGTGTTATAGTTTGCAGAGAGACTTTGACAAGTTGCAGAGCTGGGCTGAGAGGTGGCAAATGGAGTTTAATGTGGAAAAGTGTGAGGTAATGCACTTTGGCAGGAATAATAAATGTGTAGAGTATAGGCTAATGGTAGGATTCTTAATAGTGTTGATGAACAGAGGGATCTTGGTGTATTTGTGCATAGATCCCTGAAAGTAGGCAGTCAAGTCGATAAGGTGGTTAAGAAGGCATATGGAGTCTTAGCTTTTATTGGTAGGGGGATTGAATTTCGGAGCCGCAACGTCATGTTGCAACTGTACAAAACTCTAGTGCGGCCGCACTTGGAGTATTGTTTGCAGTTCTGGTCCCCACATTATAAGAAAGATGTGGAGGCATTGGAGAGGGTACAGAGGAGGTTTACCAGGATGTTGCCTGGTATGGAAGGCAGTCTTATGAAGAGAGGCTGAGGGATTTGAGGTTGTTTTCGTTAGAAAGAAGGTGGCTAAGAGGAGACCTTATTGAAACATATAAGATGATTAGAGGTTTAGATAGGGTGGACATGATAGCCTTTTTCCTAGGATGGAGAAAGCTAGCACGAGGGGACATAGCTTTAAATTAAGGGGTGGTGGTTTTAGGACGGATGTCAGAGGTAGGTTCTTTACCCAGAGGGTGGCAAGGGTATGGAATGCCTTGCCTGCGTCAGTTGTAGATGCGCCAAGTTTGGTGGCGTTTAAGAGGTTAGTAGATAAGTTTATGGATGAAAGGGCAATGGTTTAGGTTAGAGGGTCACTGCTTGTTCCTAATTGGTTGGCGCAACATGAAGGGCCGAAGGGCCTGTTCTGCGCTGTAATGTTCTATGTTCTATCCCCATTTCTGACCTTGTGATGGAAAAAAGGTCATTGATGAAGCAGCTGAAGATATTTGGGCTTAGATCACTCATCTTAGGAATTCCTACAATGATGTCTCGGAACTAAAATGACTGACCTCCAACAGACATAACCATCAGTGGAACAATGGTTTGCACTGCTAGGTCTCTATCTATCGCTATCCATCCCAAGGGATGATGATGGTTTCCTTCATTTCGTTTATTTTCTGATAGTTCTGTCTTGGGGGTTTGATGTGTGTGTTCTGCTGTGGCTGTATAAACCGATCCTTGACAGGCACTGCTTTCCGCATACTTGGCAGGCGAGATCTGCTATGGGTGTTGGAGCGGGAGTTTCACTGTGGCGTTTCCTATGTCGTTCTAGTGCTGCTCCTCTGTTCTTTTTTCCTATATCGTCGACGCTCTTTCTTGTGATGGTCCGCCACTGTGCACGGTCTAGGGCCTTTTCTTCCCATGTTGATGGTATTAGTTATTTTATCTTTCCATGTAATTCTCATCAGAGAGCGTAAATGTCGTTGTTGAAGTTGGTCCAGCTGTCGAAAATGTCTTTGGTATGGACACCATGTCTCACAACCGTAGAGCAGTGCAGACATGACTACGGCTCTGTATACTTTGCACTTTGTGGCCATCTTGATGTTCTGTGACTAGACACGACTTTTTAGCTGTCCAAAGGCAAAGCAAGCTTTATTTATTCGCGATTCAATTTCCATGTCCAAAGAGGCGGAGGATGTTATCGTGCTGCCCAGGTAACAGAAGTTGGTTACTGAATTAAGACTTGTGTTATCGATGAGCACAGATCGTTCTTCACAATTTGATCCAGGAACTGGCTGGTGCAGAACCTCGGTCTTTTTAAGATTAATTGTTAATCCGAAGTTTTTAGCTGCACTGGCAAAGCGGTTGGTGATCGCTTGGAGATCTTCGAGAGTATGGGCTACTAGGGCACAGTCATCAGCAAACTGAAGCTCTCGTACCACTAGGTCCCTTACTTTTGTTCTCGCCTTCAGTCTGGTGAGATTGAGAAGACCACCATCAGTCCTGGTTTGTAAGAAGACACCTGAATCTGATGACTCTAATCTGGCATCTTGGATAACAGCAGCATAGAATAATCCGAAGAGGACAGGAGCTAAAACGCATCTCTGTTTAACACCGTTTCTGATTGGGAATGGGTTGGAGAGCTCACCACATATGTGGATGCGACCCTCCATGCCTTCATGAAACTGGCGTATAATTTTGCATAAATGTGGAGGGCAACCAAGTTTCTGTAGGAGGTTCCATAAGCCTTTTCTGTCCACAGTGTCGAACGCTTTCGTAAGGTCGATAAATGTAACAGAGATTTTTTCACTGTTCAACACATTTCTCTTGAAGCAGTCGTAATGAGAATACCATGTCGATTGTGCTGCGACCTGCTCTGAAACCACACTGGCTTTCGGGTAGAACTTTTTCACTAAGATGGGAGACTAAACGTCGGAGGATAATCCTTGAAAGGCATTTTCCTGCAGTTGAGAGGAGAGAGATGCCGCGATAATTATTGCAGTCCTTTTTGTCTCCTATGTTTTTGTAGATGGCCACGATCGTTGCGTCCTTGAAGTCTAGCAGTCTTGAACTGCTAGCTCACAGTGCCATGGACATGGGTTTGATTCCCGGCTTGGGTCACTATCTCAGCGAAGTCTGCATGAGTCTTCTCCAGGTGCTCCGATTTCCCTCCCACAGTCAGAGATGCACTGGTTAGATGCAATGGCCATACTAAATTCTCCCTCAGTGTACTTGAACAGGAGTCTGAAGTGGTAATTAGTGAATTTTCACAATAACTTAATTGCAGTGTTAATAAAAGTCTACTTGTGACTAATAAATAAATTTTAAAACTTTAAACATCTTCCTTTATGCTAGGTATTACTCAATTTCCATTCAATCCAGTTTTGCTAGGTCTCCTTGATGTCACACTCAGTCAAATGCTGCCTTGATATCAAGGGTAGTCACTCTCACCTCTGGAACGCAGCTCTTTAGTTCATTTTTGAACCATGCCTGCAATGAGGTCAGGAGGTGAGTGGCCCTGACAAAACCCAAACTGAGCATCAGTGAACAGGTTATTGCTAAGCATGCGCCAGTTGATTGCATCGTTGATGACCTCTTCCATCATTTTACTGATGATCAAGAGTTGTTTGTTGGGCAGTAATTGACAGCTTGGATTTATCCCGATTTTTGTAAAATTCTCTCAAGACTATCAGCTCCTCAACAAATCTCAGTCTATGTTAAAGTTACAATAGAGTTATTTTTCTGTTAAAAGAAAACCAAGCTCATTAGGTATTTGAATTAAAATGAGCTTATTACACCAGTATAAACTGTAGCATTCTACAGCAATATATACAACTCAGTTTAGCTACTTACCTTCAAACTCTTTAGATAGTTTGAAAGCATACTAGGATGGAATCGATTCTCCTCTGGAACTTGATCATCATACCTTGATCCTAACATGGTCTTCAGAGGCAAAAACTTCCCTGTAAAATGTTTAAAGTTAAACAAACTAAGTTAATAAAACAGACATATAGATTTTATGCAGTCCATTCATATATTCTTAATATCAGATTTGATCATGATAAATGTGAATTTAGTCACTTTGGAAGCAAAAACAAGATGACAGATTACTTCCTTAATGGTTGTAAATTGGGAGAGGAGAGTGTGCAATGGGATTTGGGTGTCCTTGTGCACTAGTTGCTGAAGGCAAGCATGCAGGTACAGCAGGCAGTAAAGGCGGCATATGGTATGTTGGTCTTCATTGCAAGAAGATTTGAGTACAGGAACAAGGGTGTGATGTTGCAATTATATAGGGCTTTGGTAAGGCCACACCTAGAATATTGTGTGCATTAGTCTCCTTTTCAGAGGAAGAAGGCTGTTGCTGTTGAGGGAGTGTAGCAATGGTTTACCAGGCTGATTCTGGGGATGGTGGGACTGATGCATAAGGAGAAATTGACTAGGTTAGAATTGTTTTCGCTGGAGTTCAGATGAATGGGGAATCTCAGAGACTTCTAAAATTCTAACAGGGTAGATGCAAAAAAGATGTTTCCGATGGCGGAAGTGTTCAGAACTAGGAAGTTTACAATTTAAGAATACAGGGTAGACCATTTAGGTCGGAGATGGGGGGAGACATTTCTTCACCCAAAGAGTGGTGAGCCTATGGATTTCATTACTGTAGGAAATAATTGATGCCAAAATATTGAATGTATTCAAGAGACAACCAGATACAGCACTTGGGATAAATGGGATGTTATGGGGAAACAGCAAGTTTTGACTACTGAGTTGGACCATCAGCCACATCATGACGAATGGCAGAGTAGGCTCGAAGGGCTAAATTGCCTCCTCCTGATCTTACCTTTTTCGTTTTTATAATGGGGTTAAGGAGGAAGGAAAAGCAATTTCTGTTAGTCATTTCTCTTTCTTCCTTGTTTGTAGATTTTCAATCATCCAAAACTCTCCTACCAGTATCCTACTATAAATTGAATTTATAAAATAATGGTTGGAATCCAAGTCTTTACAGGTAATCAAGTCTCAAAAGGTATAGACAATGAGTGGAGAGAGGGTTATGCACGGTTAAAGAGATGCATATTGTCTCCAGCAGGGCAGTTGGTGAAATGAAAATCTCAAATTGAGTTTGCATCTTTATATGCCCTATTTGTGAACAGAACTCCTGCTCACTTGATGAAGGGGCAGCGTTACGAAAGCTAGTGGCTCTTGCTACCAAATAAACCTGTAGGATTTTAACCTGGTGTTGTGAGACTTCTTATAAGACAAGAAGAAAGCCAGATATGGAGATCCAGAGATGCCAAAGGACAGCACCAGGCTAAACTGGAGTCCCAGGCTAACTACACTGACCCCCCCACATCAACTATGACAAAAATTTGCTAGATATAAGCTACAAGATGAAGGCATGCGAAATCATCAGCACCAATGCATCCCTCCCTAATGAGCTCAATACATTCTATGCCCATTTTGAGCAAGAGATCAGCAAGAGCATGCCCTCCATCCCAGGAGCCTTAGATGAACCTGTATCTGAGGTCTCCACTGCACACGCCAGAGCAGCCTTCTCGAAGGTCAACCCATGGAAAGTAACTGACCCGGATGGAGTTTCAAATGAGCGCTCATGCTGCACAGACCACCTGGTAGGGGTATTCACAGGCATCTTCAACTTCTCTTTATAATAATCTGTGGTCCCTATCTGCTTCAAGACAACAATCATCATCCCGGTACCAAAGAAAAGCCAGGCAGTGTGCCTTAATGATTTATTGTCCAGTGTCTTTGACATCCATCATTATAAAGTGCTTCGAGAGGTTAATCATGGCACGAATCAATTCCAGCATCCCAAATTGTCTGGATCCACTACAGTTTACTTATTGCCTCAACAGGTCCACAGCAGATGCCATCTTCCTGGCCATGCATTTAAACCTGGTTAACTGAGATAACAAAGTCATCTATATATCAACTTCAGTTCAGCTTTCAACATCATTATTCCTACAAAATTCATCTCCAAATTCTGTGGCCTGGGGCTCAGCTTCTTCCTCTGTGACTGGAACCTGAACTTCCTAACCCACAGGCTGCAATCAGTGAGGATAGGCAACACCACCTTGTTTTATCTATTCAATTCAATACTTCAACCAGCTTCATAATCAAAATTTTACCCACGTACTTTCATTGGTGAGAAGAACAAAGTACCTCCACAGACGTATAATGCAACAAACTTTATTAAATATAGGTAATCCATAAATTACAACTATGTATATAAGGAACACCCAGGATTCGGCTATAGTACTCGTTAAGATGGCTTCGTAGGCTGTAGATCCAATTTGTGGGTCCCTCTGATTCATTTATTATTGGCAGGAATAACAAATGTGTAGAGTATAGGGCTAATGGTAGGACTCTTAATAGTGTTGAAGAACAGAGGGATCTTGGTGTATGTGTGCATAGATCCCTGAAAGTTGGCAATCAAGTCGATAATGTTGTTAAGAAGGCATATGGAGTCTTAGCTTTTATTGGTAGGGGGATTGAATTTCGGAGCCGCAACGTCATGTTGCAACTGTACAAAACTCTATTGCGGCCGCACTTGGAGTATTGTGTGCAGTTCTGGTCCCCACATTATAAGAAAGATGTGGAGGCATTGGAGAGGGTACAGAGGAGTTTACCAGGATGTTGCCTGGTATGGAGGGCAGGTCTTATGAAGAGAGGCTGAGAGATTTGAGGTTGTTTTTGTTAGAAAGAAGGCGGCTAAGAGAGACCTTATTGAAACATATAAGATGATTAGAGGTTTAGATAGGGTGGACAGTGATAGCCTTTTTTCCTAGGATGGAGAAAGCTAGCATGAGGGGACATAGCTTTAAATTAAGGGGTGGTGGTTTTAGGACAGATGTCAGAGGTAGGTTCTTTACCCAGAGGGTGGTAAGGGTATGGAATGCCTTGCCTGCGTCAGTTGTAGATGCGCCAATTTTGGTGGCGTTTAAGAGGTTAGTAGATAAGTTTATGGATGAAAAGGGAATGGTTTAGGTTAGAGGGTCACTGCTTGTTCCTAATTGGTCGGCGCAACATCGAAGGCCGAAGGGCCTGTTCTGCGCTGTAATGTTCTATGTTCTATCTTCACAAAGATGATTCTTGTTGGCCAGTTCTTCCTTGCTTCCCTTCTTCCTTCCTTCTCTGGTCTGGTCTCAGTCATCTCCCATCAAGTCTTCACTACAAAAGGTGTCTATTTTATCCCCATGGCCTTGAACTTTCCAACTGTCTAGTTGATCACCTGTTGACAGGACACCTGAGCCCATCCCATGCGCCTTGCAGACTGGCCCCATCTAGTTTGCGGACAGTAGGTTGGTGCACGTCCATAGGAGCGATGATCACTTGATGGATTACCAATAGGGCAGATCCAGACATGGCCAGCAGCCTGTGTGAGTTCTGTATATTCAAACTTTGGACAGGCCTAATTTTCAGCAGGCTTTCTGCCACAGCTTACTGTAGTTTAAAGTGCCCAATTCTTTAGTTTCAAATTTCCAGTTTTATTTTAAGGTCAGCATCACAACTTCCTTCACAATCAATCATTCTCAATACCGGTGCCCCACAAGGCTGTCTCCTCAGCCCCTTCCTATACTCCTTGTGCACCTATGATTGTGTGGCCAAATGTGTCTTCAACTTAATTTTCAGATTTGTTGACAACACCACCGTAATAGGTTGGATCTCAAACAACGATGAATACAGGAATAAGATAGAGAATCTGGAGAACTGATGCAGCAACAACAATCTCTCCCTCAATGTCAACAAAACAAAGGAGATAGTCATCAACTTAGCAAGCATAGTGAAGGACATGCCCCTGTTTACATCAATGAGGATGAAGAATAAATGGTCAAGATCTACTCGTGTACTGCTAACCCTGAATCCCTGGGACCAGGTCCTCTTCACTTGTTGTCAGAAAACTGTCGGGTGACACTTAGGTTTTTTAGGTGTCCAGATCACCACTGTCTACACTTCCCGCTGCCTCAAGAAAGCAACCAGCATAATTAAGGACCCCATGCATGCCAGATATTCTCTCTTCCACCTTCTTCCATCAGGAAAAAGATACAAAAGTTTGATATATACCAACCGACTCAAGGACAGCTTATTTCCTGCTGCCAGACTTCTGAATGGACATGCCTCGCATTAAGTTGATCTTTTTCTACACCCTAATTATGACTATAACACTACATTCTCTCTTTTCCATCTCTATGTACAGTATCCTTCGTCTGTATAGCACGCAAGAAACAATACCTTTCACTGTATACAAATACACGTGACAATAATAAATTAAATCAAATTATTGTGCGCCATTAGGTTGAAAATCCTTGGATACAAGTCCCAATTGACCACAAGTAATTCTGCAATTAATCCATTTACATTTTGGGGTAGTTTCACAAGGCACGTGGGAACAAGGGGTTCGGTTGGGGGGGCAGTAGTAAAGGGTGACATGGGCATTGATTTATTATTTTAAAGAAGGTTGAATTGCAAAAGCAGATACAGCCTGAGGGGATCAGTTAGATAGAAAGGATAGGGGACAAAGTGATAGATGGAAGCAATTCGAGGGATCTGTGAGCCTCTCAGCAACCACTCCAAGTGGGTGCAACAGGTAAGAAGAGATTGGATAGAAGATGGTGAATGTGAAGTAACAGGGCAGACAGTAGCATCATGGTATTGTCACTGGACTAGCAACCCAGACACTCAAAGGCAACGCTCTGTGATCCCAGTTTCAAATCCCACCACAGCAAATGGTGAAATTTGAATTCACTTAGAATTAAAAGTCTAATGATGACCATAACACATAAGAGCAGAATTACACCAGTCAACCCATCAAGTCTGCTCCGCCATTCAATCATGGCTGATTTTTTTTCTCATCCCCATAACCCTGACCCCTTTATCAATCAAGAACCTATTTCTCTCCGTCTTAACAGCACTCAATGATCTAGCCTCCACAGTCTTGTGCAGCAAAGCATTCCACAGATTCACCACTCTCTGGCTGAAGAAATTCCTTCTCATGAAACCATTGTTGTAAAAACCCTTCTGCTTCACTAATGTCCTTTAGGGATGATGTGGCATTGCCAGTGTGGGATTTGGGTAGACACAGTAAATAATCTTACAACACCAAATTAAACTCCAACAGGTTTCATTGGTAGCATCAGCTTTCACAGCCTTGCCCCTTCATCAAGTGAGTGAAGAGTTCAATTCACAAACAGGGCATTTCAAGTTCTGCACAAAAGGACAGCCTCAACCGGGATCTTGAGTTCACGTCACACTATCTGTAACCCTCATGATTTGCCTGAGCTGGCAAAATCTCACTAATTGTCCTGGTTGGAGACAATTCACACCTCTTTAACTTGTGCTTACCCCTCTCTCCACTCACATTGTCTGCATCTGTAAAGATTTGATTACCTGTTAAACTCACATTCCAACCATTATCTTGTAATTAAGTTTGTATCTATGTATGTCCTGTTTGTGAACTCATCTGATGAAGGAGCAATGCTCCGAAAACTCGTACTATCAAATGAACCTGTTGGACTTTAACTTGGTGTTGTGAGAATACTTACTGTCCTTTAGGAATGTTCATGGAGCATCCTTTTGCAGTGTAGGAAGATTGTAGAGTCTGATTCATCATGGGATGGTTTAGTTCTGTCTGGTGTTTGCTGCTTATGTTTTTATCATGCTAATACTCACAAATGGTATACAGATTAGGAAGGCACATGTAATGTAGTTATTTATTGCAAGGGGAATTGAATATGAAAGTAGGGAAGTTTTGCTCTAGTTCAATGAAGAGTGCATGCCAAGAGCAGCAACAAACACAACTAAAAATATGGTGTCAATCCAGTGAAGCTTCAGCACCTGATTATTCGCATACCAAATAGTGGAAGTAGCATATAGACCGACAGATCTATGCGATCCCACAACCTATAAATCAGATCGAAGGTCTACAGTCTTATCACATTCAGTTATAAATGTTGGTGAGCACTTAAACAAGTGACCAGAGCTGGAGGTTCCCCAAATATCCCCTTTCTCAATGGTTGGTGAGCCCAGCACATTAATGCAAACACAAAGCTGAAGTATTTATAGCCTTTATCAGCCAGAAGTGCAAAGTGGATCATCAATCTCAGCCTCCTTTTGAGATCCCCTTCAATTGCCATCTTCAGCCAATTTGATTCACTCCATGAAAAATCAAGAACACCTGAAAGCCCCAGGTATTGAGAATTCTATGGGGCCCTGACAACATTCCAGCAATAGTACTGAAGACATGCTCCAGAACTAGCCAAGGTGTTCCAGAATAGCTACAACACTAACACTGACATGCAGAAAATTGCCAGGTATGTCCTGCCTACAAAAGGTAGGCCAAATCCAACCTTGTCAATAACTGCCCCATCAGCCTACCCTCTAGTATCAGAAAAGTGATGGAAAGTATCGCTGACAGTGTAATTAAGCAGCACCTACTCAGAAAAAGCCTGATCACTGGAGGCTCAGTCTGAGTTCCACCTGGGCTATAGCTCCTGACCTCATTACAATCTTGGTGCAAACATGGACAAAAGAGCAAATCAGGTCAGAGTGATTGCACTTCACAGAAAGACAGCATTTAACAGAGTGCGGCATCAAATCTGAAATCAATGTTAACCGGGGAAAACTCACCACTGCTGTAGGAGTTCCTCAGGGTAGAGTCCTACACTGTTTCTTTAATGATCTCCACTCCATCACAAGATCTGAAGTGGGGATGTTTGCTGATGATTATGCAATATTCAGCACCATTCACAACTCCTCAGATACTTTCAGGGCTGACAAACAGCAAATAATATTTGTGCCAGGCAATATATTTATTGGCATTACCATTGCTGAATCTCCCACTATCAACATTCTGGAAGTTATCATTGACCTGAAGATGAACTGGCCCAGTCACATAAATATTGTTACAAAGAGGAGGTTGGGAATTTTGCAGAAAGTCTCCCAGCTTCTGAGCCTGTACACCATCTAAAATGCAAGTCAGCGATGGAATACTGCAGTACAGTGATAAGTGCAGCTGCAACAACATTCCTAAGGCTCAACACTGTTCAGAATAGAATAGCCGATTTGATTGGCACCCAATCCAACATATAGCAAGGGATACAGGAACCCCTGCTTTCTGCGACAATTAAAACAAAGTAGATTAGTTTAAAATAGGGACCATTGTGTGCTTATATATATATATATATATATCAAAGATACCACTATGTGCCTCACTTATATGCCACATGAAGGTACTGTCTGTATAATCACATACACAATTTTTATAGATTTAAACTGTATTTTTGTATTCTTGCGAGCTTTGGCCAACAAGCAATTCATCCCTTAGCATAATGGGAAAGAAGTTTAATTAGACATATGGCATTCATTTGGAACAAAACATGGAGCATGTACCCAATTATCAGAAGTAGGTCAGACAGCTATAAGCTACCAAGGTTTTTGAAATGAGTCAAAAGTTTCAGCTTCTAGTGCAATGAATAGACATATTCAGAATCCACTGTTATAAGAGACAGAAAGAGGTAAGGAAGAAGATTCCCTTCTTGTTCCCAAGACTGTGGGTGTTAAGAATGACCTTGGAATCTACTGGATTTGCATAGGCAAGGTTACTAGGCAACGGAGAGGGAAGAATTTGGTTTGGTTGACCAATGAATTCCTAATTCTGCTAAAAAGTATCATACTATTGGCCAAGGTAAACAAAGTGTATTAATATAACTGGATTGTCCAGCTTGGATAACAGTTGGGCGGGAGGATCAAATCTTCATGTGATGTAACGTTAGAGAGAGGTTAGAATTGTCTGACCATCTTTCTCCCAACACATGTTGGTCAAATAAAGAATATCTTTAACTGCATACTGTCTTTCGCAAAGTCTCTGTATTAGCTGGGTTCAACTGAATACAAGACTCCCCAGCGAGACGCCTCAAGAAATCACCTTAAACACCATCTTAAATATCAATTCACTCTACCAGCAACACATTGTGGCAGCAGTTCACATCTACAAGATGCACTGCAACAATTCACCAAGACTCCTTCAACAGCACCTTCCAGTCCTGCAATCTCCACCATCTAAAATATGGAGGACAACAGATGCAAGGGAGTACCATCACCACCTATAAGATACCCTCCAAACCACACACCTTCCTGAAATGGAACTATATTTACTTCATTGGTAAGACCCTTATAAGACCCTTGTCAGACCCCACTTGGAGTATTGTGTGCAGTTCCGGTCGCCTCACTATAGGAAGGATGTGGAAACTATTGAGAGGGTGCAGGGGAGATTTACAAGGATGTTGCCTGGATTAGGGGGCATGCCTTATGAAGATAAGCTGAGACAGCTAGGTTTCTTCTCCCTGGAGAGACGAAGGTTGAGAGGCTACCTGATCGAGGTTTATAAGATGTTGAGAGGAATAAATAGAATGGATTCTCGGAGGCTATTTCCCAGGGCTGAAATGGTCACTACGAGAGGACACAGGTTTAAGGTGCTGGGGGGCAAGTACACAGGAGATGTTAGAGGTAAGTTTTTCACTCAGAGGGTGGTGAGTGAATGGAATTGGTTGCCATCAGTGGTGCTAGACGCAAACTCGCTGGGATCTTTTAAAAGACTTCTGGATGAGTACATGGGATTTAATGGGACTGGGAGTTACAGATAGTTCTACTGCCTGGTAAGTATAGATATGATCGGCACAACTTGTGGGCTGAAGGGCCTGTTTGTGCTGTAGTATTCTACGTTCTATGTTCTATTCTAGAACTCCTTTCCTGACAATGTATGGACTGAAGAGGTTCAAAAAGGCAGTTCACCAGCAGACTCTCAAGGGCAATTAGGAATGAACAATAAATTCTGGCTTGGAGTAACACTCACATCATATAAACAAAACATTTGTACAAGACCTTAGTGAGATCATGTCTAGAGTACCATGTAACATTTTGTTTTCCTTACCTGAAAAGGATACAAATCCACTAGAATCAGTTCAGAGAAGATTCACTTGATTGATTCTAGGGATGAAGGGCTTATTTTAGAAGGAAGGGTTGGGCTTACATCCACTGGATTTGAGAAGAATGAGAGACAAACTTACTGAAACATGAAACCCAAGATCCCAGTGGTAGAACAGTGATTAGCATTGCACACACTGTCAGGGGGAACCCCTGTTTGATTCCTGGCTTGGGTCGCTGTCTATGCGGAGTCTGCACATTCTTTCCCAGTCTGTGGGTTTCCTTCAGTTTCCTCCCACAGTCCAAAAAACATGCTGGTTAGATGCATTGGCCATCCTAAATTTTCTCTGTGTACCTGAACGGGCACCAGGGTGTAGCAACAAGGAGATTTTCATTGTAACTTCACTGCACTGTTAGTGCAAGCCTATTTGTGACAGTAATAAATAAACTTTAAAAAATTGTTTTTTTAAAGGGACATAATGAGGTGGATGCTGAGAAGATAATTTCTCTTATGAGAGACTATAACTAGAGGACAGTTTAAAAACAAGGGTTTTCCTATTTAAGCCAGAAATGAGAATTATTTTTCCTCTTAGAGGGTCATTATTCTGTGGAATTCCCCAGAGAATGGCGGACACAGGGTCATTGACTATTTGTAAGGCTGAATTAGATAGATTTTTGATTGACAATGGAATCAAGGAGTATATAAGGAGCGGACAGGAAAGTAGATCTGAAGTCACAATCATATCAAGCTGTGATTTTATTAAATGGCAAAGCAAACTTGAGTGAACAAATGGTCTACTTCTGATCATAACTTGTATGTTCATGTGTATTCATCAGGCATGATCTATCCTTTATATAAATACATGATGTCTCTGATCAGCTGGAAATGTTTTTTAAATCAACTCAGCATCCTTCTTATTACACAATTCTCCTTTCGTTCTTATCGTGTGTTCCCCGCGTTCTGCACCACCATCCCCCAACATCCCTATTTTTCCAACTAAGCCTCAAACACTTTAATCTATTTGTCTCAGTAAAGCCTGGCTGCTTTTTCTGTAAGAAGTCTCACAACACTAGACTAAAGTTTATTTGGTAGTAAACGGCACTAGCTTTCGGAGTGCTGCTCCTTCATCAGGCAAGTGGGGAATTCTGATCGCACCAGAGCACATAAAAGCACACACAGTTTAAAGTATACTGGATTAGAATGCGAGTCTTTACAGCTAATCAAGTCTTAAAGGTGCAGACAATGAGTGTTGATAGCATTAAGCATAGGTTAAAGAAATGTGCATTGTCTCCAGACAAGACAGTAAGTGAGATGTTGCAAGCCCAGGCAAATCATGGAGTTTACAGACAGTATAACATGAACCCAAGATCCCGTCTTCATGTGTGCGGAACTTGGCTGTCAGTTTCTGCTCAGTGACTCTGCACTGTCATACGTTGAGGGCTGCCTTGGAGAACATTTACCCAAAGATCAGAGGCGAATGCCTATGATTGCCTGAAGTGTTCACCAACACAAAGGGAACAGTCTTGCCTGGTGATTATTGAGTGGTGTTCATTTATCCGTTGTCATAGTGTGTACATGGTAAACATTCTCCAAGACAGCCTTCACGCCATACAACAGTGCAGTGTCGCTGAGCAGGAACTGACATCCAAGGTCCACGCACATGAAGACAGCCTCAATCGGGATCTTGGGTTCATGTCACACTACCTGTAATCCCCATGACTTGCTTGGGATTTGCAACATCTCACTTACTGTCCTGCCTGGAGACAATGCACATCTCTTTAACTATGCTTAATGCTATGTCCACTCATATTGTCTGCACCTTTAAGACTTGATTAGCAATAAAACTCACATTCTAATCAGTATTCTGTAAACTGTGTACGCCTTTATATGCCCTGTTTGTGATCAGAACTCTCCACTCAGCTGACAAAGGAGCAGCACTCCGAAAGCTAGTGCGTTTACTACGAAATAAACCTGTTGGATTTTAACTTAGTATTGTGAGACTTCTTACTGTGTTTACCCCAGTCCAACACCAGCATCTCCACATGCTTTTCCTGTGTCAATGAACTACAGCTTTGCCATTTCAAAAGTTCATCAAAACAGAAAGTTTGTTCATTTTCCTCTTGACCATTTTACACCTGTGAGCTTGTGAGCAAAGCTGCCAATCACACGTGCCTGGCTGCAGCCCTCCCCTTTTAGAAAAAATTTTGTGCAATGCTGAAAGGCATCAAGATGTCTCAGCATTCAAATCTCAATGCTGAAATGTATGCTAACAAGCTCCCATTGCCTGAGGATATTTGCTTTGTCTGCACTCTGGTTTGCATCCCAGCATGGCGGTTTCCACAGAAATTTAATCCTTTAAAATGAGCTTTAGGGTAGAACACATTCTAAAGACACTTTTTTCTACATCCTTGCTGTGGAAAATTTGGCAAAGTATCTAGAAATCTAACAGATGCACTCCATTAATACCGGATTCGGTTACCAATTTCCAAATCTAACAAGCTTCCCAATTACAATAAATGTAACAGTTCTCAGCACAAAACAGCTCAGTTGTGAATATTAAACTGATAATAAACTGTTATTATGTTATAGGTGATCAAGGATCTTGGATATGGCCCACATTGCCTCAATTGTTATTGGACTTAAAAGTTTAAACAAATCAGGACATTTCATGAATCCTGAATAGCTGCAATTGCAACATTTCTCAAACAGTTTTTTTAAATGGAACACCATGAACAGTGAGAGAAGGCTAGGCCCAATAGGGTTGAGAACTGTGACTATATGTATTCTTGCAAGTTTCATCACATGACTTTCCCTCATGCTTCTGCCTTTGTCAGCCAACACATCCATCCTCGTGATGCACTGCCTTCCTACGTCAATGGAAAACAAAAAGACTCATTATTCAATTGTACAATGTTTGATCATTAGCAAGACAGCCTTTTTCCCCCTTTCCATTTTCAATATCTTCATATCTGGTAAAGCAAAATGTTCAAAGAAAATGACCGAAAAAAGTCATGTCCCTGTGATCTTTCTCCAGGGCTGCAGTGTAGCCTTAGATTGATCAATTCCTGGAAACTACAGGCCAATCCAGGAGGGTTGATAATCTTAATGCACAAAGCTTCCACAACAGCATCTTTCTCTTTTACTGCTTTGACAGTCCATTGGGACCAAAGATAGTTTGCTTCCACTCAGGTTCAGTGGGTTCAGAGATGGTTGATAAGCTCAATGCATACATCTGTCACAGCAGCAGGTTAAAGTACAACAGGTTTATTTGGTACCACAAACTTTCAGAGTGTCACTCCTTCTTCAGGTAAGACTTACCTGAACAAGGAGTGACATGCCGAAAGCTTGTACTACCAAAAAATCTATTGGACTTTAACCTGGTGTTATAAGACTTCTTACTGTGTCTACCCCAGTCCAACGACGGCATCTTCACATCATGTCTATCACATGCAGGGCAGATGGTGCTTGAAAGGTCAGGCAGATACTGGAGGTTTGTGCATTCTCTCCATTGCTCCAATTTTGACCCTGCATGTTCCCAAAATCTTTCAATGTGTTTGGTGCCTCCCCAAATAAACCTTCTACATTTGATGGGCACAACCAGATCTCCCATGAGTTAGCAGCGTGTCAGATTAACCTCTTCAGGGATGCTTTGAGGACATCCCTAAAGCTTTTCCACTGTCTTCCTGGAAGTCTGCTGCTATGACCCAAGTTCCAAGTTCCAAATACAGCAATTATTTTGAGATCTGATGTCAGCACATGAACAATATGTCCTGCCCTGTGGACCTGATTTGAGTGATTAATGCCTTAATAGAGGGCAAGTTGGCTTGGCAGAGGCCACTGTTGGTGGACTAGCTTTCTTGCCACTAGATCTGTAACACCTTGCATATCTATAACAGATCTGCCACTTGACAAGAGATTTTTTTTAAAAAATCACCACAGAAGGCTGCTAGAGTAATCTCTGGCAATCTTGCAAGTTGACAAAGACAGGAATGAGCTGCTCCATAATGATGCTCCGATAAGGCACAGCACACACAATCATTATGCTTGCCAGCAGCAAAACATCCTATGCTTTTTTGGTCTTTAATCATATCCTTTTTTTCCTGTTCAGAGCAACACTTGGGGACATTGTCAAAAGAAAACCACTGTCGGGGGAGCGAAGATTAACCAAAAAGGAAAGAGTACTGAATAACTAGGGACAATAAAAATGTTTATTTTAGTTTGATTCATGGTTCTCTCTCTAAGAGCACAAAGAACAGCTAACTCCCAATGCAATGCAGAATTTGGCATGTCCTTGACAAGAGGTTCTTTGCTCTTGTCAGAGGATAATTTTACACTACCCAATAAGCATTTTGTTTACGCTCTTGCTGGTATATTATCTCAGCAGTAATTGCCATATGCTGCCCCTCCCATAATTGACAAATAGATTAGGGTATTTCAGAAACACAACGCATTCTTACAACCAAAATGAAAACAAAATGTGTACTGCATGTGCTACTAGCCATTAAATAATTAACTACAATTGATTATATTGATTGTATCTTGATTTTGCCTGGGACATCTACATGTCAATTTGCTCACAAGAGTATCACTGATATAAGAGTTTTATCGCTAGTTACCAAATGCTTAAAATTATGAAAATGGATTGTCTGAGAAGGTTCTATTTTTCCTGCTTTGAACATTCAAACGTCAACTGTCAATCTAATTTAATAAGTCTCACAACACCAGGTTAGAGTGCAGTGTCGATGGTAGTCATGATGTAGAGATCTTGTGAGACTTCTTACCGCGTTTACCCCAGTCCAACGCCAGCATCTCTACATCAATCTAACTTAACCCAGCACTTTTAGCTTTCCTACACATTAGCTTATCTATAGGAAATCAGTGAATAACAAGTATTCATATAGCAGTTTAAATGTAGTAATACATCCTAAGATACTTCACAGGAACATTACTGAACAAAATAACAAACATATACACAATTGCAAATGGTTGCCTTCTTCATTGGACTTTTAAATCAAAATATCTGTCCAAAAGAAGTTATCACCTTAAGATAGAATTTGATTGTTAATATCCAATCTTTTCCGTATAAATAGTCAGCAAATGTATAGGTGCCTTCTCTCAGTCATAGCTCATAGCATTCTAATCACTGGCATTGGTTTATATTCAAGAGTATTGTAGACAAATCCAAAACAAAAAAGTGCTTTGGAAGATTCTTCAAAGCGGATGTCACTATTGTTATGGTGTCTTTTGGAGCCTGCCTGGATCATAAGTTTTGCATCTTGAATTTGGCTAGAATAAGCATGATGTGTTTTACTTCAGGTATGATTCGAATGAACTACTAAGGAGCTTTTATCAAACAAATTTTATTTAGGAATACAGTTAACATGTTATAATAAGAAAATTAGCGAAAACTTTTATCAATTAGAAACAAGAAGCAACCTCTAAATGTATAATCTTTAACATACAACATAACAGCACAGTACAAGCTCTTCGGCCCTTGATGTTGCGCCGACCTTTCTAACCTACACTATTCCAATGTCATCCATATGTTTATCCAATGACCACTTAAATGCCTTAATGTTGGCAAATCCCCTACTGTTGCAGGCAGGGCATTCCATGCTCTTATAGGCTCTGAGCAAAGAACCTACCTCTGACATTTGTCGCATATCTATCATTCCTCAATTTAAAGCTACGTCCCCTCATGTTAGACATCTCCATCTGAGGAAGAACGCTTATACTGTCCATCCTATTTAATCCTCTGACCATTTTAACTGCCTCTATTAAGTCACCTCTTAACCTTCTCTCTAACAAAAACAGTCTTGAGCTGTTCAGCCTTTCCTCATAAGACCTTCCCATCATCCTGATGAATCTCTTCTGCACCCCTTCCATATCCTTCCTATAACACGGCGACCACAACTGTACGCAATACCCCAAGTGCGGCCGCACCAGAGTTTTGTACAGCTACAACACGACTTCATGGCTCCAAAACTCAATTCCTCTGCCAATAAAAGCTAACACACTGTACGCCTTCTCAACAACCCTATCAACCTGAGTGCCAACTTTTAGGGATCTATGCACATGGACTCTGAGATCTCTCTGCTCATTCACACTACCAAGTATCTTACTATTAGCCAGTACACTGTATTCCAGTTACTCCTTCCAAAGTGAATCACTTCACTCCTTCCTGCATTAAACTCCATTTACCACCTCTCAGGCCAGATCTGCAGTTTATCTATGTCCCTCTGTGACCTGCAACATCCTTCTGCACTGTCCACAATTCCACCGACTTTAATGTCATCCCAAATTTACTAACTCATCCTTCTATGCCCTCATCCAGGTAATT
Organism: Sphyrna mokarran; assembly: GCA_024679065.1. Taxonomy (NCBI): domain Eukaryota; kingdom Metazoa; phylum Chordata; class Chondrichthyes; order Carcharhiniformes; family Carcharhinidae; genus Sphyrna; species Sphyrna mokarran. The sequence goes on from JAGIQG010000005.1 coordinate 41,446,148, forward strand.
TATAAAAATGACAAATAATAGTGGCCTCAAAACAGATCCTTGCGTTACACCATTAGTAACTGAACTCCAGATGAACATTTCCCATCAACCACCACCCTCTGCCTTCCCATAGCTAGCCAATTTCCAATTTCTAAACCACTAAATTATCCTCAATCCCATGCCTCTGTATCTTCTGTAACCTTATCAAACACTTTACTGAAATCCATATCACCACATCAACTGCTTTACCCTCATCCACCTTTTTGGTCACCTTCTCAAAGAACTATATTTATCTGTGTTCCACCAAAACCAAAATGCAAATTTTCCATAGTCAAGACCCTTTAGACAAGTTCAACACAAAGACTAATGCTCACAAGACTGGAAATTGAATCTTTTGGTTGAAATGTGCAGTCCTGTCGATTCACTCAAAACAAGTTGAAGACAAAACAGCTTCTCAGAACCCCAGAGAAAGACCACCGAAAGAAACCAAATATCCAAGCTTGGTCAAGCCATCAAGTGCAGAATTTTTACTGCAGAAAAACCAAGACCTTTCTTTCAGATAAGCAGCAGAATTTTTAAAACAACAGGAGAGAAAAAACTTTTTAGCTTGCTGTCCCTTCTAAAACCCAACTTTAACTGCTAAGTCCAAAATGAAACCTTAAACTCACTGGAAAAAAAGATCCAAAAACACATGAACATTCTCCTAACAACATAGGATCAGAAAACTAATACCAGAGTAACACAAACAACCCCATTTAAGCCTCTTAAGTAGCAACAAAAGGACATTTCCAGTCAAGCTGGCAATATTGACATCACTGAAGCTGTGAGCTGCAGAAATCATTTTTTTTTAATCTCTTAAAGGTACACTAACCCCATTTTAAAATATTTCTTTCCCATGTCTAATTTTGTGATGTTATTGATACAAATGGCCTCAAGGACTATGGACCCTGACAACATTCCAGCACTAGAATTGATGACTTTTGCTCCAAAAATTGCCACATTCCTAGCCAAGTTATTCCAGTATAATTAGTACACCCTTCTCTACAAAGCAATGTGAAAGGTTTCCCAGGCATGTCCTGTGCACAAAATACAATAAGTCCAGTCCAGCCCAATTACTACCTTGACAGCCTATACTCAATCATCAGTAAAGTGACCCAAAGCGTCATCACTTGCTTAGCATTAAGTTGCTCATTGACACTCAGTTTAGGTGCTGTCAGGGCCTTTCAGCTCCTAGCCTTAATACAGCCTTTATTCCAACATGGACAAAATGAGTTAAATGGGGTTAATTTGGTGACTTGACCAAGCTTGGCTATTTGGTCTCTTTCAGTGGTCTTTCTCTGCGGTTCTGAGAAGCTGTTTTGTCTTCACCTTGTTCTGAATGAATCGACAGGACTGCAGGTTTCAATCAAAAGATTCAATTTCCAGTCTCATATGAGCATTAGTCTTTGTTGTGTTGAACTTGTCTAAAGGGTCTTGACTATGGAAAGTTTTCATTTTGGTTTTGGTTGGAACACATTAGATAAATATAGTTCTTTGAGAAGGTGACCAAAGAGGTGGATGAGGGTAAAGCAGTTGATGTGGTGCATATGGATTTCAGTAAAGTGTTTGATAAGGTTACAGAAGATGCAGAGGCATGGGATTGAAGATGATTTAGTGATTTAGATATCGGAAATTGGCTAGCTATAGGAAGGCAGAGGGTGGTGGTTGATGGGGAATGTTCATCTGGAGTTCAGTTACTAATGGTGTAACACAAGGATCTGTTTGGGGCCACTATTATTTGTCATTTTTATAAATTACCTGGATGACGGCATAGAAGGATGAGAGTGATTGCCCTTGACATGAAGTGTAGCATCAAAGAACCGTAGCAAAACTGGAGTCAACAGGAGTCGGGGGGGTAATTTCTCCACTGGTTGGAGCCATACCTGGCACATTGGAAAATGGCTGTGGTAGTTGGAGGTCAATCATTTCAATTCCAAGACATCACTACAGGCGTTCCTCAGGGTGGTGTCCTTGGTCCACCCATTGTCAGCTGTTTCATCAATGACCTTCCCTCCATTATAAGTTCAGAAGGACAGATGCTTGCTGATGATTGCACAATGTTCTGCATCAATGTTCTGCACCTTTTTCCTAGGATGGAGAAAGCTAGCACAAGGGGACAGAGCTTTAAATTAAGGGGTGATAGTTATAGGATGGATATCAGAGGTAGGTTCTTTACCCAAAGGGTGGTTCGGGAGTGGAATGCCCTGCCTGCAGCAGTTGTAGATGCGCCAAGTTTGGTGGCGTTTAAGAGGTTAGTTGATAAGTATATGGAAGAGAAGGGAATGGTTTAGTTTGGAGGGTCATTGCTTTTTATATTGGTCGGCGCAACATCGAAGGCCGAAGGGCCTGTTCTGTGCTGTAATGTTCTATGTTCTATGCATGACTCCTCAGATACTGAAGCAGTCCATGTCCAAATACAACAAGACCTAGACATTATCCAAGCTTGGGCTGACAAGTAACGTATTCCCCACAGACAATTACCATCTCCAACAAGAAAGGATCTAACCATTCTATCTTAACATTATCATCACTGAATTCCCCCACTATCAATACCCTGGGGGTTATCATTGTCCAGGAGCTGAACTGCATTCACCATACAAAATGGTGGCTACAAAAGCAAATCAGGAACTGGGAATCCTGCAGCAAGCAACTAATTTCTGATTCCCTAAAACCTGTCCAGAACTTATCAGGCATAAGTTAGCGGCTTCAGCACAACCAATGTCACCGGTTCAAAATTATCATTATTGATTACTAGTTACAGCAGCAGAAAATTGATTATTTTGTTCATAAAGTGGCAAATATTCCTTCTCTGAAAACCAGGTGAGAGGTTGGTCCACTACAATACAGACCTAATTATGATGAACAGTTCTGTCACTAGAATTCTTTATCCTTTCAACAGCTGAACACCCCGTAGAACCCAAATGCACAAAAATTCACAAGATTAGTCAGTAGAAGGACAGAGAATTGTTGGAATTAACATGGGTATCTCATGCTAATTGTTGGAAAGATCGTTGGGGCATTGTTCCCTTTACTGCTGCATTCACTTCATCTTCTACCATCATCACCCAAAAAATTGAAAAGGATAGCTGTAAAAGAGCCACAGAACTTTTCTTTCCCAAAATATAGGGTCCTGGCTTTCTTCTATGACTATCAGACATCTAACAATGTTCCCACCAAAAAGATTCTGCACAAAATGGTTATTCAGAAAACAGAGGTAGAATGCTTATACAATCTTCAATATAGGTATCACATAATGCATGTTTGCACATGCATATATCGTATATACCGTTGAAGCAAGAAATTAGCTGTCGCCACAATAGCAAACACTGGTTCTTTTGAGATTTTTTTTAAATTAGGGGTGAAATGAAACATTGATGATAAGCCTTACAACAAAATAATATTTATGAATTGCGCAAATTATCATTTAACATTTAAAAGAAAAAGTACTTGCAAATTTTCTTAAAGTTTAGAAAAATCCAAAATAGTGTTTTCTTTAAACAAATTACCCAAATTTACCTTTTGGGTAAATTATTCTCCACTAACTTTTCCACTGAAAATAAAAGCTAAAAGACCTAAAATTATTTTGCAAATGGACTTCAATTATCTAATGCACAACATAAAATGGCCTAAGTCCGTAATCTTCTGTTCAAATACTTTCTTGGAAAGTGCTTCAGTTTTAGAGCAGCTTTCACATTAAGAAACTTTTCCGAATAGCACTGCCAGCTATGACCTTAATTTTTAGTGTACCATGGTTGGTAAGCCTTTAAGTGCCATGACTGACCACATACTCAATAAGGTTAGCCTCATGAATGCCATGACTACCAAAGCAACTTAGAAGCATGGCATTCTGTGATGAATGGTTCAATGCCTGATTCCTCAAAGACTCCACCTTCTCAGTAAAACTATTTCTATGACGGGTATAGCTCATCACAATCCAGGACACAATTGATCAGAGAGGCACTCATTCTCAATATAGGTCCTCTCCATTAATGATGGGCTGTGGTCACTGAATGTAATACATTGCAGCAATTCACCACGTCGACAGATGGCATTACCAATAAGAAAGTAAGAACTAATAGGCAATTCAGCCCTGCAAGCCTGCTCCACCATTCAATACAATCATGGCCGATCTCATCTTGGCCTCATCTCAATCTTCCTCTCCACTCCCCACAATCCTTAAACTATTTCCTCCTTAAATTTGTTGTTTAGTGTTCTAGCATCTGGAACACTGGGGTACAGAATTCCACAGATTCACAACCTATGGAGTCAAGTAATTTCTCCTCATTTTTGTTTTAAATCTGCCATCCCTTAGTCTAAAAGTATGGTTAAGGGACCATGGAGCAACGGTGAGAAAAAGAAGGTAGGTCTGAAGGAAACACTATTAAAAAGGGGATCATTGTTGGATATAATTACCGCTATTTTACAAGCTTACTCCAGTAAGGCTCATAAAATCCTGCCCAAGGCCAATGGAGAATTCCGTTCTGCAAGCCTCATCCGTAAGGTAAAATTGCAGCCAATTAATCAGGTAATCATAACATCAAGCAAGGGATATCACATTGAGTTCAACAATAGATGAGGGTACGGGAGGATAGCGTGACCACTGATATCAAAAGCTGCAGTGAAATCACAGAAGACGTATCTATTCACAAAGGGCTATTCACAAAGGATACCAACTGTTACTTTGATTAAAGGCTCAATGGAGAGATTCAAACTGGGAAAAAGGGCACAAATTTAGGAAGTGGTTTTGTTGTGGGATGCTGGATACAGTTCAGTAGGTTTTAATGAAATCTTGGTAGTCTTAAGTATGTTAACGGAATGTATTTCTTAACTATAAGAATAAACTGTAATGCGGTCAAGCTGGAACTGTCTCCATGTTTGCTTGAGCACACAGCTCCGTCCAAAATCAGACTGTCCCCTAGGTGCAGGTCATATATTCTCTTTCATCAGTACATGGTTGGTAATATACTCAGTCCTAAGTGAATATTATTAGTACCAGACCCTTATATTAAACTCCATGCTCAAGGACTTTGGACTTAGAAGGAAGATAAAGGGCAGTCCTCTTAAGAACAGGGGGATTAAGATGATTGTTTTACAAGGAATGGGAGTCTGAAAGGATATTATAAAGCACAAAACAGTGCCTGACCAGAGACTATCATTTCCCAGAGCAGTAAGGAATGGAATTTAGGTGGTCAGCAGTATTGTGGTCAACGGCACAGCAGGTACAACTTGTGGATGGGAAGATCTCAGAAAAGGCATGAGAGGAAAGAAACCATTGCCAGGTTTGGATTGCTACCCAAGAGACAGCAACAGTGGCAGCTGAGTTATCACTTTTGATGATAAATAAGGCCATAAGCACCTCACTTGCTGGAAATACGAATGGAAAAGAAAGGGATTAATATAGATAGGTGGCTTCGAAAAAATGAGTACAGCCACATGATTTTTGCTCTCCAAAATAATGCAGTCACCATAAATAGCTTGGTGTACAATGATATTCATCATATTTCCAGCACTAGCTTTCATGAAAAATTACGATTTTACCACAAGATTTTATTACTCTACTCCTTTCTATTTAAGTCTATTACATTTGCTGCTTACGAAGTGGTATTCTCTACATCACAGAAACCAAATGCAAATTGGTGATTGCTTTGCAGAATACCTCCATTCAGTGCACAAGCACAAGCCTAAATACCAGTCGCCTGCCATTTCAATTCATCACCTTGTCCTTATCCTCACATTTCTGTCCTCAGCCTGCAGCAATGCTCCAATGCAAGTTGGAGGAACACATCATAGAACACTACAACACAAACAGGCCCTTCGGCCCACAAGTTGCGCCGATCATATCCATACCTACCAGGCTTATCTATAACTCTCAATCCCGTTAAATCCCACGTACTCATCCAGAAGTCTCTTAAGAGACTCCAGCCAGTTTGCCTCTACCACCATCGACGGCAGCCAATTCCCCTCATTCACCACTCTCAGTGAAAAACTTACCCCTGACATCTCCTCTGTACCTGCTCCCTAGCACCTTAAACCTGTGTCCTCTCATAGCCCTGGAAAATAGCCTCTGAGAGTCCACCCTATCTATACCTTTCAACATTGTATGAACTACTATCAGGTCGCCTCTCAATCTTCGTCTCTCCAGGGAGAGGAGACCTAGCTCTGTCAACCTATCTTCATAAGGCATTCCTCCCAATCCAGGCAACATCCTTATAAATCTCCTCTGCACCTTCTCAATAGCTTCCACATCATCTTCCAATTAGGCACCTTACAGTCTTTTGGATTAAACAGTGTATTCAACAACTTCAGCCCATAACAGACATAGCATAAGTGATGATGAATCTATTTGTTATTAATCTAATAGTTTTATGAAACTAATTTTAAACTATTTAAATGGAGGAGGACTGCAGAATTCTGAGGTACAGAAGAATCTGGGTATCCTAATATAACAATCACAAAAAAAGTACGCAGGTATAGAAGTGATTAGGAAGGCAAATGAAGTGTTGTCATTTTTTGAAAGAGGAATGCAATATAACTGCAAGGATGTTTTGCCACAATTGCACAGGTGAGAACACTTCTGCAATATTCTGTACAGTTTTGATATGCTTATTTAAGAAAGGATATAAATGAATTAGAAACAGTTCAGAGAAGGTTCACTTAACTAGAATGAACAGGTTAATCCTGTGAGGAAGAGGTAATCAGGCTGGACATGTATTCACTAGAGTTTAGGAAAAACAGAAGTGATCTTATTGAAACACACCAGCTCCTGAGGGGAGATTGACAAATTGGATGCTGAAAAGATGTTCCCCCTTATGGAAGAGACCAGAACTTAGGTACAACTTAAAAAGAGGCTGAAACTATAGTTAAGAAAGCCCACCAATGCCTCTACTTTCTCAAGTAGCATAGCAAATTTGACATGTCCACTACGATTCTTACCAATTTTTACAGATGAACCATATAAAGTATTCTTTCTGGTTGCATCACAGCTTGTTATGACTCCTGCTCTAAACAATATCACAAGAAACTACAAAAGGCTGAAAATGTAGCCCAGACCATCACGCAAACTAGCCTCCCAACCACTGACTCTATCTACTCTTCCCACTGCCTAGGAAAAGAGCCAGCACAATCAAGGACCTCATGCACCCTGGACATACTTTCTTTAACATTCTTTCATCTGGAAAAAGATACAAAAGTCTGAAGTCATGTACCAACCAACTCAAAAAAGAGTAGCTAGGGAGAGAATAGTGCCTTTTAAGGATCAACCAGGTCATCTATGTGCAGAGATCCTAAATGAATATTTCTCAACAGCGTTTACTGTTGCGAAAGGCATGGATATAAGGGAGTTTGGAGGAATTAAATAGTAATGTCTTGAGGAGTGTACAATGGCAAAAGTGGTGCTGGAAGTCTTAAAGCGCATCAAGGTAGATAAATCCCTGACACCTGATGAAGCATTTTCCAGGACATTGTGAGAGGCTTGGGAGGAAATTGCAGAAATATTTAAATCATTGATACCCACAGGTGAGATGCCTGAAGGTTGCTGGGTGGCAAAAGTTGTGTCTTTGTTGAAGAAGGGCTGTAGAGAAATATCTGGGAACTATAGGCCAGTGAACCCCACATCTGTAGTGGTTAGGTTGTTAGAAGGTATTGCAGAAACAGGATATACAGACATTTAGAAAGGTAAGGACTTATTGGGACACACTGCGAGGCTTTCTGAGTAGAAAATCATGATACAGAATCAGAGATTTATAGCATGGAAACAGACCCTTCAGCCCAACATGTCCGTGCTGCCCTTTTTTTAACCCTCTAAGCTAATCCCAATTGCCTGCATTTGGCCCATATCCCTCTATACGCATTTTATCCATGTAACTCTTTTCTTTTTAAAAGACAACAGTGTACCTGCTTCTACTACCACCTCTGGCAGCTTGTTCCAGATACTCACCATCCTGTGAACAAATTGCTCCTCTGGACACTTTTGTATCTCCCCCCTTTCACCTTAAACTTATGCCTTCTAGTTTTAGACTCCCCTACTTTGGGGAAAAGATATGACTATCTAGCTGATCTGGGCCCCTCATTATTTTATAGACCTCTATAATTTCAATCCTCAGCCTCCTGTGCTCCAGAGAAAAAGTCCCAGTCTATCCAGCCTCTCCATATAACCCAAACCATTAAGTCCCGATAGCATCCTAGTAAATCTTTTCTGCACCCTTTCTAATTTAATAATATCCTTTCTATAATAGGGTGGTCAGAATTGCACATGGTATTCCAAGTATAACCTTACCAAGGTCGTGTATAACTTCAACAAGACATCCCAACTCATGTATTCAATGTTCTGTCTGATGAAACCAAGCATGCCAAATGCCTTCTTCACCACTCTATCCACCTGTGATTCCACTTTCAAGGAGCTATGAACAAGTACCCATAAATCTCTTTGTTCTGAACCCTCCCCAATGCCCTACCACTAATTAAGTCCTGCCTGGTTTAATCCACCTAAAATGCATCACCTTGCATTTGTTTAGATTAAACTCCATTTGCCACTTGTCAGTCCACTGACCCAATTGATCAAGATCCCGTTTCAATCAGAGATAAACTTCTTCACTGTCCACTACGCCACCAATCTTGGGAGTCATCTGCAAACTTACTAATCATGCCTCCTATATTCTCATCCAAATCATTAATATAAATGACAAATTACAGTGAACCTACCACTGATTCCTGAGGCACACTGTTGGTTACAGGCCTCCAGTTTGAAAAACAATGTTCTACAACCATCCTTTGGCTTCTGTCTCATGAATTTGATTGAATTTTTTTGAAGTGATAACCAAGAAGGTAGATAAGGGCAGTACAGTAAAAATGGTCTATCTGGAGTTTAACAAAGCCTTTTACAAGGTATCGCATGGTAGACTACTGCACAAAGTTAAATCTCATGGGATACAGGGTGAGGTAGACAACTGGATACAAAATTATCTTGATGACAAAAGACACAGGGTGATTGTGGAGAGACGTTTTTACAACTGGAGGCCTACCTATGGGAAAAGATGTTGACTATCTTCCTTATCTATGCTCCTTATTATTTTATAGGCCTCCACACTTGGAATACTGTGTACAATTCTTGTCACCCAAGTATAGAAAAGATACGATTAAACTAGAAAGAGTGCAGAAAAGATATACTAGGATGCTCCCTGGACTTGATGGTTCGAGTTATAGGGAGAGGCTGGATAGACTGGGACCTTTTTTCCAGCATAGAAGACTTTGGGATAACTTATAGAGGTCTATTAAATAATGAGGTGCATATTTCCAAAGCAAGTCTAAAACTAGAGGGCGTAGGTTTAAGGTGAGAGGGGAGAGATACAAAAGAGTCCAGACGGGCAATTTTTTCACACAGAGGAGTGAATGTCTGGAACTAACTGTTAGAGGTAGTAAAGGCAGGTACAATTCTCTTTTATGAAAAGCATTTAGACTGTTACATGGGTGAGATTGGTATAGAGTCAAGTGGGCCAAAAGCAGGCAATTGGAACTAGCTTAATGGTAAAAACTGGGCTATATGGACAAGTTGGAATGAAGGACCTGTTTTCCATGCTGTAAACCTGTGTGACTCTCAGAACAGCTTCTTCTCTGCTGCCACCAGACTTTTGGGTGGACATATCATATATTAAGCTGATCTTTTTCTCTACCTCAACTGTGACTGTAACACAACATTCTCACTCTCTCCTTTCCATCTCTCCTTTTTTCTCTATGAACAATACGTTTTATCTGTATAGCGCAAGAAACAAAATTTTTCACTGTATTCCAAAACATGTGACAACAATAAATCAAATCGCTTCCCATTTAAGACAGAGATGAAGAGAATGTTTTTTTCTCTGAGGATTCTGCGTCTGTGGAACTTTCTTTCCCAGAGTGCAATGGAGGCAGGGTCATTGAATATTTAACATTGGTAGCTAGATTCTTGACTAACAAGAGAGCCAGTTGTCAAGTTTAAAGTTATCAAGGATTGGCGGGAACGTGGATTAGAGGCTACAATCAGATCAGCCACGATTTTATTAAATGGCAGAGCAGGTTCACGGAGCCAAATAATCTGCTCCTAATTTGTGTGTTCGTACAATTGTTCATTTCCTCCCACCTCCTTTGAAAATTTGAAAAGACCCACCTGGTTGAATTTAAAAGATTTTAAATATAATTTATTGGCCCCCCTCCCTTTGCTGATCTATTCCCACATTTAAAAATTAGACTTTTTTAAAAAATCCAGTTTCTTATTACAGTTAAAGCTGAGAAACTGAACAGAGTTGTGATTGGCTGTCTATAATTTGAGCCTTCTTTCTAGATATGATTCTTAAACATTTTCTGTAACTTATAATACTTATGACTAATAAATAAACTTTAATTTTGGGGGTGACACAGTTGCAGTGTTTGGTACTGTTGCCTCACAGCACTAGAGACCTGGATTCGATTCCCGGCTTGGGTCACTGTCTGTGTGGAGTTTGCAAGTTCTCCCTGTGTCTGAGTGGGTTTCTTCCGGTTTCCTCCCATAGTCCGAAAGACGTGCTGGTTAGGTGCATTGATCCTAACAGGTGCCATAGTATGGTGATTAGCAGAATTTCACAACAATTTCATTGTAATGTAATGTAGTGTTAATGTAGGCCTTACTTGCGACTAATAAATAAACTTTAAACTTAAATTATTCGTGGTTATAGTTTTTTTAGCAGTGAAGAAAAATCATCTATACACAGCGTAACTAACTACAATCAAGTTCAAGTGAACCCACCAATCTGAAGCACTAGAAGGCGTCAGAGGCAGATGTGTAGTGAAGTTTTAAATAAACACATTGTAGTAAACAGCCGACCAATGTTGTATTTTACTATTTTAAAAAATTGGCTTAATTTAAACAAACTATGTGAACAGTTATAAAATAAGTTTATCAACTGAGAAACCACACAAACATATTGTTTATGAGGATGAGTTGGATTTCGTGAAGTCGAAGGCGGGCAATGAACCATCCAAACACGTTGATTAAAACTTTCCCTCTTGCATTTATTTGAAATCAGCTTACTATCTGATTGGATGCTGAACAAACAGCAGTGTCGTTTCAGTTCAGCTGGAATGAGTAAACAGGTTGAAGACTTCCCCCCACCCCAGATGTTGATGTCAGTTATTATTGTCCAACGTAACTGATCCAAGACAGCAAAAAGCCCAGGTCTCTCTCTCTCTCTACACATATATATCTATGTACCCCCTCCCCCCTTCATCCTCACCTGCCACCGGTTGTCCTCTCCTTGGACAGTGCAGCCATCGCGGGGGGATGGCACTGTTTGACATGCTGATATTTCAAGCCACACCACAAGTTGCCAGCAGCAGCGGGTGGAGGTTTTAACGCCGCCGCTGCCCAGTTGTTGCCAGCTTCTTCTTCTTCTTCTTCTTCCTTTCTCCTCCTTTTCGCCTTCACATCGGAGGCGAGTCCCCGGCTCGGAGGCCTCAAGCCCTGGGACACGTCCCGCTTTCTCTCCCGGCTCTAAAATCCCGGTCAGAGGTTTTTTGTTGTTGTTGTTTTAAATATGGAAACGCAGGTGAATCCCAGTTGGTAGCTCCAAGGAGCGGGGAGACAAGGTGGTCCGCTGCAGCTTCTTTAATCCGATGGCAGTGACCGCTTACACGCCGGTGAGCAGTCGAGGGACAGGAGAGCGCGCCGCCACAACCCCCCCGCCCCCCTCGTACTGCGCGTGCGCGGCGTCCCGTGTGGTCGTGGCCAGTGCGCGCGCGCGGTGCCCCGCGTGGTCGTGTGCGACGCGCGCTCCTCCTCAGCGTACCAGGCACGCTTCGGGTATTTTCGTGTCGTTTTGCATCGGTGCAATTTTGGTTTGATGTTTTAAGTTTACTTTCCGCTTTGCTTTCTTTTTGGTTCGGGCGGTTCTCCTGCTTTTGGAGGCTGCTGTTCTCGCTTTGTCCCTGAGTTTGTTCGATTCAATTTGTTTGGTTGGCACGAAAAGAAGTTGCACCGCAGCAATGACACGTCTCAGCACTCATGGCGATGGGCGCCAATGCAAAACACACAAGTATGGGGACTCGACCAAAAATAAAAGAAACTTGAACAAAATATCAATGAATGGAGAAACACATACGATTCAGGGAACCGGTGAGGGCAGCTTAAGGAGAAGTGACTTGTTGCAATGTTGCATCCAACCATGCAATCGATTTCTCCTAATCGAACTATGATGTGACACATGTCTGCCATCAGGCTGGTGTTTTCCACCTTTATTCACATATTTGCACTTGCTCGAAATTACATTTGCTGGTAAGTCATGACAGGTTATTAACTTTGCAATGTTTGTAAGGAAAGTTTTAAGAACTTTTTTTTCTCCCCAATCTGACACAAGTTCATTGAGCTTTCTTTTTTCACAGTGTAGCATTTTCATTTTAAAGAAACTTAGATTGACTGTAAATAATATTATCCTTGATTTCAAGTGTATGTATTGCTTTCTTTTTCCAGGGCACCTTGGAACAAGACCACAGAAAAAAGACCACAGAAAGAATACTGGCAGCCAGAATGACCATCTTGTAGATCTAGACTTGTGAATTTTGTTATGTATTCTCTAATTAACTGATAAGGGTGAAGAAACAATAATCTTTTTAAAGGAGCACATTTAATAAAGAACATTATTGTCAATCGCTTTGACACAGCAAAAGAACTGAATCAAGTAGTATTCCACTATGTTTAACTCACCAATGTGTCAACTAATCAATGCCCTTGTGCTCCAAAAGGCAACAAACTCCACATTCTAGATGGACCTCTCCATTAAACATGAAACATAAAATAACATATTTATATAACATCTTTAACAGAGTAAAACATCCCAAGGCTCTTCACAGGAGAGTGTTTTTAAACATGGCATTAAATGGGTTCCTTGAACACAGGTGAGGTCCCAGAGGACTGAAGAATAGCTAATGTTGTACCTTTGTTTAAACAGGGTAGTAGGGATAACCCTGGAAATTATAGGCCGGTGAGTTTGACGTCAGTGGTAGGGAAGCTGTTGGAGGGGATTCTTAGAGATAGGATGTATAGGCACTTAGAGCGCTGCAATCTGATTAGGGATATGCAGCATGGATTTGTTAAGGGGAGGTTGTGCCTTACAAATCTGGTAAAATTTTTTGAAGAGATGACGAAAACGGTGGACGAAGGGCGAGCTGTTGATGTCGTCTATATGGATTTTAGTAAGGCATTTGACAAAGTCCCTCATGGGAGGTTAGTTGAGAAGGTCAAGGCTAATGGGATACAAGGACAGGTAGCTAGATGGATAAGTGACTGGCTTGGTAATAGGAGACAGAGAGTAATAGTGCAAGGGTGTTTTTCTAGCTGGAGGTCGGTCACTAGTGGTGTGCCGCAGGGCTCGGTACTGGGACCTCTTCTATTTGTAATATATATAAATGACTTGGAAGAGGGAGTAAGTGGAGTGATCAGCAAGTTTGCAGACGATACAAAGATGGCTGCACTCGCGGATAGTGAGGAGCATTGTCAGGCGATGCAGCAGGACATAGATAGGCTGGTAGCTTGGACAGACAGATGGCTGATGGAATTTAATCCTGATAAAAGTGAGGTGATGCATTTCAGGAGAAAGAATGTAGAGGGGAGGTATATGATAAAGGGTAGACCTATTAAGAGTATAGAAATGCAGAGGGACCTGGGGGTGCAGGTGAACAAGTCTCTGAAGGTGGCAGAGCAAGTGGAGAAGGTTGTGAAGAAAGCATATAGTATGTTAGCCTTTATAGGAAGGGGTATAGAACATAGAACATTACAGCGCAGAACAGGCCCTTCGGCCTTCGATGTTGCGTGACCAATTAGGAAAAAGCAATGACCCTCTAACCTAAACCATTCCCTTTTCGTCCATAAACTTATCTACTAACCTCTTAAACGCCACCAAACTTGGCGCATCTACAACTGCAGCAGGCAGGGCATTCCATACCCTTACCACCCTCTGGGTAAAGAACCTACCTTGACATCCGTCCTATAACTACCACCCCTTAATTTAAAGCTGTGTCCCCTCGTGCTAGCTTTCTCCATCCTAGGAAAAAGGCTATCGCTGTCCACCCTATCTAAACCTCTAATCATCTTATATGTTTCAATAAGGTCTCCTCTTAGCCACCTTCTTTCTAACGAAAACAACTCAAATCCTCTCAGCCTCTCTTCATAAGACCTGCCTTCCATACCAGGCAACATCCTGGTAAACCTCCTCTGTACCCTCTCCAATGCCTCCACATCTTTCTTATAATGCGGGGACCAGAACTGCACACAATACTCCAAGTGGGTAAGAGGGGACCTTATCGAAACATATAAGATGATTAGAGGTTTAGATAGGGTGGACAGTGATAGCCTTTTTCCTAGGATGGAGAAAGCTAGCACGAGGGGACACAGCTTTAAATTAAGGGGTGATAGTTATAGGACGGATATCAGAGGTAGGTCTTTACCCAAAGGGTGGTTCGGGAGTGGAATGCCCTGCCTGCAGCAGTTGTAGATGCGCCAAGTTTGGTGGCGTTTAAGAGGTTAGTTGATAAGTATATGGAAGAGAAGGGAATGGTTTAGTTTGGAGGGGCATTGCTTTTTATATTGGTCGGCGCAACATCGAAGGCCGAAGGGCCTGTTCTGTGCTGTAATGTTCTATGTAAGTGCAGCTGCACTAGAGTTTTGTACAGTTGCAACATGACATTGGGGCTCCGAAATTCAATCCCCCTCCCAATAAAAGCTAAGACTCCGTATGCCTTCTTAACAACCTTATCAACTTGATTGCCAACTTTCAGGGATCTATGCACATATACACCAAGATCCCTCTGTTCATCAACACTATTAAGAGTCCTACCATTAGCCCTATACTCTACACATTTGTTATTCCTGCCAAAGTGAATTACCTCACACTTTTCCACATTAAACTCCATTTGCCACCTCTCGGCCCAGGTCTGCAACTTGTCCAAGTCTCTCTGCAAACTCTTCACTATCTACCACTCCTCCGACTTTGGTGTCATCCGCAAATTTACTAATCCATCCTTCAATATGAGTATAGAGTACAAGAGCTGGCCTTTAATGTTGCATTTGTATAAAATGTTGGTTAGACCTCATTTGGAATACTGCATCCAGTTTTGGTCGCCCTACTACGGGAAGGACATGGACACTCTGGAGAGAGTGCAGAGGAGGTTTACCAGGATGCTGCCTGGCATGGAAGGTCTGGGTTACGAGGAGAGGTTAGGCAAATTGGGACTGTTTTCCTTAGAAAGACGTAGACTTAGAGGAGATCTAATAGAGGTGTACAAGATTATGAGGGGTATAGATAGAGTAAACAGGGTTAAGCTTTCTCCTAGGATGGACTCAAATAGCACGAGGGGTCACGGGCTTAGGATGAGGGGGGTAAGGTATAATTTGGATGCTAGAGGGAGTTTTTTCACACAGAGGGTGGTGGGGGTATGGAATGCGCTGCCAAGTAAAGTGGTGGAGGCAGGTACTCTGGAGTTATTTAAGAAATACTTAGATGGGCACATGAACAGAATGGGAATGGAGGGGTATAGAAAACTGATTTAAAATAGGGATCATGAGCCTTGGGAGTCCCTGGGAAGTGTGTAAATAGATGATGATATTGATGTACTTGTTTTTATCCTACAGGTGCTTTGGTCCACCTTGTTGTCTAACAAGGGGCATACACGCGATGGGTCGTGAGAGGGCTGCTCTTGGATTTTTTTTCGAGAGTATCCTAGTGCTTCACGTCGTTAGTGTACGCTTGACCTGGACCATTTGATGGACAACACGACAGCTCAGTGACTATCGCTGTGCTGTGCAGATACATGGATTTGAGCCTGTGTCTGTGGGAGTTTGCGCATTCTCCCCGTGCTTGCGTGGGTTTTCTCCGGGTGCTCCGGTTTCCTCCCACATCCCAAAGATGTGCTCTTAGGCTAATTGGCAAAACAAATTCTCCCTAAATTGTCTCAAATTTGGTTTTTAATCCATAGATCTATAAACATGGACAGGGATCATGGGTAGAGGTGGGAACATGGGGGTGGCAGCACGGGCTCGTTGGATTGAAGGGCCTGTTTCCCGTGCTGTTTTGTTCTTTGAGATTTTAGGTCAGATGATGTAAAAGAGGAAAGTTTTAAGAAGTGCCATAAAGGAGAAAAGCAAGGTAGAGTAGTGGAGAGGGAAGATATTCTCAAACTTAAGACTGAGGCAACTGAAGGCACAGACATTAAAGTGGAGCAATTAAATTTACAAATGGCCAAGTCATCTGAATAAGAAGAGTGCAGATATCTTGAAGGATTGTAAGGCTGAGGAGGTCATGGAGGTAGGGAGAGACAAGACATAAAAAAATTTGAGAACAAAAGTTGAGGATTTTAAAATTTATCAGTGTCACAAGTAGGCTTACATTAACATAGCAATGAAATTACTGTGAAAATTCCCTAGCCGTCACACCCTGCACCTGTTCAGGTACACTGAGAGAGAATTTAGCATAGCCAATGAAAACCGGCATGGACTGTGGGAGGAAATCGGAGTAGCCAGGGGAAGCCCAGACATACACAGGAAGAATGTACAGACCCCACACAGACTGAACAGGGAATCAAACCTTGGGTCCCTGTGAGGCAGCAATGGTAACCACTGTGCCACCATAAAGCATTGTTTGGCAGGTAGCCAAGGTACTCAGTGAGGACAAGAGTGATGTAAAGGCTTCAATAGCAGAGGCCTACATCCTATCTGTCACCTCAGCATTGACATCCTTTGAGCAGCAAAGTGTGACTACTCAGCCAAGTTGCCATGACTAAGACTGCAGGTCTCCCTTTCCATAACATTGCTCAATTTCACCCCATCTTAGTTTTGAAACTTCCATCCATGCTTTTATTATCTCTGTACTGAACTATCCCAATCCATTCCTGACAGGTTTCAAACATTCTACCTTCGATAAACTTGAGGTTACTCAAGACTGCTATGATTTCATAATTCACAATATGCCCCGTTTTCCTATTAACCCCATGCCTGCTTGACCTCTTGGTTGCAACTGCAGAATCACAAAGAGCACTTCAAATCCAGGAAATGAAAAAAGGATGAAAAGATATCCAAATGCCCGAACAACCTCCAAATCGACAGAGTTTATCTGCAATAACAGAGCTTAACACTCCTCTGACAGTACTGCAAATAATATGTGGAAGGATTGCAAGGCCATCAGAATTTATGAACTCCAAAATCTATGAGACTTGAAGTGGGGAGATGGAATGAAAATAACCACGTAAATGGGAAGAGCTAGAATAACTTGAAATACATTGGACAAAGATTTAGGGGAAGATACTGTATAAGAGTCTGGCATATACAGAGTTAATGTGGGACTGAGTGCAGTACTATCCAAATAGTGAAGTAAGAGAACAAATGATCCACACCTATAGGTCAGTATAGTGTTGGACAGAGCCATGTGCACAAGCAAGCATGGAGGTAGCTTCGAGCTAGAACCCTTTACCGTGGTACATAGATCTTGTAATTAATGAGTATATACAGTTAACATACTTAAGACTGCAATGAATTAAGACCTATGAGAACTTTTCCAACATCCTGCAACAGTTCTCATATCCTTCAACCAATTGAAAGCATTGGGTTTCTGTTGTTCAGTATTAAACTATGTAGATGGGAAGTCCTAAGGTTTAATAGAATTGGGAAGCGGAATGTTGGGATTGGCTCACTGGTAGATATTTGATGTCCATAGTTGTAATCAGGTAAAACATAATACTGACCTTGCAGCACTGAATCCGGGTTTCTCAAGAATTCTAAAAACATTTTTTTCCTACTTTTCTTCAGTTACAGAATACTACAGAACAAAAATAAACAAAATAAGTAAATAGACTCTGTTTTCTGTAATTAAGTTTTTGTTTGTAAGGAACTTTACATCATTATTTTAAAAATAATGATTTTCAATGTTAAACAATAAAACAAGCAATCCAAGCAAAAACTTGTCAATGCTGAAGAACTAAAAGTTCTGGAAACATTCAGCAGGACAGGTTAGAATGGTTGAATCAGAAATGTAAAAAGGCCACTTGGTCCATCATATCTGCGTTGACTAAAAAACACACCACCCAGACTATCCTCACTTTCTAACATTTGGTCCAAAGGACTACAGGTTCCAGTACGTGAGGTGCATATCCAGACAATTTTTAAATGAGTTGAGGGTTTGTCCTCTGCTACCCTTTTGAGCAGCAAGTTTCTGACCCAACAACCTTTAGGTAAAATACATTTTCTTCCTATCTTCTCTAATCTTTCTACCAATCCCTTTAAATCTGTGCCCCCTAGTCACTGGCCTCACTGCTAAAGTAAATAGGGTCTTTCCATCCATTCTATCCAAGCCCTTCACAAACCGTATACATCTGAAACTACTGTCCCTTCAAACTTCTGTGTTCCCAGAACAGCAATCCAAGCCTATCCAATCTTTCCTCATTATTGCAATTTTCCAGTCTTGGCACTATTCCCCTAAATCTCATCTCTATCCACTCTGGTATATCCTTTTTGTAATGTGTGATCAGAATGGCACACAGTAATTAATGATTAACACAGCTCCAGCATATTGTTCCTGCTACTCTATACCTCAAATGATAAAGGAAAGAATTTCAAATGCCTTCTTAACCACCTTATCAACTTGTCCTGCTACCTTCATGTATTTGTGGACAATCACTCCAAGGTCCCTCGTTTCATCTACACTTCTCAGTCTGTTGTGTATTCCTTTGTTTGTTTGACCTCTCCAAATATATCACCCCATACTTGTTCCACTTGAATTTCATTTGCCACTTTTCTGCCCATCTGATCACCCTATTGATAGCTCTCTGCAGTCTGCAGCTATCCTCATCACCATTAACCACGCGGCCAATTTTTGTGTCATCTGTAAACTTGATTATGTCTCCCAAATTTGAGACCAAATCATTGATATATACCACAAAAAAATCAGAAGACCGAGTATTGAGCCCTGCAGAACCTCATTGGAAACTGTCAGTTGCAAAAGCATCAGTCAACTATCACCCTTTGTTTCCTGACATTGAGACAATTTTGTTTCCAGTTTGCCACATTCCCTTGGATCCCATAGGCTTTTATTTTTTAACTGTCATTTAATCTGCCATGTGGGACATTATCATAAGCCTAATTGAAATCCATGTAGAGCACATCAACTGCACTACCTTTATCAATTACCCTGTTACTTCCTCAAAAAAATTCAGACATGATTTTCTCTTAACAAATCCATGTTGACTGTCCTTGATTAATTCATGCCTTTCTAAATGACTGTTTATCCTGTCTTTCAGAACTGTTACCAATAATTTGCCCAGTACTGAAGTTATACTGGCTGATCTGTGATTGTTCAGTCCATCCCTTTTCCCCTTTTTAAACAAAGGTACAACAATAACAGCTCTAATCTGCAGCACTGCACCTGTACCCAGTGAGGATTGAAAAATGATGGTCAGACCTTTCACTAGTTTCTCAATGGCTTCATTTAATAGTCTGTGCTACATTTCATCTGGCCTTGATAAGGTTAATATCAACTTATCTCCAATATCTCAGGTATGGACCCTTCATCAAAACTATTAATGCTTTTTGAAGTCAAAATGAATCATATTTTTTATGTAAACATTTAATCAAATGCTACTCAAATCCGTATCTTTTTTTAACTATACAGAGTGAAATTTCATAGAATCCCTACAGTGCAGGAGAAGGCCATTCAGCCAATCGAGTCTGCACTGACAACAATCCCATCCAGGCCATATCCTCATAACCCCATATATTTATCCCACTAATCACTCTAGCCTATGCATCCAAGGACACTGAGGGGAAATTTAGCATGGCCAATCAACCTAACTTGTCATCTTTGGACTGTGGGAAGAAAATGAGGCACCCAGAGGAAACCCATGCAGGCACAGGGAGAATGTGCAAACTCCACGCAGACAATGACCAAGACAGGATCGAACCCAAGTCCCTGGAGCTGTGAGGCAGAAGTGCTAACCATTGTACCCCAAAATGCTCTAATACACAGACAGAATTTGACTTTGATGAATAAACAATTGAAAAGGGGAAACCAGTAGATAAGATGAACAGAAGAGTGGGAGGAAGAGGGAGGACTAGGTGGGAGGAGAAGGGAGGGTGAGAAAAGGTAACACTGAAGATAGGAAAGAAAATATACAGAGAGGGATTGGTGGTGGAAAAACGGCAAGATCAAGTGTGGCACTTAGGGAATATACATGGAGCACGAAAGTTAAGGATGTATGGTTTTTCATTTTGAAGGAAGAGTGAGGAAGGAAGGAAAAAAGAAATAAAGAGAAAAAGAAAGACTGTCTTACATTGTTGTAGCTTTTTTCAAGACATAATTTGCTACATTGCATTCTGGTCAGATCACATTCATACAAAATAATCCAAAACATGAATGAAATTTTGATATTTATTTTAAGAGAGATGGAATTCATAAGTCAGGAATATTCTTCATTTATACAGAGCATTGCGCTGGCTTCATCTGTGTTTAGTTTTAGACACCAAACCTCAAGAAAGATATAATGTCTTGGAATGGTACATACAAATTCAGCACAATGATAGCAAGACTTAAAGTCCTATGATTAATAAGTGGCTGTCAAAATGAATTTGTTAAGTCACAAAATGGTTATGGCACAGAAGGCCATTATATCCCTAGTATCTGTGCCAGCTCTATGCAAAAGCAACTCCTCCACCATAGCACTACATGATTTTTCTCTTCAAGTCATTGTCCAATTCTCTTTTGAGATTATTAATAAACCCACAGTAAACTCATGATATAATGAACTCAAAGGTTTTGTTTATTTTCATCCACACAAAATGGGAAAAGGGGATTTGCAATACCCATTTGTTTTCAGAAACCAACATGACAAAGAAAATAAAGATTTACCGTTCAGAGGCCAGAGAAAAAAATATTGTGTTACATAGGTCTCATCCACTCTCAGACTCTCCCCACTTCATGGAGTCACTGGACTGAAAATTGAAACCGCGTAATTCACTTTTCCTGTGCTATAGACTTCACATGATGTGAAAGGCATGCAGAGATTGATCAGTCTTGTAAGCAATGGTACAGAATTTCCAGCAGAAGCAGATTAGAATACCTACAATGCAGAAGGAGGCTATTTGGCCCATCAAATCTGTAATGACTCTTTGACAGACCATCTTACCCTCACCCTATCCGGTAACCCCATGTATTTATCCCACTAATCACACTAACCGACACATCTTTAGACAAAACGGGGCAATTTAGCACGGCAATCCACCTAACCTGCAAACCTTTGAATTGTGGAAGGAAACCAGAGCATCGGAGGAAACCCATGCAGACATAGAAAGAAAGTACAAACTCCACACAGTTACCCAAGGCCAGAATTGAACTTGGGTCCATGGTACTGTGAGGCAGCAGTGCTAACCACTTTGCCATCATGTCATCCTCAGGGCCAGTTCCTCTTGCAGAGTTCTTTGTCTACAAGGCTGCCAGTTAGACAATAAACAGCAATTTTAATTTTTTAGTTCAGCAAAGCAATATTACTGGTTCCACAAGCCAGAGGCTCACATAATTCCCACCTTACCACACTGTTTTGCCAAGGTATATGTATATCTCATTTGGGTCCCTGACATTGTTAAATGCCTTAACCACTGAGAATTGCCGGCAGAGAAGCAGACAAGCAGACTCCAGTTGGCCAACCTGGGTTATGAAATGCAGATGGCCTGTATATAGCTCTCATTGCATTTGGCCTGTGCAGCCCACAGGTGGTTATTAGTAGTTCCCCAGACATAAAGCTGTGCAAGATTCCCTGATTCTGTCAGGAAGTTTTCTTTGTTCTAGAGTCACAGACAGGCATAGATGCAGCCATTTTTAAATCTTTGTCTATTGTTTAAAATATTGGAAATACCCATTAAGATATCTATATATATTTCATATCTTAGTCCCCGCACAGTAAAAAATGATTTTTTTTAATGTAGCCTTATGAAGGAAGAACAGTAAGTGAAGAAAGAACATTCTCATGTCCTGGAACATGAAGTGTTTCATTAACCTGGGAAGATTCAAATCTGACTTTATGTGAAGTCAAATCAGGTTGAAGTTCTGAATGTTCCTCTATTGGGCCATTGATTTCAGGATTCTGTCTGTCTAACTCGTGATTAAATGTCTTCTAAAAGGTCTGGGGTTTTTACAGGCTGGTTAACACACAGGGGTGAGTAATATGTTGATTATTGTCAGATATACTACTATACAGTTAGAAGTATTGTTTCTTGCATGCTATACAGACCAAAGCATACTATATACAGAGAAGGAAAGGAGAAAGTGCAGAATGTAGCGTCACAGTCATAGCAGAGTGCAGAGAAAGTTCAACTCAATGTGAGGTAGACCATTTAAATATGATAGCAGCCGGGGAAAAAGCTGTTCTTGAGTCAGTTGGTAAGTGTCCTCAGACTTTTCTACTTTATCCCTATGGAAGAAAGTTGAAGAGAGTGTAACCAATTACGTGGGATTCATAATTATGCTAGCTGCTTTGCCGAGGTAGCTAGAAATGAAGACAGTATCAAGGGGTGAGAAGTTGATTTGAGTGATTGACTGAGGTTCATTCACGACTCTTTGTAGTTTCTTGTAGTTTTGGGCTGAGGAAGAACCATATCAAGCTGTGACACAACCATAACGATTGCATTCTATGGTGTATATGTAGAAATTGGTGACAGTCATAGTGAACATGTCAATTTCCTTAGTTTTCTGAGAAAGTAGTGGCATTGTCGGGCTTTCTTAACCATAGCGACGGCATGGAAGGAATAGGACAGGTTGATCTGGACACTTAAAAATTTGAAGCTGTCAACCATTTCTACTTCTTCCCCATTGATGTAGACAGGGGCATGTCCTCCACTGTGCTTCCTGAAGTCATTGACTATCTCCTTCATTTTATTGACACTGAGGAAGAGATTATTGTCATCACACCAGTTCACCAGATTTTTTCTTTCTTTCCTGTATTCCATCTAACCACCACGGTCAACAGCAAATTGAAATTTGAGTTGGAGGGGAATTTGGCCACAAAGTCATATGTGTATAAAAAGTATAGTAAAAGGCTGAAGACAGAGCCTTGTAGGGCATCAATGTTGAGGATGATGGTGGAGATTATGTTGTTGCCTATTCTTAGTGATTGCAATCCGTGGGTTAGGAAGTTCAATATCCAGTTGCAAAGGGAGCAGTTGAGGTCCAGGCAACAGAATTTAGAGATGGGTTTCTTAGGAATATTGGTTTTGAAGGCTAAGCTATAGTTAATAAGTAGGAGTCTGGCATAAGTGTCTTTGTTATCTATGTGTACCAGGGTTGACTGCAGGGCCAGGGAAATTGCATCTGCTGGTTGAAGTGATAGGAAAATTGTAGTGGCAATCTGAGAGGCTGGAACTGATTCAGGCCATGACTAACCTTTTGAAGCATTTCATAATGATGGATGTCAGAGCCACCAGATGATGGTCATTCAGCACACTGCCTGGCTTTTCTTTAGTATCAGAATTATTTTCTTGAAGCACATAAGGAACTTAAATTGTTGTAAAGAGATGTTGAAAATGTCTGCAAATACTCCTGCCAGCTGATACATGCAGGATCTGAGTGCTTGTCTGGATACCCCCTCCATGCCAGTCATTTTCCATGGGTTGATTTTCAAGAAGGCTGCTCTGAGGTCTGCAATGGTGACCTCACATACAGGTTTGTCTAAAACTTCCGGGATGGAAGGTGTGCTTTTGCTGACCTGTTGCTCAACAGGTTATAGAATGCATTGAGTTCATTGAGGAGGGGTGCATTGCTGCAGGTAATTTTACGTGCCTTCATCTTGTAACCTGTTGTGTCTTGCAGATCTTGCCATCGCAGGCAGAGGTCAGTGTGGCTAGGCTGGGACTCTAGCTTAATCCAGTACTGTCTTTTGGAATCTTTGATGGACTTTCTTAGATTATATCTGGCATTTTTGTAGAGTCATGATGTGGAGATGCAGTAAACACAGTAAGAAGTCTCACAACACCATATTAAAGTCCAACAGGTTCATTTGGCACCAAAATCCTCTAGCTTTTGGAGCACTGTTCCTTTGTCAGCTAAGTAGGAGTTTTGTTCACAAACAATGCATAAAAAGACACAAACTCAATTTATGAAATAATGGTTGGAATGCGAGTCTTTATAGGCAATCAAGTCTTAATGGTACAGACAATGTGAATGGAGAGAGTGTTAAGCACAGCTTAAAGAGATGTGTATTGTCTCCAGACAGGACAGTTAGTGAGATTTTGCAAGCCCTGGCAAATTGTGGGGTCATGGTGTAGAGATGCCGGTGTTAAACATAGTAAGAAATCTGACAACACCACGTTTAAATCCAACCGATTTATTTGATAGTAAACTCGCAAGCTTTCAACCCTCTGGCCTTCGTCAGGTGAATGAGGTGTTCTGGTCTCAAACAGCATACATAATAGCACAGACTGTTTACAGATTACTGACTAGAATGCGAATCTTTACACCTAACCTGCTATTCAAATCTTAAAAAGTGGCTAACAATGTGAGTGGAAGGAGCACTGAGCACAAGTTAAAGAGATGTGTATTGTCTCCAGACAGCACTGTAAGTGAGGTTTTTTGCTAACCCAGGCAAGTCATGGGGGTTACAGATAGTGTGACACGAAGCCAAGATCCCTGTTAAGATTGTCCTCATGTGTGTGGAACTTGGCTATCAGTCTCTGCTCAGCAACTCTGTGCTGCGTGTGTCATGAAGGCCCCCTTGAAGAATGTTTACCCAAAGGTCACAGGCCAAATGCCCATGACTGCTGAAGTATTCACCAAAGGAAGGGAACAGGTTTGCCTGGTGTTTGTCGAGCAATGTTCATTCATCCGCTGTCGTAGTGTCTGCATGGTCTCCCCAATGTACCATGCTTTGGGACATCCTTTCTTGCAACGTATTGAGTAGACAACGTTGGCCGAGTTGCAAGAGTATGTACTGTGTACCTGGTGGATGGTATTCTCACGCGTGATGATATCATCCATGTCGATGATCCGGCATGTCTTGCAGCGGTTGCTGTGGCAGGGTTGTGTGATATTGTGGTCACTGAGTGATGACTTGCCTGGGTTAGCAAAAAACCTCACTTACAGCGCTGTCTGGAGACAATACACATCTCTTTAACTTGTGCCCAGTGCTCCTCCCACTCACATTGTTAGCCACTTTAAGACTTGAATAGCAGGTTAGGTGTAAAGATTCGCATTCTAATCAGTAATCTGTAAACAGTTTGTGCTATTATGTATGCTGTTTGAGACCAGAACACCTCATTCACCTGACGAAGGCCAGAGGGACGAAAGCTTGTGAGTTTACTATCAAATAAATCAGTTGTGGGGGTTACAGATAATGTGACATGAACCCAAGATCCCGGTTGAGGCCTTTCTCAGGTGTGCGGAACTTGGTTATCAGTCTCTGCTCAGCAACTCTGCGTTGTTGTTGTTGTGAAGGCCATCTTGGAGAATGCTTACCCGAAGATTAGAGGCCGAATGCCCGTAACAGCTAAAGTGGTTCCCAACAGAAAGAGAACACTCTTGTCTGGTGATTGTCAAGCGATGTTCATTCATTTGTGTAAGATCTTCATGGTCTCGCCAATGTACCATGCCTCAGGACATCCTTTCCTGCAGCATATCAGGTAGCAATGTTGGCCAAGTTGCAAGAGTACATATCGTGTACCTGGTGGATGGTATTCTCACATGAGATGATGGCATCCATGTCAATGATCCAGCATGTCTTGCAGAGGTTGATGTGGCAGGGTTGTGTGGTGTCGTTCACCTAAAGGCTGGGTAGTTTGCTGTGGATAATGGTCTGTTTGAAGTTGTGCAGGATGTTCGTCTTCATCAATGACATGTTGAAGGCTCCAGAGAAAATGTCATAGCTTTCCGCTCCGAGGAAGTACTGGATGGCGAAGGGTACTCTGTCTGCCATGTCCCAAGTTTGTTTTCTAAGGAGGAACGCTCCAGCAGTCACGGGCATTCCGCCTCTGATCTTCAGGTAAGTGTTCTCCAAGACGTTCTCACAACACACGACAACACAGAGTCGCTGAGCAGAGACTGATAGCCAGGTTCCACACACAGGAGACGACCTCAACCGGGATCTTGGGTTCATGTCACATTATCTGTAACCTCCACAACTTGCCTGGGCTTGCAAAATCTCACTAACTGTCCTGTCTGAACATAATACACATCTCTTTAACTTCTCCACTTAATGCTCAATGCTCTCTCCACCCACATTGTCTATACTTTTAAGACTTGATTACTTACAAAGACTTGCATTCCAACCATTATTTTGTAAATAGAGCTTATGTCTTTATATGCCTGTTTGTGAACAGAACTCTATCTACCTGAGGAGCAGTACTCCGAAAGTGGATTTTGCTACCAAATAAACCTGTTGGACTTTAACCTGGGCGTAATAAGATTTCTTACTTTCTTGTAGAGGACAAGGTGACCTGACTTGAATGCCTCAGACCTGGAGTTCAGCAGACAGTGGATATCCCTTTCATACTTGGTTTCCGATTGGGAAACACACAGATTTGTTTTGTTGGCACACAGTCTTCTACACACTTACTAAAGAGGCGTACTCGTTCAGACTGGTTGCTGAGTTTTTAAATACTGACCAGTCTACTGACTCTAAGCAGTCCTGTAGGAGATTATCCAATTCCTCAGACCCACATTGCACAAGTTTCTTTGACAGATTCTCTCATTTCAGTTTTTGCTTGTAAGCTGGGAGCAGGAGCACAGTCTTGTGGTCTGATTTGCTAAAGTGTGGCAGGGCGATAGAGTGATAGGCATGTTTGATACTGGTGTAGCCATAGTCTAGGATGTTTCGGCCTCTGGTGGAACAAGAATATGGTGGTGGTATCTTGATATGACACTCCTAAGCTTGCCCTGATTGAAGTTCCCAGCCACGATGAACAAGGTCTCAGGATATTTCATCTCAAGGCTATTTATAGTAGTGTATACTTCGTCCAACGCAGTCTTCACATCGGTGTGGGGTGGGATGCACACCTTTGTCAGGATAACAAAAGTGAACTCATATAAAAAGTAGTAGGGGCAGCATTTTAGCATCAGGTATTCTGGAATTGCAGAACAGAAACTCACCAATGTTGCTACATCTAGGCATCACAAGGTGTTGATCAGAAAGCTGACCTTACTTCCTCCAGCTGTACCTTACCTATATGGTGGATTGAGAGCCTCCAGCCCACACTACCGGGAGGATGCTTTGGAGAAGGTACAGTAAAGTTTTACCAGAATATTGCTTAGTCTGGAGTATATTAGCTGAGGAGAGATTGGATAAACTCAGTTTGTTCTCACTGGAATAATGAAGGTTGAGGAGTGATCATAGAATATTAGAACCCTACTGTACAATGCCCTTCAGCCCATTGAGTCTACACGGACCATAATCTCACCTAGGCCCTACCCCTATATCCCTACACATTTACCACTAATCTCTCTAACCTACACATTCCAGGACACTAAGGTGCAATTTTAGCATGGCCAATCAACCTAACCCACACATCTTTGGGTTGTGCAAGGAAACCAGAGCATCTGGAGGAAACCCACACAGACATGAAAAGAATGTGCAAACTTAACACAGACAGTGACCTGAACCAGGAATCGAACCCAAGTCCCTGGAGCTGTGAAGCAACAGTGCTAACCACTGTGCTACCGTGCCACCCTAGAGATGCCTAGAGGTCAACAATGTTATAAGTGGCATGGACAGAATGGGTAGTCAGATGCTCTTTCCTAGAGTAGAAAAGTCAAGTACGAGCGGACATACTCGTAACAAACCTCCAATCTCTGGAAAACAAGCTAGATGAGGTACACAAAGCCAGGCTCACTTTTTAAAGAGAACTGAGGGATTGCTGTGTAGTCTGTTTCACAGAGACATGGCTCACTCCTGTTTCACTGAACTGTGCACTACAACTAGAACAAAGAAAACTACAGTACAGGAACAGGCCCTTTGACACTCCAAGTCTATGCCAATCATGATGTCTGCCTAAACTAAAATTGTATGCACTTACAGAGTCTGTATCCTTCCATTCCCAGCCTATTCCCATATTCATCTAACAGTTTCTTAAATGCTGCAATTGTACCTACTCCCACCACCTTCCCAGGCAGTACATTCCAGACATTCATTACCCTCTGTGTAAAAACTTTTATCTATGCACCTCCAATGCACTAGAGTTTTGTACAGTTGCAACATGATGCTGTGGCTCCTAAATTCAATCCCCCTGCCAATAAAAGCTAAGACTCCATATGCCTTCTTAACAACTTTATCCACTTGACTGCCTACTTTCAGGGATCTATTGACACATACACCAAGATCCTTCTGTTCCTCAACACTATTAAGAGCCCTACCATTAGCCCTATACTCTACACATTTATTGTTCCTGCCAAAGTGCATTACCTCACACTTTTCCACATTAAACTCCATTTGCCACCTCTCGGCCCAGCTCTGCAACTTGTCCAAGTCACTCTGTAAACTATAACACCCCTCTTCACTATCTACCACTCCACCGACTTTAGTGTCATCTGCAAATTTACTGATCCATCCCTCAATACCCTCATCCAGATCATTTATAAAAATTACAAACAGCAGGGGCCCCAAAACAGACCCCTAAATGACTGCTTCTTTTCAGGCCTGGGAGATGGTGAGTGTCATATGTAGTATTCAAGGTATAGGTACATCTAATGACATTCTTTGCTCTGGTAAGCGTGTGGAGGGAGGATTTATTGGCTTGCTTGTGTTTCCTGCATCTGGGTCCGTGCGTTCAGACATTCTGGCTCAGTGTTAGGCTGCGGTTTGGCTTCAGAGGTCGCAGGATATCCTGACCATGTTCCAGCACGGACAGGTTGAAGGTTGGTAAGTAGATGACCTCTCTGGGGCTGCAGTTGCAGGTGAGCTGGTGGCCAGGTCCACACATTGGTGTCCTCAGAGCCATTACCTGCTCAGGGTTATCTGCAGGAGATTGCTGAGTAACTCTGTTAGTACTAGGTTGTTTGATCACAGCGTGAATGACTCTTGTCCATCTTAGCTTCTCCCCACTCATTTTGTAAACCCGTGGGTTGAGTTATTCAAACTCCAGGATTGTGATTAGGCTGATCATCAGGAGATTGAGTGTTTGAATGGGAATTTAGCCTCTTTCAGGGATTCCAGTTTAGGATGGTACTCAAGCGCTAGCACCACTGGGGCGTTCCAGTTAATATTGTTAGATATAATGAATTGGCTCAGCAACTGACAGGGTCAATCTGCTTCTTAACTTTGGCCAGCCTTTCTGGGTCTGGGTGTTAGGGAGATGGCCTTCTGGAAGGGGTCTTTCTTGCATCTGCACTGTTGCACCATCGTGGGGGCAGTATGTACCAATTTGAATGCAATAGCAGCTCTGTCAGGTTGCCATTTACTTTTGCAATAATGTTGATGTGTTTGAGATCCAATCTGGTTGTTTGGGTGGTAGGCTCCATTACTTTTGGAATACTCTAATCTCTGGTGGATGACCAACTCTCACCTTTGTACTTTTCAACCAGATGAGGCATCTCATTCTCTATCTACTTGAGTGGTTGGGGACTCCCTTGGTCTCTCTTTAAAAGATGTCTGCCAGTCATACTTAATAATTTGCTTCCTTTAGGCTTTTTGACTACATGGGGCATTTCCATCACTATCTCTCCCTTGCTTCAGGACTTTACTGGCTTGTGACTAACTCTGGAATACTCCGTAAGTCTATTTTAAATTCTACTGACAGTTCTGGACCCCTCGACTTTACTGGCTTGGCTTTAGCCATGTGACGTTCAAAAAGCCAAACAAGCAGGATGACTCTTCCATTGTGATTGGAAACATTGGCTCTATTTCTCCCAGTAAGAAGTCTCACAACACCAGGTTGAAGTCCAACAGGTTTATTATTCTGTCTCCACAAATGCTGTCACATCTGCTGAGATTTTCCAGCATTTTCTGTTTTTGTTTCAGATTCCTGCATCCGCAGCACTTTTCCTTTATCTTAGGTAATAAACGCATATTGTCAATATGCAATGGAGCGTACATTCCCGGCTGTTGTGGGGAAATTCCTGGTTGAAAGAAGAGGAAATCATTGCCACAGCAGCTGAGCCTACAAACTGCCTCACTCATCCAATTTCCAAGTGACTCGACTCAAAGTTTCAGGAAGCTGACGTCACTGCTCGCGCGACTGGAAAGTCCCGTCACGTGATCGCTCTCTTTTTCCCTCCCCATTTCCAACCGTCGTCTTGTTGACAAGAAATGTAAACGAATGGTACAAAAATAAATCCGACAGACATCTTAACCACAGCACCCCAAAATGCTGCCGAGTGATGGAAATCAAAATCCTGTGCATGCCCCCGGATTCGGTTTTCCTTTCCCTCCCCCCAATCCGGGTCGATGACATCACCGTTACCAAGGGCCAACGAGGGGGGTCGGGGCCCGGAGCTGATCACGTGACGCAGGCACGGCGCACTGCCATTGGCCAGTGCCCTGAGTGATGACGCGTCGCGGCCTCCCCTCCCCCCGTCGGGCTGTTGTGAGGAGAGGAGAGGAGCGAAGCACAGATTGAGCTGACTGTTTGTAAATAAGAGTCGCTCCTCGATCTCTTATCTGCTGAGACAAAGGTGTCGGAAGCTGTCGAGATATACAGGCTAAGCGAGGTATACAAATATTGAGGTGAGGAGTTGAGAGCCTGAACCGGGTGAAGATTTGCGAGTGAGCGAACAATCGCAGGAAGTCGTTTCAACCCGGCCGCCATTTGAAACTTTTAACCGACGGAGAAAGGCGACGTGTTCTTCTGTTTGTGGAGGCCGGCCGCCTGCCCACCCGGAGATTTCTTCCATCCTCTCCACAGTTAACTCGGACCAATATTTAGACGGCGAAGACTTCCCGTTGCATGGTGACCGCCTCCTCCGCCGGACATCGCGCCTCAGATGCCAAGCTCGGGATTTTAGCCACAGGTCGGAAGCGGAGGAGGAGAAGAAGGCGGGACGTGGCCATGCACCCGTTACCTTTGCCCCGACCGCCGGCCGCCCCCTTGCCCGTCAGCGCCTCCAAGACCGTGGTGTCCGCCAGTCGCCACCGTCACCACCACCACCACCAGCCGCCGCCGCACCAGCATTCGAGCAAGGCGGCCGCGCTGAGCCGAAGCTGGAAGATCCGTTGCTCTTCCTCGGCCGCCTTGCTGCAGAGACACCCGCACGGACGGCCCTCGCTGCAGCCAGGCTCGCGGAGCGGCCCTTCGGCGGCCGATGACACATCGGCGGCGGCGGCCAGCTCTCTGACCGCCGACGAGTACAAGGACGGGAAGGTAAGAGAGCCCCGGGCCTGGAAAGCTCCGTGCGATTTCAAATTCGGTCGATCGGGAGTAATGTGGACAAGTTTATCTCCCTCAGGGACTGCAGAGGTAGTGGGCGGGGGGGGGAGGGAAGAGGAGGAGGCTCCTCACCGTACCGCTGGAGACCCATTAAATGTTCGGATTTTGGGAATTCCCGGTCCTGACTGGCGACCTTTTTATTTCCCTAAGGGGAGAGGGTGTTTAGGGAACAATGGCAGCCGGGGGAGGCGTGGTGGTGTTGTTTTGGGGAACAGTCCTGGGGGAGCGGGGCGGTGTTGTTTAGGGTTGGTAGCCCTGAAGAGGGGGGGTGTGTTTGGGGAACAGTTGTTGTTGTTGGGAAGGGGGCGTTTAGGGAACAGTTGGCAACAAGGGGGAGATGCTGTCGTTGGAGGTAGATGGTAAGGGAACAGTTGGCAGCTGGGGCTGTCTTTGTGGGGGGGATGTTGAAGAATAGTTCGTAGCTGGGGAGGAGAGGGGTATTTTGGGGGAACAGTAGCAGCCGGGAGGATCGGGTATAATTGGGATACGGTGGCGGCAGGAGTTGTTGTTGGAAGCCGCGCGGCCGATTCAAACTCGGGCCGTTCCAAAGCGGTTGGGCCGCTCACTCTCCTCATTCTCCCCAGCAACAGGCAGCCAATCAGCGCGCTCCCTTCCGCCAGCAGTGCAGTCATTGGCTGGTGCCGGTGTCCTGATGGCCCGCGGTTAACTCCTTGTTCGCAGTATTGTTGGCTCGTGTACAGATTTAACCCCATCATCTTCACTCGCTGGATGGCGTGTACCGTGGGAGGGACAAAACAGGAATGGTGCAGGAGCGAGGCGGTGACTTGCAAGCTTTGCCCAGCATACCTTCTATTTCTATCTTTTTTTACACTTGTTCTCTGCTTCTAAAACTTCATTCTAGCTTAAACTCTTAACAGTATTGTAACTCGATCTCTTACAGATTTGGCATTAAATCGATCTTTCTCAACATCCTAGCTGTGACAGCAACACTACATTCTGCACTCCCTGATTTCCTTCTGTATGGATAGTGTGCTTTGTATAATGCGCAAGAAACAAAACTTTTCACTATCTACTAATATACATGACAGTAAATTCAACCAAAATGGTAGCTGGTGTCTGCCGAAAGGACTTGCGGCTCATGTTCTTGTGCGTGTTTTTCCAGCTTCCCATGAGAGAACGTGGAGGGGTATTTCTTGGGCTTGTTGAATTTTTACGGTGTAGAAGGAGGCCATTTGGCCCATCAAGTCTACACTGACAACAATCCCATCTAGGCCCTTTTCCCATAACCCCACCTGCCCTGCTAATCCTCTGGCCATCCCCTTGTGTCAATCAGCCTAACCCACTCATCTTTGGATATATGGTTGTGTGAGTGGATTAAATCTTTAATTAATACTGAAGCTTTGTTGAAGAGTTGTCGTCAAATTGTAGCTCATTGTGTCTTGCAATCTATTTCATTAACATTTGTTTTTTGTCTTAGATGACCAGATCGAATATGGGAAAATCAGATAAAGCAATGGCTCCACAAACACAACTAATGTATAGTGTAAATAAAACAGAAGAACACTGCCAACCCTCAAATACCAAGAGAAGAAACAAACGTAACCTTCAGTTGAGAAAATCTTCAATAAAAAGAAATGAAAACAACCATAGTCAGAATTCTCCCTCTGTTGAACGCCGCAACATTCTCAAAAAAGAGGGGGAAAAGCCGATTATTTATGGAAACAACCCCAAAAATCTAAGATTGCTGAAAGTTGGTCTGAAGTCTGTACTGAATCTTCAAGGAGATCAGAACTACGCTGGACCAAAGTTCAGTGAGCCACCATCTCCGAGTGTTCTACCTAAACCACCCAGTCATTGGGTAGGAGCACGTGCAGAATATCCTGATGAGAGTAAGGAAATAATGACTGTCCACTTAAAGAATTTACTAAAGGTTGATGCATAATTTGAGAACAGTTCAGCTTAACTTAAACACTGTAATAGAGTCAAATTAAGAATGTTTCAGTCATGATTCAATTTGTTGCAGCAGAAAGTCCTGCATTTTTAGACAATTGTAAATTTTTCATTGTGTTTTTGGGATAACCATATGCAAGTGGTGCTAGTAATGAAGTCGGATTGTGTATATTAGTGTAAACCATGTAATTACTTGTATATTTTCATATACTCAAATTTGAAAGAAAGGAATTATAGTTTCATATGAGAAATTGTTGCCTTGTACCAGTTGGTGGGCAGAGTTAATTTTATATTTTGTATATAAAAGGGGAAAACTCAAGTTAAAAGCTCAAGCATTCCAAGCTATTCACCCTCTGAATGCATGAGACCGCAGATACAGAGTTATGTATACCCCTTTATATGTTTGACAATCTGCAATGCATTCTGGACAAAAGATAGAATAATTCAGGCACTGCTTTTAACTGCACTAAATGATACAATGTACCATCAACAAGATGCACTTTCATCTTACTGAGTGTTAAATATATAATGTGAATTTTAATGTGTCACCAAATTTACTAAAGCTCTGGCTGGAGGAGGAGCAAAGTTTAATCTTAGTAAATTGAATACCTCACTGTTGACATACAAGTTTTGTGGGTCCTTTTTAAGTGTTCTCCAGACTACCTTTCTTAAACTTTGATAATTTCCCTCATTGATTTGTTCAATCATTATTACAAGTTGTGTAAAGTCAATAGGAAAGCAAGAGGTTAGGCATCTAAAATTTGTCATTTCATCTAAATTTCTTACAATTCCACTTCTGAAAGTGAGAGCAAACTCAGTTAAACTTGCATTCCTGTATTTAATGTTTGATTGGACTGTCAGTGTTTTGTAGGTATTTCTCTAAACTTGTGTCGGTACTGTTGATTGAATAGTTGACATCAGACCTGGCAAGTTGCTCTGGACCAGGATGTGCACAGGATCAATGGCATTTTTTTTCATCAAATCAGTTTTCACTACAGTTAATCAATATTGTACTTTCAGATGAGTAGTCACGTTCAGTATTGCACATCTGAGCTGTGTAGGAAACAACTGTTCTGTAAACAGACAAATTTTCTTGACCTGTATCTATGAACAATGTTTTGGTTGGTTACTGCCACTCCATTTGATAGGTGCTGGATCATGTAGCTGCGTTACCGTAAACCAGCATGTCTGAACATATGCAAGAACAATTGGTAGCTATCTGAAATCCAGTTACTGTACATCATTTTGGCCATTAATAACTAAAATGCTAGCTAACGAACCAAGTATGGAGATGTTTACACTTATGTGGGGAAAATTCATTGATCCCGAGTCTCTTTGGGTCTAACATGGACTGTACAAACTGTCTCTGGCTTTTGAGCACTCTTAACAGTATCTTTAAAGTATGGGTGGTGAGCTCAGTGATTTTGTATTACTGTTGAAACAAGTCCTGCAAACATGCTGAAAATGGTAATTGTCAAATGAGTAAACACAAGCTGAAACATTTTTATCCCTATGCAAATTATCAATTATTTACCGATGACTCAGAAAATACACAATTGTTAAATGTGGAATAAAGCTGTTATTTTTCCAGAAGAAATGCTGACATCCTTGAAGTACAAAGATTTTTGCTGCAACTTTTGTTAACTGTTCCTCTTGTACCCTTACTAAAAATTGGCAAATTTCAAAACCAAAAATAAAATTGATTTGGTCTCCCTAATAGTTGCCTTGTTAATTTCAACAAACATTTGTATTCACGTAACAACATTGTCACTTTTTTCCAACAGTGCTCAGCAATGAGGCTGGATCAACCATTGATACTGGTGTTGAATAGACATAAGCCATTTATTTCTATGAAATTCTGTTCATGGGCTTTGTAGATGGCAGAAGAATACTTCTGAGAATGGGTATTAGTTTTGTGTACTATTTTTCAAGAATTTACATTGGAATACAGATTAAGACTTGAAGCAAATTCTTTGCAGAGAGGATAGTGAAGCAAAACAATGTTTTGCTTCTCTTACAATGTAATAAGAGCAGTTCTCTTCCCTCTATTCCTTTTAAGATTGTTAGTCACCTGTATATTTCAAAGCTCTCTAAAACAATCAAGTGTTGTAATGCAGGAAGGAAGAGGCTTTTGGCAGCTTCATAAACAACCCTACCTCATTTAGTATAATTCCATTTTTGCTCTTGTATTTTGCTATCTTCCCCTTTTTTTTGTGCATGTATGCTTTTCACCTGAACCATGCATGTGGCAGAGTTCAGCTTTAATCATACTCTTAATAAAAATGTCCTTAATTACTTTCTAAATTTGTTATTCAGTAACATTCATGGTTCCCCTAGTCATGGATTCCCTACAAAAGTAATATGGAAACATTTCTACATCCAACCACTCAAATTATTTTGCAAAATTAGTAGCTCACCACCTAGTCTTTCCTAGCAAGATCTTAGCTTTTGAATTCTTTCATCACCATCATTATCCTTAAATCATTTTTTTTGCATCATGCCAATGATGTATCCTTTTTGTAATAACCAAGATTTTATTCATATTTGAGGCAGCAAAAGTTTAAGGATTGCAATCCATTCAGTAGCTTTAGCTGAAAAAGTGAATTGCAGTGAAACTACCAGGAATCTTGACCGAAGTTCAGGGCAATGGCCTGATGTTTTTATTGTTTCATGGGTTGTAGGTCTCACTGGCAAGAGAAATTTGTTGCCTTTGAACTGAATGGTTTGCAATTTCAGCAGGCAGTTGAGTCAATCACATTGCTGAGAGTCTGGAGTCACATGACCAGACTAGCAGGTTTCCTTCCCTAAGACATTTGTAAACCAGATGAATTTTTACAACAATTGATAGTTTTATGGTCATCGTTACTGAGACTAGTTTTATATTCCAGATTTATTAATTTAAATTCCACCAGCTGTGAGATGCCCACAGTTATGAAGAACAAGTGGCTAGCTAAGTCTTCTGTTGCCCATCAAGTGGTCAAGCTTTGTCCAGATTTTTCATGGAAATTTGAAATCTGGGACTTCATCAAATGCAATTTTGTAACTATTAAGAATGGTGATATGTGCAGTCTTCAAGAGGAAATGCACCATCAAGAGGTGGGGCTTTCATCAATTCATATGATGTTGTGTACTCCAGTCGAATTGAGATTTCCAACAAAGGTATGGTTTCTTTTGAGACCTTGTGTAAATGTATGCTCTTTGTTCACTTTGATGTTCACATTTTATGAATATTTGTGAACATTTAGAGAAGTTTAATATGATCAAAAGTAGTCAGCATAGCTTTGTCAAGGGCAGGTCATGCCTTACAAGCCCGGTTGAGTTTGTTGAAAATGTGACTAAACCCATTGACAAAGGAAGAGCAATGGATGTGGTTTATATGGACTTCAGCAAGATGTTTGATAAGGTCCCCCATGCAAGACTTCTTGAGAAAGTAAGAGGGCATAGGATCCAAGTTTCACTTGTGGATCCAGAATTGGCTTGCCTGCAGAAGGCAGAGTGATTGTGGATGGGTCTTTTTCTGCATGAAAGTATGTCACCAGTGGAGTGCCGCAGGGATCTGCTCTGGGACCCTTTGCTGTTTGTAATTTTCATAAATGACCTGGATGAGAAAGTGGAGGGATAGGTTGGTAAATTTGCCAATAACATGAAAGTTGGTGGTGTTGTGGATAGTCTGGAGGGACATCAGAAGTTGCAGCAAGACTTAAGATGCAAGACTGAGTGGAGAAGTGGCAGATGGACATCAACACGGATAATTGTGTCACGGTCCATTTTGTCAGGTTCAATGAAACAAAGGAGTATAATATAGTGTAGAGCATCAGAAAGACCTTGGGGTTCGGGACTGTAGGACTCAAATTGGCCTCGCAGCTGGAGGATGTAGTCAAGAAGGCATATGGTGTACTATGCTTCATTAATTGAGGGAAGTTTAGGAGTTGGGAGATAATGCTGCAGCTTTATAATCCTCTTGTCAGATGCCACTTGGAGTACTGTGCGCAGTTTTGGTTGTCTCATTACATGAAGGATGTGGAAGCTATTGAAAGGGTGCAGAGGAGATTTACAAGGATGTTGCCTGAATTCAGTGGCATGCTTTATGAGGATAGGTTGAGGGAGCTTGGTCTTTTCTCCCTGGACCTGACAGAGGTTTATAAGATGTTGAGAGGTATAGATCGGGTGGTTTCTCAGAGGCTATTTCCCAGTGCTGAGATGGTAGCTATGAGAGGACACAGGTTTAAGATGCTGGGAAGTAGGTACAGAGGAGATGTCGGGGTAAGTTTTTCACTCTGGATGGTGGGTGGGTGGAATCAACTGCCATCATTGGGGTCTTTTAAGAGACTCCTGGATGAGTACATGGGATTTAATGTGATTGAGGGTTATAGATAAGTCTGGTAGGTAGGGACATGATCAGCGCAACTTAAGGGCCGAAGGGCCTGTTTGTGCTGTAGTATTCTAAGTTCTATCAGGAGGTTCAATTTGTGCCAGCATAAGAAACCTTTCAAGCTTGTTGGTCTCAATGTCTCAAAATTAATAATCATGACTTCCCAGAGGTGGATTAGCCCAGCATCTATTATTGAAATAAATTTATTAAGGAAGTAATAGTAGATTTGAAAAAGTATAATCTATTCAGCATAGCTTCATGAAAGGAAAATCATGTCTGAATTTTTTTAAGCAAGTCTCAAGTAGAGTGTCCAAACTTGCAGATGACAAATGGTTGGAGAGGCAAGTCGCAAAAGGGATACAAACAGTTTACAGATATTGATAGGTAAAGTTAGCAAATGGCGTATAATGCGAAAATCTGACGTTCATTTTGAAAGAGAAAAAAGAATATTGTGCAGCAGGTAATCAGAAAAGCTAATGGCATATTAACTCTTATTTTGAGATTGTTGGGATATAATACTAGGAAAGGCTTGCTGCAAATGTACAAGGTACTGGTGAGACCACCTCTAGAATAGTCCCTTTATTTAATAAGGAAAGAGGCAGTTCAGTGAAAGCTCACTAAGAGAGCCTCGTATGGAAGGATTGTCTTATAAGGAAAGGTTAAACAAGTTGGGGCTATTCATAATTTAGAAGAACGAGAGGTGATCTCATGAAACGAAAGTTTCTTAAGGATCTTGACAGGGTAAATGCAGAGAGAATATTTCCCCTCATGAGAAGATCTAAGACCAGAGGATCTAGTCTCAGAATAAAGGGGTGCCAATTTAAGACTGAGATGAGAAGTTTCTTCTTAGGGTTGACGGTCTTTGGAGCTCCTTGCCACAGAGCTGTGGGCCAAAGTCCTTGTGTATACTTAGTGCTGAAATACATTTTTGATCAGTAACAGAATCAAGGGTTACAGATAAAGGGCAGTGTAATGATTCAGGAAGCTTGACTGGAAAGCAGCAACATTTATTACAAAATGCAAAGTAAAACATTGTTCGTCGGTGCAAGTTGATAGGAGGATCGATTTGTGGCTGGCATGTGAAAGTAAGCAATGGGCTATTTTTTAGTTTTTTGCAGGGTTTTTCTTTTTACAAGTTAGTTTAAAAGAAAACACTTTCTTTTAAAAGTGGAAGTGGGCCTTGAGGTGAGCTGAGAAGGGTTTTTTTAAGCACGCAACGTTTAAAAGGCAGGCCACACTAACAAGCGCGTAGCCTCAGTAGCGGGCAACGGAGTGAGCAGGGAGCAGACTGAGAGCTTCAGGGTTTTGGCTCAACTGGCTTAGGCAGAAATGAGGGAGGTGAGGTAGGTTTAACATAGTTCCTTGTTCTATGTTCTTTAAAGAAAAGGGAAATATGAGTGTGAGGCCAATCTATTGTTCCCAGTGTTGGATGTGAGAGGCCTCCAGGACGTCCATATCTGTGCTGGATGTGTCAACTGCAACTCCTAAGGGCGTTAGGGAACTGGAGCTGCAGTTCGAGGGCCTTAGTCTGGTCAGGGAGAATGAGGAGGTGATAGATAGGAGTTACAGGCAGATAGTCACATTGTGACCACCATTGGTCATGCTCAGGTGCTTTCACAATAAGTAGTCCTGTCTGAGTCCTGTTCGGGGACAGCCCACCTGGTGGAAGCAGCAGTGATTGTGTCTCGGGCGCAGGGTCAGGCCCTGTAGCTTAGAAGAGAAGGGAAATAAGGATGAAGGCATTTTGGGGATAGTGATCATAACTCATCTCTTTTACACTAGCATTGGAGAGAGCTAGGATCAGGCAAGCTAGGAAAGTGTTTATCTGGAATAAGGGGAAATATGAAGCCATCAGGCAGGAAATTAGAGGCATAAATTGGAAAGATATTTTCTCAGGGAAATATACCAAAGTAAGGTGGCAGATTTTCAAGGAATGTTTGTCTGAAGTTCTCCACAACAATATTTCGATGAGACAGGGAAGTTTTGGTAGGTTACAGGAACTATGGTGCACGAAAGTTGTAACGAATCTAGTCAAAAAGAAAAGAAAAGCTAGGTAATGTTAGGAATCTAGAGGAGTATACAACTTGTAGGAAGGAACTTAAGAAAGAAGTTAGGAGAGCCAGACGGCGTCGTGAGAAGGCCTTGACAGGTAAGATTAAGGAAAACATCAAGGCGTTCTACAAGTATGTGAAGAACAAAAAGATAAGATGTGAAGGAATAGAACTATAAAATGTGATGGTGGGAAAACTTGTATAGAACCGGCAGAAATAGCAGAGGTGCTCAATGAATACTTCGGTTTTCACAGTGGAAAAGGATCTTGGTGGCTGTAGTGTGGGCTTGCAGCGGACTGAAAAGCTTGAGTATGTGGACATTAAGAAAGAAGATGTTTGGAGTTTTTGAATAGCATCAAGATAGATAAGTTGCTGGGACCAGATGGGATGTACCCCAGGTTACTGTGGGAGGTGAGGGAAGAGATTGCAGAGCCTCTGGCGATGATCTTTGCATCATCGAAGGAGACGGGACAGGTTTTGGAGGATTGCGGCTGTGGTTCCTATATTCAAGAAAGGGAATGGAGAGAGCCCAGGAAATTATCGACTGGTGAGTCTAACCTCAGTGTTTGGTAAGTTGATGGAGAAGATCCTGAGAGACAGGGTTTATGAACATTTAGAGAAGTATAATATGATTAAAATTCGTCAGTACAGCTTTGTCAAAGGCAGATCGTGTCTTACGAGCCTGGTTGAGTTTTTTGAAGATGTGATGAAAGGCACTGATGAAGGAAGAGCGTAAATGTAGTTTATATGGACTTTAGCAAAGCGTTCGATGACGTCCCCCATGCCAGACTTATTGAGAAAGTGAGGGGGCATGGAATCCAAGGGGATGTTGCTTTGTACATCCAGAACTGGCTTGCCCACAGAATGCAGAGAATGGTTGTAGATGGGTCTTTTTCTGCATGGAAGTCGGTCACCAGTGGAGTGCTCCAGGGATCTGTTCTGGAACCCTTGCTGTTTGTGATTTTTATAAATGATCTGGATGAGTAAGTGGAGGGATGGGTTGGTAAGTTTGCCAATGACACGAAGGTTGGAGATATTGTGGATAGTTTGGAGGGATGTCAGAAGTTGCAGCATTATATAGATAGGATGCAAGACTGGACGAAAAAGTGGCAGATGGACTTCAACCCAGATAAGTGTGTGGTGCTTCATTTTGGTAGGTCAAATGGGATGAAGGAATATAATATTTAAGGGTAAGACTCTTAGCAGTGTGGAAGATCAGAAGTATCTTGGAGTCTGGGTTCATAGGACTCTCAAATTGACTTTGCAGGTAGAAGATGCAGTTAAGAAGGTGTATGGTGTACTGGCTTTCATCAATCGAGGAATTGTGTTTTGGAGTCGGGAGATAATGCTGCAGCTGTATAAGACCCTGATCCAGGGCCTGAGCACACTACCCCCTTGGAGTACTGTGCTCAGTTCTGGTCGCCTCAGTACAGGAAGGATGTGGAAACCGTTGAAAGAGGAGATTTACAAGGATGTTGCCTGGATTGGGTGGCATACCTTATGAGGATAGGTTGAGAGAGCTCGGTTTTTTCTCCTTGGAGAGATGAAGGATGAGAGGTATTGATTGGGTGGATTCTCAGAGGCTTTTTCCCAGGGCTGAAGTGGCTGTCACAAGAGGACACAAGCTTAGGACGCTGGGGAGTAAGCACAGAGGAGATGTCAGGGGTAAGTTTTTCACTCTAGAGGGTGGTGGGTGTATGGTCGGCTGCTGGCAGTTGTGGTGGAGGCAGATTCGATAGGGTCTTTTAAGAGACTTCTGGATAAGTACATTGGACTTAGGTTCGAGAGTTATAGGTAAGCCTAGTTAGGAAGAGATATGATTGGTGCAACTTATGGGCCGAAGGGGACTGTTTGTGCTGTAGTTTTTTTTATGTTCTATGTTCTAAAACTATTATCCTGGTGTACACATACCAATCATTGTCTGGGACTAGAGTTAAGCAGGCCCAGTATTGGACTTGTCTTATAAAAAACTTAGTTAATTAGTTTCAGCTGGACAGGCCACTGCCTTTAATACTCAAAGAACCCCATCAGGAGATTAATCAGTACTTACCCATGGACCTTATGGGGGGTTAATACAGGCATGAAAGACAACATGAGGAATGTCAAATCAGGTGTGATCCTATTAAATGGCAAATGGCAGAATTGAGATGAATGGCCTACTCTTGTTCTTGTTTCCTAGGCCTGATTTTGGCATTGTGTGGCAACCCCTGAGGCAGGTTATCCATCAGGATGAAGGAAAAAAAACTTGACGAGAATCAGTCCTTTTCATAGCAGACTTGCAGTTTTTTAGATTCAATACTTTAGCTGCAGAAGACTTGTAAAAGCAGAGGATTGTCAGTAAGCTGCAAAGCTGCTTGTAATTGAATTGCCAGATCAGCTCACATAGAACATAGAACATTACAGCGCAGAACAGGCCCTTCGGCCTTCGATGTTGCGCCGACCAATTAGGAAAAAGCAATGACCTTACAACCTAAACTATTTCCTTTTCGTCCATAAACTTATCCACTAACCTCTTAAATGCCACCAAACTTAGCGCATCTACAACTGCCGCAGGCAGGGCATTCCATACCCTAACCACCCTCTGGGTAAAGAACCTATAGGTAAGCCTAGTTAGGAAGAGATATGATTGGTGCAACTTATGGGCTGAAGGGGCCTGTCACAGGCAAACCTAAGGTTGGGACAAATTAATTGGAGGAGAGGCCT
Organism: Sphyrna mokarran; assembly: GCA_024679065.1. Classification (NCBI taxonomy): domain Eukaryota; kingdom Metazoa; phylum Chordata; class Chondrichthyes; order Carcharhiniformes; family Carcharhinidae; genus Sphyrna; species Sphyrna mokarran. Next base: position 41,488,584 of record JAGIQG010000005.1, read on the forward strand.
CACACTTTCAATGTATAGCTATTTTACCTTGGCTACATAGCTATTTTGCAGCAGGTCTGATGTTATTTCTGACTCTGAACAGCTTCTGTTATTTTACAAGCAGATAATGAACATAGCCACTTTACCAATGTGACCTGACACAAGTCCAAAATCCTTTTCCAGATAAGGGGGTGTGTTAAACCAGTTGGGTTTTTTTGTTCCCAAGTGTTTAAGACAGCCAAGTTTGTTGTGTGTGGGATGAAGAGCTAACACAAGTCAGTGAGATAAATTTCATATTCATCTGAAATAGTTCATAGTGAAGCAGAACACTGAATTGGCTGATATAGTCCTGTTTATAGATGTTCCATCCTTCTAAAGGATTCTGTGAATTTCACAGCTGACTGTGATTGTCCACATTCAGTAATGCTTAAGTTTCAAGTCTGTCTGGAGTTGAATAATGCCAAAAGTGATATAACATATTGCTAGTTCCAATGTCAATTTTTAAAATATAGCTTTAAATGGAATTTGAATTCAATAAAAAGTATCTGGAATTAAAATTCTACTGAATCATTGTCAATTGTCAGAAAAACCCATCTGATTCACTAATGTCCTTTTAGGGAAAGAAATCTTCAGTGCTTACCCGGTCAGGCCTACATGTGACTGCATAGCCACAGCAATGTGGTTGACTCTCAACTGCCTTCTGAAACAGCCTAGCAAGCCATTCAGTTTTAAAGGCAAGTAGGGATGAGCAATAAATGCAGGCCAGCCAGTGATGCTCATGACCCACGAATGAATAAAAAAAAGATGTTAGGCACTTTAATAAACAATGCTGGCTTATTAGCTGTTAGTCCCACTTCTCTGGTCTTTCCCCATAGTGTACATGATGTAGAGATGCTGGCGTTGGACTGGGGTAAACTCAGTAAGAGTCTAGCAACACCAATTTTAAATCCAACCGATTTATTTGATAGTAAGTCTGCTAGCTTTTGGCCTTTGTAGCCTTCGTCAGGCGAATGAGGTGTTCTGGTCTCCAAAAGCACACATATCAGCAATCTGTAAACTGTCTGTGCTGATATGTGTGTTTTGGAGACCAGAATACCTAATTCACTTGACAAAGGCTACAAAGGCCGAAAGCTAGCAGATTTACTATCAAATAAATCAGTTGGATTTAAAATTGGTGTTGCCAGACTGAGCTTACTGAGCTTTCCCCATAGCCCCAACTTTTAGAAAGTTAGCATTAAATTTGCTTTCACCATCCCTTCAGGTAGTGCATTCCAGATAGCAAGAACTTGCTGCTTTGACTCTGGCTATTTAAGTAATCTTTAATTTTTGTTTTTGGTTCAGCTCAGTTACAAATTGTCTGATTATGCTACTGTAAAAATTATGGAAGAATTGTGTACAAGCATGGCTAGCAATTGCTCACTTTTACATTCCTTAAGAAAAAAAAGATATGGAGGAGAATCATACCTCCCACAAACAAATACCTCAGTTTCTGAAGATATAAATTTTTAAAGATTTTGTTGTAATATTAAATATCTTTCTGGATATATCAGTACAAACGAAAATTATGCATTTAACATAAATAGACAAATAGACATGAATACTAAAGCCAGGATCTTGTTCAGCCAGTAAGGGTCTCGCCCATCAGTTGGAGAACCATGGGGGGGAGGTGTGGGGAATCCCTGTCTGTTTGAGGTCAGCCAGAAGAAATCAAATGCTCTTCAGATACTTAATTACTGCAATTGAGGTGCCCAGCTGTGAATGTCCTGCTTGTCAAGACCTATTGGCTAATCAGAGGCCAGATGCTGCCAGGGCCAGTGGAAGTGATGGCTGCTGGAAGCACTGCAGCCACCAAGACCCAAAACAACAGAAGGCCACAGATGAGTAAAGGTGGGACAGGCATGGGGACAAGGGCAGGCTTTCAATGGCTGGGTCCCTCAATGGAGCAGAGAGTGTCTAGATTTGCTAGGTAGCTTTCAGAGAGTGTGGGAGATCTATGCAGTCTCCATTTACTTCCTCAGCCACCACTAAGCTGCAGTTGACTCGAGGATTGTGGGTGTCAATCAGTTCATTAATGAAAGGTGGCCAGAAATCCCACATCAATGTCTTCCACCCTCCAACTTAATCCGGGAAGCTTTTCCAACTGCTGGAAGGCTGAGACCAAGCATCTCCCATGATTAAGTGGGCTGTGCTGATCTGGTTCCTGATGTGAGCACTTGCTTAAAATCCAGCCCTAAATTTCTATGCATAGAAAATTAACTTTGAAGCACACCAGTGAAAGTTAGAGAACTGTCACATATCAGCTAACATTTTTTTTTACATATTATACAGGATTTCAAGATAAGTCCCAGAATGGTCTCCCCAGGAATGAGAGCACTTTTGAAATGGAACCAAACTTCATGGAGAGTTAAATGGAAGTTATTAAAGAAAATAATCATTTGCCACCAAAAAGGAACTGAAGCTTTTTGGTTGCAGCTTTAAGATTGATGGAGATATGGTAATTCCATTTGAGATCTGGAGACAATAATAAGGCTAAGATGTCAGCGCATTAAGAATGTCAACAGGTGAAGGAGAATGAAATGTAAAATCATCAGCACAGGATGCTGCAGATTTCCAAGTAATGTGAGGAAACTCTAAGGAAACTCAATTACATTGACTTTTCTTTTGCTCATGTTAGTAAATGAAAAAAGCTATATCCACAAGCACGGATAAGTCAAAGATTTAGTGATTCAGTTACTAGACCGCAAGAGGAATTGAGGGAATACATTCTGAAGGAAGTTAATGTACATTGAATAAAATAATCAACAAACAGTTGGACGATAAATGAAAAAGGTCATTGACACAAAGGAAAAACAAAGCGGCTGATTGTTTTCCACGATCGCAGGAATTCTATCAATGGCTAAGCCATCAACTACAGACAAAATAATTTTTTGCAACAAAAAAGAAAATGCTGGAAAATCTCAGTGGTCTGATGGCTTTGGTAGCATAATTGTCAGTACTATTGCCTCACAGTGCCAGGGACCTGGGTTTAATTCCCAGCTTTTGTCACAGTCTGTGTGGAGTTCATATATTCTCCCTGTATCTGTGTGGGTTTCCTCCCAGTGCTCCAGTTTTCCTCCTACAGTCCAACAATGTGCAAGTTAGGTGCATTGGCCATGTTAACCTGAACCTGAACTTGAACAGGCACTGGAGTGTGGCAACTAGGGGAGTTTCACAATAACTTCATTATGGTACGAAGGTAAACCCACTTGTGATTAATAAATAAACTTTAATCTGTGGGAAGAAAATAGAGCCAATGTTTCAAGACTAGATGACCCTACATCTGCATGGCTCTGACAAAGGGTTGCCGAGAGTTGAAACGTTGGCTCTATTCTCTCCTCACAGATGTTGTGAGATCTGCTGAGATTTTCCAGCATTTTCTGTTTTTATTTCAGATCCCAGCATCCACTATATTTTGCTTTCAACAAAATAATTTTTTGTTCTAGGATTATCTCCCAATATTTCAGACATTCACCTCCTGTTCACTTGATCCCACTAAACTTCAGCCTGTCTACAGTCATTGATATGGTTGACTGTGTCATCCTCTTCCAATCCGCCCCAACTGGGTGGACCTTGCTTACCAAGTTCCATTTTTATCTATCTAATTGTAATCAATTAATTACAAGCAATTTTTTTCCCCCTAAACCCATATGCTTACCTCTGGCGACCCTCAACAACATCACCTGAAAGGCCAGCATTTGTTTTCATATCTCTGCTGACAGTATCCAGCACAACCTCACCATCACTGCATTGACTCCCCTGTTGTTGCTAAATTATCAGACTACTTATCACACATTTGCACTGGATAAACAAAAATTTTCTCCAATTAAATATTGGGAAGAGTGAACTTCCTGAAACTGCCATCCATGCCTTTGATTTCTCTAAACTTGACAATTCCAACACATTACTGGCTGCTCCTCCATATTCTACCATTCCTTTAACTCGAGGTCATCCTAAACTCTGCTGTTTTTAAAAGGTACATAGCTTCGAGGTTTTGGCCTCATTGTTCCACCCGAGCAAGCAGAGAGAGGAACGATTCTTTTGAGAAGAGCTGGAAGGTAAGAGTGCGTAATTTTGAACTTACTTTTTTGGAATTTTTTTTCCAGAGTAGCAGAAATCAGGAAACCAGAAGTAGGTTGCAGAGAGACCTAGAAAGGTTTTTTGTCCAACAAACTTGAATGGGGAAGAAAACCAAGACACTACATGTGTAGGATCTCCCACCCACCCTCTAACCTAAAAAAAAAGACTTGGAGTGAGAGCAGGTAAACTTTTTTTCTTTCTCTCTTTCTTTTCTTTTTTTCTCTTTCGTCTCTTAGTAAGGGAAGTTAGCAGTGATGTCAGGGCAGGCAGTGCAATGTTCCTCCCGGGGGATGTTTGATGTGAGGGACACCATTAGTGTCCCCGCTGAGTACCCCTGCAGGAAGTGCACTCAATTCCAGCTCCTTGAAGACCGTGTTAGGGAACTGGAGCTGGAACTGGATGAACTCAGTCAGGATTATTCAGGAGGCAGAGACAGTTATAAATAAAAGCTATAGGGAGGTAGTTACTCCTAGAAATGAGAATACGTGGGTGACTGTTAGGAGCGGTAAGAAGCAGTCAGAGCAGCGATCCTCTGTAGCCCCTCCTCTAAATAACAAGTATATTGTTTTGGATATTGTTGGGGGGTGGGGATATACCAGGGGTAAGCCATGAAGCACATGTATCTGTTACAGAGTCTGTCCTAGTTGCTCAGAAGGAAAGGAGTAGAGCAATAGTCATTGGGGACTCCATAGTCAGGGAGACAGGTAGGAGATTCTGTGGGAACGAGAGAGACTCGCGGTAGGAGTGTTGCTTCCTAGGTGCCAGGGTCCATGATATCTCAAATCTGGAACAAACAGAGTTGTAATCTCTGCTTTGTTACCCATGCCACATGCTATCGAGGAAAGAAATAGAGAAAGAGAGCAGTCAAACACATGGCTACAGGGATGGTGCAGGAGGGAGGGATTCAGATACCTGAAAGTATGTGGTAGGTGGGACCCCTACAAATGGAGTGATCTATACCTGAACCAGAGGGGTACCAATATCCTGAGGTGGGGGGGGGGTAGAATTTGCTAATGTTCTTCAGGAGAGTTTAAACTAATTCAGCAAGGGGATGGGAACCTGAATTATAGCTCCAGTGTAGAGGAGGTTGAGAGTAATGAGGTCACAAATAAGGTTTCAAGGTCACAGCAGTGTATCGACAGGCAGGAGCGTGGTTTGAAGTGTGTTTACTTCAACCCCAGGAGGATCCAGAATAAGGTGGGTCAACTTGCAGCATGGGTTGTTACCTGGGACTTCAATGTTGGAGCCATTTCGGATACATGGATAGAGTAGGAACAGGAAATGATTGTTGCAGATTCCAGGGTTTAGATGTTTTAGTAAGATCAGGGAAGGTGGTAAAAGAGGGGGAGGTGTGGCACTGTTAGTCAAGTTATTACGGTGGCAGAAAGGACACTTGATGAGGACTCATCTACTGAGGTAATATGGGCTGAGATTAGAAACAGGAAAGGGGTCACCCTGTTGGGAGTTTTCTATAGGCTTCTGAAAAGTTCCAAAGATGTAGAAGAAGGGATTGCAAAGATGATTCTGGATAGGAGCAAAAGTAACAGGGTAGTTGTTATAGGGGACTTTAACTTTACAAATGTTGACTGGAAACGCCATAGTTTGAGTACTTTAGAGGGATCAGTTTTTGTCCAATGTGTGCAGGAGGATTTCCTGACACAGTACATAGATAGACTAATAAGAGGCAAGGTTACATTGGATTTGGTACTGGATAATGAACCAGGCCAGGTATTAGATTTGGAGATAGGTGAGCGTTTTGGTGATAGTGGCCACAATTTGGTTATATTTACTTTAGCGATGGATAAGTATACGTATATTAAACAGGGCAAGAATTAAAGCTGGGGGAAAGGGAATTATGATGCGATTAGGCAAGATTTAGGATGCATAGGTTGGGGAAGGAAACTGCAGGGGATGGGCACAATTGAAATATGGAGCTTGTTCAAGGATTGTTCTTGATAAGTATGTACCTGTCAGACAGGGAGGAAGTAGTCGAAAGAGGGAACCTTATTAAAGATTCTTATTAAACGTCTTATTAAAGACGTTGAATCTCTAATGAAGAGGAAGAAGAAAACTTATATAAAGGCTCAGTTAGGGTGTTTGAGAGTTACAACTTAGCCAGGAAGGAACTAAAGAGAGAGCTAAGAAGGGACATGAGAAGTCTTTGTCAGGTAGGATCAAGGAAAACCCTAAAGCTTTCTATAGGTATGTCAGGAATAAAAGAATGAGTAGGTAAGATTAGGGCCAGTTAAGGACAGTAGTGGGAAGTTGTGCGTGGAGTCCGAAGAGATAGGGGAGGCAGTAAATGAAGATTTTTTGTCAGTATTCACACAGGAAAAGAAAACAATGTTGTTGAGGAGATCACTGAGATACAGGCTAGATGGATTTGAGGTTCATAAGGAGGATGTGTTAGGAATTCTGGAAAGTGTGAAAATAGATAAGTCCCCTGGACCAGATGGGATTTATCCTAGGATTCTCTGGGAGGCGAGGGAGGAGATTGCAGAGACTTTGGCTTTGATCTTTATGTCATCATTGTCTAGAGGAATAGTCTCGGAAGACTGGAGGATAGCAAATGTTGTCCCCTTGTTCAAGAAGGGGAGTAGAGACAACCCTGACAATTATAGATCAGTGAGCCTTACTTCTGTTGTGGGCAAAGTTTTGAAAAGGATTATAAGAGATAGGATTAATAATCATCTAGAAAGGAATAATTTGATTAGGGATAGTCAACACAGTTTTGTGAAGGGTAGATCGTGCCTCACAAACCTTAGAGTTCTTTGAGAAGGTGACCAAAAAGGTGGATGAGGGTAAAACAGTTGATGTGGTGTATATGGATTTCAGTAAAACATTGATAAGGTTCACCATGGTAAGCTATTGCCAAAAATATGGAGGCATGGGATTGAGGGTGATTTAGTGGTTTGGATCAGAAATTGGCTAGCTGTAAGAAGACAGAGGGTGGCGGTTGATGGGAAATGTTCATCCTGGAGTTCAGTTACTAGTAGTGTACTGCTTTAGGGCCACTGCTGTTTGTCATTTTTATAAATGACCTGGGTGAGGGCATAGAAGAATGGATTAGTAAATTTGTGGATATCACTAAAGTCAGTGGAGTTGTGGACAAATGGAAGGATGTTGCAGATTACAGTGGAATATAGATAAGCTACAGAGCTGGGCTGAGAGGGAGCAAATGTGCAAAAGTGTGAAGTGATTCAATTTGGAGGGAGTAACAGCAATGCAGAGTACTGAGCTAATGGTAGGACACTTGGAAGTGGAGATGAGCAGAGAGATCTTGGAGTCCATGTACATAGATCCCTGAAAGTTGGCACCCAGGTTGATAGGGTTTTTAAGAAAGTGTATGGTGTGCTAGCTTTTATTGTTAGAGAGATTGAGTTTCGGAACCATGAGGTCATGTTGCGGCTGTACAAAACTTTGGTGCGGTCACACTTGGAGTATTGCGTACAGTTCTGTTTGCAATATTATAGGAAGGATGTGGAAGTATTGGAAAGGGTGCAGAGGAGATTTACTAGGATGTTGCCTGGTATGGTGGGAAGGTCTTATGAGGAAAGGCTGAGGGACTTGAGGCTGTTTTCATTAGAGAGAAGGTTAATAGAGGCATACAAGATGATCAGAGGATTATATAAGGTGGACAGTGAGAGCCTTTGTCTTTGGATGGTGATGGCTAGCATGAGGGGACATAGCTTTAAACTGAGGGGTGATAGATATAGGACAGATGTCAAAGGTAGGTTCTTTATTTGGAGGGTATTAAGGATATGGAATGTCCTGCCTGCAATGGTAGTGGATTTGCCAACATTAAGGGCATTTAAATGGTCATTGGATAAACATATGGATGATGTTGGAATAGTGTAGATTAGATGGGCTTTAGTTTGGTTTCACAGGTCAGCACATCAGGGGCCGAAGGCCCTAAACTGCGCTGTAATGTTCTATGTATATTCATTCACATTAAGTCCTATTTTCCTACCACCCCTGTGCTTATTTTGGCTCTCGGTCAAGTAAGATGTTGATCTTAACATTTTCATCCTTGGTTTTAAATTACTTGCTGACCTACCAATAATTCCCTCCTCCCACCCCTTTCATTTTTAAGATGAGAGAATTACTGGCAAAGCCAACATTTATTATCATTCCTTAATTGCCCTTGAACAGACAGTAGTCAACTTCTTTCTTCAACCATTACAATCGTTGTGGTGTTGGTACAGCCTCAATGCTATTAGGGAGAGAGTTCAAGAAACTTGGCCAATGACAGGAAGAATCAACAATATAACTCCAAGTCAGAATCGTATGTGACTTGGAGGAGAACCTGGAGATGGTGGCATTTCTATGCATCTGCTTCCATTGACCATCAAGATGGCAGAGGTCACATATTTGAATGTTTTGATAATGAAGACTTGGAGGGTTGCTGTAGAGCATCTTGTGGGTGGTACACAGTGCTGCCACTGTATACCATGGTGGAGTAAATGTTTAAAGTGGTGGATAGTGTCAATCAATCAGATTGCTTTGTTTTGGTCAATATCAAGCATCTTGATTGTTTACCTGAAAAGAAAACATCCTTCTGCCCACCTTTTGAAGAAAATTTTGAAAAATGCGCTGGCTATTCTTACTGCATTTATCAAAGAAAGAATTCCAGGTAGAGTATGCTATAGATTTCCAGCAGAATAAAAGACAACAACAGTGAAGATATGATGAATTTTCTTTTAAATAGATTGTATTAACAGGTAGCTTTAATAAACCCAATGGCATATGGTAAACTCCAAACAGAAGTTTGCTGATTGACGTAGACTGTTGAATACAACACTGCTTTTTAATAGAATTCTGCACTTTACCACGGGGGTCACATCTAGATTTGATCCTTGCAAGAATATTGCAATCTCAATTTGTAAGTAATGGAAGTTCTGGGAATGAAGGATCATAATACCATCGAGGTTAAGATTATCTGGCAACTGCTAAATGTCTGGAATGCGCTGCCTGGGGAGGTGGTAGGAGCAGATACGTTAGTAGCATTTAAGTGGCAACTGGATGATAGGATGGGAATGGAAAGGTTCGGGCTCCATCAGTGCATATGGTTTTAGTTTAGGCAGGCATCATGATCGGCATAGGCTTGGAGGGCTGAAGAGCTTGTTCCTTTGTTCTTTGGTGATACCAAAGGCGAAGGTAGAATTGTGGGGTTTTAAAAAACAACTTCAATAATAGAAGACAAAAAAAAGTTGTTAAAAAAAAGCTGTTGAAAAATGAAAAGCATTGCAAGTTATAACGTGCATGAAATCCATGCTAAAGAAAGATAAATGTAAATTAAACAAGGATAGAAATTCCAATTAGAAAAAAGACTTACTATGCAACATTTACAAAGGGGAGAGCAAGAATTTTGGTAGGAATAGAAAATCATTTTAAAATTGGTTTTAAATTTAAGTGTGCAAAAGTGGCACTATCAAGCATCAGAACAAAAAATATAAGTACAATAATAAAACTTTTATTCTGGTATTATGTAAAAGAGCAAAAAAATTTAAAAGTAAAGGAAAAAAAGTCAGTTGCACCAGGAAAGAAAATGTTACTTTGCTGTGCAACCTCTGACCTCTAATGAATTTCCTGGAATATTCTGAAATAGAAGGACTGTTAATCAAATAGATCCAGGAAAGTGACACTGGGTCTGCACATCCTATATTGGATAAGGATTGGATAAGGCCAGTGATTAGCACCTCCTATAATTCCCATGCATCTAAGTCACCCTTCAGTGGCTCTAAGAGACTAATACTGCTGTTTTTAACCCGTGGTTTGGTGCCCATTAGTGTCAGGGGGATTAGCAAGATAAATGTGTGGAGTTGTGGTGATTGTGCCTGGGTGGGATTGTTGGTAGTGCAGGTTTCATGGGTCAAATGGCCTCCTTCTGTACTCTAGGGATTCTATGATTCTAAGATAGAATGATCAGTTTTTGATTTGTTGACTTTGTTCTCTATAACTTTCTGTTGTGTGAGGAATAGGAGAATCAATCTCAGTCTCTGTTTCTGATTCATGTCAAGCAATGCCAGCAGGTGTGACCTAAATTAAGAATAGGTTGAACAGTGATGCCTTTTAAATAGCCCAATGACTTTCACTGCTAGATGAATCAGTCATTGTAGGTCTGCTGTTGCTGTGTTACTAGAACCAGAAATTAGGGAGAAAACAAAGCTTTCAAACAGTTCCCAAGGTGTGTATTTTATTATTTACCCTGAATTTGTCACCATATCATTCTCCAAATCAAAATTTACAAAAATGTATATTGTTATGAGGGGACAATTCAACATATCATAAAATCATGGAACCTTGCAGCAGAGAGGGAGGCCATTCCAGCTATCATGATTGTGCTGGCCCTCTGAACAACAGTTACATTTAGTCCCACAGCTCCATTTTCCTGTCTGTAAAATACATGTTTGCTTTGAACAGTGACCATGGAAGTTGACTACTTTGTTTTCAAGATCATTACTGTGACCCTCTTGTAGTGCTAGTTTAGCATATATTTTGTTTGTTTATCAACTTGTTGATCGGAATTTTCCTAAGCACTCAGAGTTAGGTTTGGAAGTGAATGGGCCAGGAGAAGTCTTTAAGTGCATCATGCAGGCATCCTGACATCTTATGGAATCACAGAAATTTATAGCATGTAAGGAAGACCATTCAGCCCATTGCATCCATGCCGACCAGCAAGATGCCATCCAGCCTAATTCCACGGAAACAAAAGTCTCCAATCAACTCCTGATCCTGCCCTGCCTGCAGCTGATCACTGAGTGGTGGAAAAGATCCCCCTTCAATCCTGTGGCAGGAGTGGGGTAAGTAATGGACTTGAGACAGGAGGGATATTATTACCATGGGGGAATCATCAATAGATAGGACTTCCCTTATTGGGTGGGAGTTCACCCAAAAGGGAAGAAGCAGCACGGGAAGGGAGGGTTTAAAGTAAGCTGACTCCAGTCAGGCCAGCAGTTAAAAGACCAGGAGCTGACCTACCCTCTGTAGCTGCTAAACAGCATTCAGAACACACTGCAAATAAAGGGTGATTGGTGACAGAAGACTGGCTTCAAAAATACCTATGTCAGACTCCTAAACATAAATTACAGCTCAGTCTTTAACACCATTATTCCTACAAATCTCATCTCCGAACTTCTCGGACCTGACTCCTCTCTCTGCAACTGGATCCTAGATTTCCTAACCCACAGACTGCGGTCAATAAAGATACGCAACAAAACTTTCACCACAATCATCCATAACATGGGTGCTCCACAAAACTGTGTCCTCATGCCCCTTATTGTACTCCTTATATGCCTATGACTGTATAGCCAAATTCCCCTCCAATTCAAATTTCAAGTTTGCTGATGACACCGGCATTGTGGATCGGATCTCAAAGAATGACAAGACCGAAGGGAAAAGATCACGTTTATTTATTAATTACAAGTAGACTTTCATTAACACTGCAATGAAGTTACTGTGAAAATGCCCTAGTTGCCACACTCTGGCACCTGTTTGAGTACACTGAGAGAAAACTTAGCATAGCTAATTCACCTAATCAGTACTTGATTCAGCTAGTCTAATCAGTGGTGAACTGCTACAATGATAATAACCTCTCCCTCAATGTCAACAAAATGAAGGAGACAGTCATCGACTTTAGGAAGCACAATGGAGAGCATGCCTCTGTCTACATCAATGGGGACAAAGTAGAAATGGTCGAAAGTTTCAAGATTTTAGGTATCCAGATTACCAACAACCTGTCCTGGTCCCTTCATGCTGACACTATATCTAAGAAAGTCCCCCAGTGCCTCTACTTTCTCAGCAGATTAAGGAAATTTGGTATGTCTACTACAATTCTCACCAACTTCTACAGAAGTACCATAGAAACATTCTTCCCAGTTGTATCACAGCTTGGTATGACTCCTGCTCTATCCAAGACCACATAAACTATAAAGAATCATGAATGAAGCCTAGTCCATTACTCAAATCAGTTTCCCATCCGTTGACACTTCTACATATCCCGCTGCCTCAGAAAACTGCCAGCATAATCAAAGAACCCACGTATCCTGGACATATTCTCTTCTACATTCTTCCGTCAGGAAAATGATACAAATGTCTGAGGTCACCTACAAACCAACTCAAAAACAGATTTTTCCCTGCTGCCATCAGACGTTTGAATGGACCTACCTCAAATTAAGTTGATCTTTCTCTACACCATAGTTATGACTGTAACAGTACGTTCTGCACTCTCTCCTTTCCTTCCCTACGTATGATATGGTTTGTCTGAATAGTGCGCAAGTAACAATATTTTTCACTGTATACAAGTACATGTGGCAACAATAAATCAAATCAAAAGATTGTTACTTGTAAGATTGTTACAGTGAGCATCATTTAATTCCAAATTCCTCAAGCCCCATAACCCTCTGACATATCTGCACTTTTTCACATTCTAGCCTTTGGGGTGTCCCCAGTTTTTAAAATTGCTCCAATATTGACAGCTGTCATTTGAGCTGCCCACATCCCAAGCACCAGAACTTCCTTCTTAAACTTTTCTCCCACTCTACCTCTTTCTCCTCCTTTAACTTCCTCATTAAAATCAATCTCTTTGCCATATAAGCAACAGTTGAGGACTCTGGGTCTGTACTCATTGGAGTTTAGAAGAATAAGGGGGGATTTTATTGAAATTTGCATGATACTGTGAGGCCTGGTTAGAATAGATATGGAGAAGAAAAACTCGACACAAAGGGCACAATCTCAGGCTGAAGGGATGATCCTTTAGGAGAGAGATGAGGAGGAATTTCTTCAGCCACAGAGTGGGAAGTCTGTGGAACTTTTTGTTGCCAAAGGCTGTGGATGTCAGGTCATTAAATGTCTTTTAGACAAAGATAGATAGGTTCCTGATTAATAAGGGGATCAGGAATTATGGGGAAAAGGCAGGAGAAAGGGGATGAAAAAATATCAGCCATGATGGAATGGCAGTGCAGACTCAATGGGGTGAGTGGCCTAATTTCTGCTCCTATTATCATCTAAGATGTTTGCATCTGTCCAAATAACTCCATGTGTAACTGAATGTCATGTTTTGTTTGATAATACTCCCATGAAGCATCTTGGGATACTTTACAATATTTAAAGCCACTATAGAATTAAATCACGTGAGTCAAATCCTGATACACAATTCCGTTTATGTCAAAGTTGCAACCATTCCTGCCAGCAAATTCCACAGAATGACACCCATGATGAGCTGACATTCCACACTGATAACTCTGGTTTATTGGGGTTATATGACAAACTTAAATAAGTTCAGCTAGTCCAATCAATGGAGTTCAATCACATAAAGAATGAAATCATGGACAGCTAGACAAACCATCATTTGACATTGAGATTTCCCTGTGAAAGAATACGCAAAGCTTGCGAGTATAACTAAACCTGAGAGAAAGTTAAATGTTTTGTTGATTGGCGACAAGGTGAAGTTGATGCAGCAAGTAGAAAACTGGTGCGAAACAGAAAGTAGAGATTGTGAAGGAGTAGGAGATTCCACTGTTGAGTTTGTCCATCATTATGAAAAACAAGGCAAAGAGTTTCTAGGAACCATTGGTTAAGATTGCATTCCCTCCTGCAAGAAAAGAAATGAGAAGGGCTGCTGATCCCAACACTGAAAAAGCTCTGTAAAATGGTTCAAGGCAGCTTGAGAAAGTTTCATCCTCCACCTAATCCTATAGGATTTCCAGGCTGCCCTGGAAAAAAAGGCTGGGCTTCAACATGATGCATGGCATTAATTTTTTTGCACAGCAACTGGGGATGGGGCATTATGACAGCAATGACAGATTGGCTCCAAGATGGTCTTGCATTTGTCTTGAATGAGCATGCAAAACAATATATTTTAATACGCTGAAACCAGACTGTTTTACCAGCTTTTGCCAGACTGCTCTTTGATATTTAAAGTTGAGACACGTAATAGTGGAAAGCAGAGTAAGGAATGTATCAATGCTGTGATCTGCACAACATGGATGACACAATAAACTGCTCCTTGTAATAGGAAAGTCCAAGAAGCCATGTTGCTTTGCAAATGTCAAGACACTACCCATACAGTACAATATTATCTTTTGGGATCTTTGATGGATCTCCTTAGATTGAATTTGGCTTTCTTGTATACTCAGTATTGCCTGACTTGAACGCCTTAGAGCTGGACTTCAGCAAGCAGTAGATATCCCTGTTCATCCATACCAGACTAAATTAGAGTCCAGGCTAGCCAAACTGATCCCTGCTGACAATGGCAAGGTCTGCAAGACGTAACAGGCTACAAGATAAAGGCATGTTAAATCGCTGGCTCCAACGCACCTCTTCCTGATGAGCTCAGTGCATTCTACGCCTGTTTTGAGCAAGAGGTCAGTCAGAGCATGCCCTCCATCCTGGAAGAACACGTATCTGGGATCACCAATGCAGATGTCAGAGCCGCTTTCTTGGAGGTCAACCAGCAGAAAGCAATTGGCCCAGATGAGGAACCCGGATATGTACTCAGATCCTGTGTGGTTCAGCTGACATCTTCAACCTCTCTTTACAACAATCTAAGGCCTCTATCTGCTTCAAAAAGACGATCATTATCCCAATACTTAAGAAAAACAAGGCAGTGTGCCTTAATGACTATCATCCGGTAGGTCTGACATCCATTGTTATAAAATGCTTCTAAAGATTAGTCGTGACACAAATCAATTCCAGCCTCCCGGACTAGCTGGATCCACTACAGTTTGCCTACTGCCGCAACAGGTCCACAGCAGATGCCATTTCCCTGGTCTTGCACTCAACCCTGGAACACCTAGGTAACAAGGATACCTATGTCAGATCCCATTTATTGAAGACTGGGCTGTAGTCAACACTATTATTCTCATAAAACACATCTCTAAATTCTGTGGTCTAGGCCTCAGCACTTCCTTTGCAACTGGATCCTGAACTTCCTAATTCAGAACACAATCAATAAGAAGAGGCATCAACACCTCCTGCACAATCATCCTCAACATCAGTGTCCCACAAGGCTCTGTTCTCAGCCCCCTACTATACTCCTTATATATTTATATGCACCCAAATTCCCCTCCAATTCAATTTTCAAGTTTGCTGATGACACCACCATCATGGGTCGGATCTCAAACAATGATGACATAGAGTACAAGAATGAAATAGAGAATCTGGTGAACTGATGCAGCCACAAAAATCTCCATCAATTCAACAAAACAAAGGAGATAGTCACTGACTTTGGGAAGCATGCCCCATCTACATCAACAGGGACGAAGTAGAAAGGGTGGAGAGTGTCAAGTTTTTAGGTGTCCAAATCCCCAATAACCTGTCCTGGTCCCTCCATACCAACACTATAGTTAAGAAAGCCCAAAGCACCGCTACTTTCTCAGAAGACTAAGGAATTTTGACATTTCAGCTGTGGCCTCACCAACTTTTACAGATGCACCATTGTGAATCACCTGATAAAGGAACAGAGTTCCAAAAACTCGTGATACCAAATAAGCCTGTTGGACTTTAACCTGGTGTTGTGAGACTTCTAACTGTGACCACCACAATCCAACACCAGCATCGCCACATACCGGGTGAACATACTAGACTACATTCCCCCAAACCCGCCTCCAATCTGATACAACTGCTGATCGGTGGAGGCTGGATGGGCCCTCGCCCCGAGCATGAGGTCGATGTTGATTGGTGGAGAGGCTGGATGGAGCCCCCGCCCCAAGCACGAGCTGGATGCTGATTGGCGATGAGTCTGGCTGGGGCCCCGCCCCAAGTACGAGGTCGATGTTGATTGGCGGAGAGGATGGATGGAGCCCCGCCCCGAGCGCGAAGTGGCTGCTGATTGGCGGGGAGGGTGCGCACGATGTGTTGAGTGAGTGGTAATCTGAAGCTCAAGGCTAGAGGGGGCAGGGTTCAGCTGGAGTGAGTTGGCTGTGAGGCTGGTGTGTGGTGATGGGGTCGGGGGAGCTGGCAGGGCTGAAGGCACTGTTGTCCCAGGTCGTGGAGGGGGCCGCCGGTAAGTTGTCCGCCCTGAGCCACCAGATCTGGAGTCAGCCGGAGTTGGCTTACCAGGAGCGGCGGGCTCACGATGCCCTCTGTAGCTTTTTCCAGGCTGAGGGCGGCTGGCAGGTGAAGGCTCACTACCACCTGGACACGGCTTTCCGGGCGGACTGGGGCCCGGAGGGAGGTCTGACCGTGGGCATCCTGTGCGAGTACGATGCCCTGCCCGAGATCGGGCACGCTTGCGGGCACAATCTGATCGCCGAGGTGGGCGTCGCTTCTTCTCTAGCGCTGAAGGCAGTCCTGGAGACGCTACCTGACGTGAAAGCTAGGGTAAGATTGCTGACTGGGACCCCTTGTTCTTTCAATAAAGATTTGTCAGTAATGTGTTTGTTCTGGTGAAACCTGAAATAAAGATGGAAAGAGATGGGCAGCACCCAGGGCAAAAGTCTGAGATCACCAACCAACTGCCTCAAGAACAGCTTCTTCTCTGCTGCCATTAGACTGTTGAATGGACCTACTCGGGTAGAAGCTAATCATTCTCTACACGTTAGCTATGACTGTAGCACTACATTCAGCACCCTACCTTCTCTGTGTGCTTTGTCTGTATAGTGTGCAAGAAACAATACTTTTCGCTAATCCAATGCATACAATAATAAATCAAATCCAAATCAGAAGATTAACCTTTGGAATTGGATTGTCTTCATCAGACTTGGTGAATGAATGACCTATGGTATTTCAGAGGCCAAAGTGCTTACTGTGCATTTTTTTCAGCATTTACTTTTTGTTTGGTTTGTTATCGCAATTAAAGTGGATATTCTGTCAAAATTGTGGCAATGGATTGGACATTTGCTAATGTAGTGCCTAGTGAATCAGTGAAACTTGGCAGTTAGTTGCAGGCAAATCATGCCTCAGACTACACCTTTGTTTTGATTTGTTATTGTCACATATATTAACATATACTGAAAAGTATTGTTTCTTGTGTGCTATACAAACAAAACATGCTGTTCATAGAGAAGGAAACAAGAGAGTGCAGAATGTAGTGTTACACTCATAACTGGGGTGTAGAGAAAGATCAACTTAATGCAAGGTAAGCCCATTCAAAAGTCTGACAGCAGCAAGGAAGAAGCTGTTGGTATACGACCTCAGACTTTTGTATCCTTTTTCCTGATGTAAGAAGGCGGAAGAGAGAATTGGATGAGATTCCTACTGTTGCCATACATTAGGTTTCAGGATAGACTGGTGTTTCCTAAATTATTTTCCAATGTGACCCTAGAGTGTAATAAAGATGAGACTGTGGATGAAGCGGCATCAGGAACGCAGTATCAGGCTACTATGTTGGCTAACACAAAAATTGATATGGTAACTAGTGGGGAGCAAAGCCTTAGGTTACAGGACAATAATAGACAAGCTGATGAGGTAGGCAGAACAGTGGTAAATGAAACTTAATCCTGAAAAGTGATATAATACATTTTGAGAAGACTAACAAGACAAAGGAATAAATGATTACATCCTAGATAGTTACAGAAATTAGTGGGACCTTGGTATGCATATCCATAGAACTCTCAAAACAGCATGATAGGTGGATAAAGTGGTTAAGAAGACATACAGGATGTTTGCCTTTAACCAAGTCATTGAATATAAGAGCAGTGATATTATGATTAGGTCACAGCTGGAACGTTATGTAATTCTGATTGCCACAGTATAGAAAGGAAATGGTTGCAATAAAGAAGGTGCAGAAGAGATTTATCCGGATACTGCCTGGGCTGGAGCATTTCAGCTACCAACAGAAACAAGATAGATTATGGGTGTCTTCGTTGGAGTAGAGATGGCTGAGGGGGAAACCTGACTGAGGTGGATAAAATTGTGGGGTATTGTTATAGTGGACAGGAAGGGACTTTTTCCCTTAGAAAGGTCAGTAACCATGGGGGCATGGATTTAAGGTAAGAGGCAGGAGATTTATAGGAGATGTGAGGAAAAGCTTTTTCACCCAGATAGTGGTGGGAATTTAGAACTCATTGCCAGAAAGGTTGAAGTGGGAACCCTCACACTTAAGAAGCATTTGGATGAGCAGTTGAAATGCCATAGCATATTAGAGGCCAAGTGCTGGAAAATGGGATTAGAATAGTTAGGCACTTGATGGCCCACACAGACTGAACTGTGCTATAACACTCTATGACTCTATCATGATTAATAGTGAGTAGCCCCGAAGAGCCAAATGGGCTATTCTTGTTTTCTGCATTTCTATGTGACACTTGTGTGCGATCAATATAGACATGAAAATTTGTGTTTTTAAAGAATTGTGTAGAATGTTATTTTATAGTCTGGTCGGTTTGAGTCCAAGCTTATCATACTCATGACAGAAACAAGATTTTCTTTCTTTCTTCCCACCACCACAGGTCAACCAGCTGGTGGTGAAAGATATAGCCATTCTGACAGGTTGTGGCCAAGTCAGTGTGTGTGGCTGATTCATCAACTTAATGTTCCTGTTTTGCCTACTAATTATTGCCTAAGAATTTCATTCTTTGTTAATCAAGACTTACTATTCTTGCAAAGTTGACGAATCATATTGTATTTGAATAAGCTGCTGCAAGGGCAAAACTATAATTGATACTGCCACCTTTCAGACTAGATCATCTGCGGTTACACACTTTTTTTCTCTCTCTCCATCCCCTCCACCACCGCCACCACCACCACATTGGTCAACAAATTGCAAGCTGTGCTTTAACTGAAGGCATTCTTTTACTATAATTTCTTTTTCAAAATTTATTTTCAAAAAATACTTTCCTTTTGAAAGGAAAGGACTGAGAATTGATTGAGCTCATAGGTCTTCAAATGGCCAAACGGATCATCAGTATCAAGTCATCATGATCATATTGAATTTGTTGAAATGGATAAGGTAATAAGTTTTTTGCACATAATGTAGTGATGTATCAAATCACCAACCAATATAGGAGAATGTAATTTTACTAATAGTTCATGTGATAAGTAAACATAAAATGGTTGGCATTTTCTAGCTGTTCACTTTGGCGGGATTTTCCGGACCTGCAGATGACACGCCTCTACACCGCATGTTTCCCAGCAGTGTAGGGTGGATTCAGTAGGAAATCCCATAGGCAGTGACGCAACCAGAAGATTCCCACGAGCGGCAAACAGTGCACTGCCAGTTGCCCTGGGAAACATGCTGCAATCAGGTCAGAAAATACCCCCAAAATCTACATTGCAGAGTCTTTAGTTTGCAAAATTGGACAATATGATTGCAGTGTTATCACCATTCACACAGGTGGCATTTCCCCATCCCACTGAAGTGAGCAGAGATTTGGTAGCTGCCAAATTCGCAATCTCATTGCGGCAGGAGCATGCCACAAACAGCGAGTAAGATTGTTCCCTGTTTGTCATTTGCTGTTTAAGTTGCTGAAGGTAATTCCAAATTTTTTTCACCCCCACCATTTTAATGTAGGTTTCAGTGATTGGAACACCAGCTGAAGAGGCTGGTGGAGGAAAGATTGATCTTATTCAAGTTGGTGTATTTAATGATCTGGATTTTGTACTTATGGCCCACCCTTCACAAGAGGATGCTTCTCACCTACCTGATATGGCTTTAAACGAGTAAGTAATTGATTATTCTTTCCAGTCTGTTCTGAATGAGACTGTATAAATCATCAGAACATTTTTCCCATTAATCCTGTGGTATTCCTTTGATTTTTAAGAAATGAAAAATATATGCATGAACAATGACTAACAGAATATGGGCTGCTTTTCTAAATTTGCAGCAATTTTAAGATTGATCTTCAACAGTTTTATTCAAAATTTTTTTTCTTTCTTGATTTAGCTAATCTTTCCAAAAAAAGATTGGATATTCAAAAAGAACTTTTCCCCTGTGATTTTTTTTTTAATCTAAATTGCTTTATACTTTTTTTTTGAGGCGGGAGAAAGGAAAAATTTATGTTGCACATTTCAAGTCCTCAAAACACCCTGAAACACACTTTGGCCAATTAATACTTCTGGATGTTATGTCACTGACTCGATATTCTTTGGGCTGTAGGAAGGTTTGTAGTAGTGTTCCCTAGGTGTTGATATTGGGACTTGCTTTCCTGATGTAATTTAATATTGATGTAATTTAATAAAAAAAATGATGTAATTTAAGGTTCACAAGTCTCTGAAGGTGTCCTCACAGGTGGAGAAGGTGATAAAGAAGGCATATAGTATGTTAGCTTTCATAGAAAAGGGTATAGAATACAAGAGTAGGAGTTTGATGTTGCAATTGTATAGAACGTTGGTTAGGCCTCACTTGGAATACTGCGTCCAGTTCTGGTCGCCGTACTATCGGAAGGATGTGGAGTCCTTGGAGAGAGTGCAGAGGAGGTTTACCAGGATGCTGCCTGGTATGGAAGGACTGTCTTATGAGGAACGATTAAATAGACTGGGGTTGTTTTCCCTTGAAAGACGTCGGCTTAGAGGGGATCTCATAGAGGTGTATAAGATTATAAGGGGTATAGATGGAGTAAATGGAGGTAAACTTTTTCCACCTTCAGAAATGGATAGGACGAGGGGTCATGGCCTTAGGGTGAGGGGGGCTATGTATAAGACGAATATTAGAGGGCAGTTTTTCACACAAAGGGTAGTGGGGGTGTGGAATGCACTGCCGAGTAAGGTGGTGGGAGCAGGCACGCTAGGGCTGTTTAAGGGTCTCTTGGACAGCCACATGAGCGGTATGCAGATAGAGGGATATAGTAGGACTGTTTAACTATGGCTTTTTTCCACAGGTAATTCGGTCCATACTTGACCAACAATGAGCATGCATTCGGCAGGTGGTGCAAGGACAGCTCTTGGATGTTGATTCATGGGTTGCCTGGTACTTCATGTCGTAAATGAGTGCTTTATGTGGACCATCTGAAGGGCACCATGACAGCTCAGAGACTATCGATGTGGCTGTGCAGACACTTGGAATTGGGCCGGTGTCTGCGGGAGTTTGCGTGTTCTCCCCGTGGTTGCGTGGGTTTTCTCCGGGCACTCCGGTTTCCTCCCACAACCCAAAAATTCGCTCTTAGGCTGATTAGGAAACAAATTGTCCCTATAGTGAGAGTCTTCCATATTAGGAATAACCTAAATTTATAATAGGATAATGGAATTGCTACTATATAGTTATGACGGCGGCGCGGGCTCGTGGGCCGAAGGGCCTGTTTCCCGTGCTGTGTTGCTCTATATAAAAAAAAAGTCTAAATCTTGATGTACAGGAGACAATTTCATAGTTTGTGGATGATTCAAAACTTATAAGCTGTAAAGAAGACAGTGTAGAACTTCAAAAGTTGGTGGAATGGGCAGATAGGTGGAAGATGAAGTTCAATGTGGAGAAATGTGAGATAATGCATTTTGGTAGGAAGAACGTGAATAATGAGTATAAAATGTGGAGTAAAATTCTGACATGGGTGCAGGAACAGAAGGACCTGGGTGTTGATTTTATTTATTATTGTCACATGTATTAACATGCAGTGAAAAGTATTGTTTCTTGTGTGCTACAGAGACAAAACCTACCATTTTATAGGGAAGGAAATGAGAGAGTGCAGAATGTAGTGTTACAGTCATAGCTAGGGTATAGAAAGAGATCAACTTAATGCAAGGTAAGTTCATTCAAAAGTCTGACAGCAGCAGGAAAGAAGCTGTTCTCCAGTTGGTTAGTACATGACATCAAACCTTTGTATCTTTGTCTCTTCCACCTTTTTCTGTTGGGAAAACGTCAGAGGTGAGTGGGGTCCTTAGTTATGCTGGCTGCTTTGCCCAGACAACAGGAAGTGTAGGCAGAGTTAATGGATGGTATGTGACCACAGACTTTTGCATCTTTTCCCCAACGGAAGAAGTTGAAAGAGAGAATGTCTGGAGTGCATAGAGTTCTTAATTATGCTAGCTGCTTTGCTGAGACAGCAGGAAGTGTAGACAGAGTTAGTGGATGGCAGGCTGGTTTGCTTGATGGATTAGACTATGCTCATGACATTTTGCAGGTCCTCGCAGTCTTGGGCAGAGCAGGGCCCATATCAATCCTTTCTATGGAGCATTTGTAAAAGTTGGTGAGTAAATGTGCATAGATCATTGAAGATGGCAGGGCAAGTAGTGAGAGCAGTCATAAAGTATCACATTCTGGGTTTTATTCATAAGGGCAAAGTACAAAAGCAAGAAGGTTAAGCTGAATTTATATACGACACTAGTTAGACTTTAGCTAGAGTATTGTGTACAACTCCAGGCACCACATTATAGGAAGGATGTGAATGCATTGGAGGGAGTGCAGAACAGTTTTACAAGAATGAGAAACTTCTGTCATGAGGATAGAATGGAGAAGCTGTGATTCTTCTTGGAGAAGAAAAGACTAAGAAGAGATTTGATAGAGATGTTCAAAATCATGAGGGGACTGGACAGAGATGGTAAGAAACTGTTCCTGCTTGTAAAATGATCAAGAACAAGAGGGTATAGATTTAAATTCTTTTGTAAAGAAGCAAATGCGATACGAGAACTTTTTTACACAGCAAGTCCTTTTAAGTCTGGAAGAAAGTAAAGTTTATTTATTAGTCACAAATAAGATTACATTAACACTGCAATGAAGTTGTTGTGAAAATCCCCTAGTCACCACACTCCAGTGCCTGTCCAAGTACAGGGAAGGAAATTTAGCATGGCAAATGCACCTAACCATCATGTCTATTAGACTGTGGGACGAAACTGGAGCAGTTGGAGAAAACCCACGCAGACAGAGGGAGAACATGCAATCTCCGCAGACAGTGACTCAAGCTGGGAATCGAACCTGGGTCTGTGGAGCCGTGAAGCAGCAGTGTAACCACTGTGCTATTGTGCCACCCAATACACTCCCTGGAAGTGTGGTTGAGGTTGTTTCAATTGACATATTAAAGAGGGCAGAAGATGATCAAACTTGTTTGTATTCAAATAACCATCTAATGTGCAGAGATGCAGGGGAATAGTACTAAGCCATAATGCTTGTTTATGGAGAGCCAGTGCAGAATGACAGGCCATTGGCCTCTTTCTGTGCCGTAACAATTCTGTGATTATGTGATAATGTTTTTTGAAAAAAGGGAAGCTAGTCAGTTGCTTTCAGTAATGTCCAACAAATAATGGCAGCGATTCTCCTGAAAAAAAATCTTTAGTGCTTAAATGGGAGTGTTAACCAGATGGGCGTCCCAATCTGAGTATAGTGCCAGACACCCACCCATTTCTGGCCCTGCCATGACCAATACAGCAAGCCATTTGTTTTCTATTGACTTTAGTGAGGCAGGAAGATCTCCCTGGCGGGAGGGGCTGGAAAATCCCATACTCTGGAATGATTTTGAGCCTGCTCTCTCCATCCACTGAAACGATGACAAGCCCTCAAAATCCAGTAAGACTCAGCACAATCTGCGCTGTGAGTTTGAGTTCTGATCTTCTAGCCCCCTCACTGGTGGAGTAGTAGGAAACATGCTGTGAGACCTCAGGAAGCTCAATTTAATACATGTCATTAGCGAGCAATCCCTCTGGAACTGCCAGTCTCACCAGATATTCAGTGGGTGCTGGCGTGACATCACATCAGCGTATTTTACAACAGGTTCACTTAGACAGGAACCTGTCATGGGAGTCTCCCTGGGGGTATAAAAATAAGTGTAGTCCCTTCCCCAGGGGAGAAGGGCATGCCAGGCAGTGGCCTTTCAATGCCCCTGGCTTGCGCTAACCTGGCAGTGTCAACCCATGCCAAGAGGTGGTCTCCAGTGGGGGTCTTCTGCAGGAAGATGGTGGGGAGTGGTGGATTCACTCAGATTTGGTTTTGGGATGAGATGGAGGAGGAGGGAATGCATGCATGGCCATTGTGGGGACTGGCCACTGGTTGGGGAGAAGGGACCAATGATGAGGAGGAGGGCGGAGTGTTGTAGTGGAAATTTTTCCTACTTCTTGACTGTAATAGAGAGACTCAACAAAATTTGTTCCAACAAAACAACGTTATTTCCGAAAGACTGCATGCAATATTGGCAAAAACTTGAGTTCAGAGAGCTGTCGTTAGAACTTGCTAATTCTGATCCCAAGTCTGCGCTAACGTAAGGAATCAATTCAATAATTACATCTTTTTCTTATCAGTTTACGTGACTTCAGGAATTCGATTAGTAGAAGCATCATAAGCAATAACATATATCATGGTACATCTTGCTGACCTCCTAAAACTCTTTGTCTCATCGGTCATAACTTTATCTTGTCCTTTTGATAGAACAGAAAAAGGCTGATGACTTCGTCATTTCTGACTTTATCTCGCTTCACTCATCCAGCCCTAAGTTATGTGGAGTCAGCCTTATCAGGTCATGACCTTCTCCGGTCTTATTCATGTCTTAGATTATGCGGAGTCAGTTTTACTTATGTTGTACCAAATACTTGACCAATTTTCCCATCATGCCACTACTTCATTCATACAGCTTCACAGGGGGAGAGAAGTGCTGACTCCAATTGCGGGTGGGAGTGGAGCCCCGGTGGACTGGAGGTGAGACCTATTCTTATTATGATCAGGGTGTCTTTAAAGACTGTCCCAATGTCAGTGCAGCCAGGTTTTGTTGCCATGTTGTGGCCCCGTGCCCTGCCGCATGATAACATCAGACACGCCTCCTTGGTTTCTTAGACAGTGTGTTGTAAGGTCTGGAGAGAACAGAGAAACACGTTGGTTTTATCAGTGGAAGCTACATTCTACCTTTTGGTAAGATTACCTCCTCCTCCCCCCCACCAACCTCAAATTTAGACTATAGTAATGCAACTTTTATTCTAAACTGACTACAAAATATATATACACACATACAGTTTGTGATTTGGTTGTGGGATAAGTTTTCCAAGCACACTTTTCTTTAAATAACACATTGGGAGGACAGGAAGTTTATCATCTCATTCAATATTTGGCAGCTTGACAGTGCAATATTCCTCAGTATTGAGCGATGCACAGAAGTCTTTGGAGTGAGGCACAGTTAGTAGTTTGTGGGTTCAATTTCTTCAATTGCTATCCGGATTCTAACCATGTCTCAGATGCTAAATTGCAAATGGAAAGGGCCTACTGCTGGAGATTAGGACCAGAATTCCAGTTTGTCTGTAGCAAGGGTTCTCCAGTTCCGCTACAGTAAGTGGAGATTTGGCTGAGTGTGAAATTCTCTGTTTTTGCTGGTGGGGTGTATGACATCGGAAAATTCTCGTCCAGGCCACCCAGCACATTCTGCAGATACATAGTGGAGCACTGGTTATTTCAATTGATGGGGAGCATGTATTCAAATCCCATGAGATTGAGAATTTGAATCCAATTACTATCAACAAAAAAGCTGATGCAGATAAGTGACTATGAAGCTGTCAGTTTAACATTTTGTGTTAGAGAAACTAACTGTTTTCAATCAGTCTGGCCAATATTTGACTTCATTCACCCACCCATGTGGTTAAAGCTGGAAGAAGTGGCTTGGTCGACTATTCAGTTCAACTATCACTACCATTTCAGAGAAACTAAGGATAGACAATAAATGTTGTTCTTGCCAGCAACATGTACAGTGAATTTTAAAAGTGGCAGTAGCTGGGATGTTAGTGGTAAATCTGGTGACAGTCTTCACTTCCCTGCCTGTGCTGACTTCAGCATGTTAAAATCAGCTCCTATGGCTTCAGTCCAAGCTTAGTTATAGCCATCTATTTATGTTTTTTGTGATGTGATGTTGGCTTTCTATTATCTGTTTCTGTCATAGCACTGTCCCTTAAATATTAAATTTCATAAAGTAAGGTCCACTATTTGATTACTTTCTGGTTCATCCTAAGAGGATTCAATTTGGGCACATTTCACCCAAAATACTTACATTTCTGATGTAAAAACAAGGTAATGTCCTTGTTAGAATTTAAAATTTCCCTCTTGAATTAGGGTCTAAAGCAGGTGAGAATAGCTGAGCTAAATAAAAGTGGCAGTGCTAGGGACACTCAATGTCTATTCAGAAAGAATGACTTTCCAAATTGGTAACAAGTCTGATGTCACCCTTGATGGAAGCTGCTATAAACAGGGGTTCATTTTTCTAGGGGTTCCCTCCCCAAATTTTGTAATGATCCTTTTGGTTCTTTAAGGAGGCAGTAGTTTGGTTTAAAGACATTTATCTCTTGCCATTCCTGGTCCTTAATTTTTAATATTGCCCCAGTTGTGAATAAAATGTTTCTTGTATTTATTACATATTTTCAGAGTCACTGTAAAGTATTTTGGAAAAGCCACACATGCTGCTGGTTATCCCTGGGAAGGAGTAAATGCATTAGATGCTGCAGTTTTGGCTTACACCAATCTATCAGCGTTGAGACAGCAGCTAAGACCAGATTGGAGACTTCATGGTGAGTTGATTTAAAAGCGTGTTAGTAGATTCAGATGTTGAATCACATTGCTCCATGCATTTGCTGGTTTCAAATTTTATTTTGGTAAATATTTGCTTTTTCATTTTTATGAAAGCCTAAGACAGAATTTTGTAGAACATAGAACATTACAGTGCAGAACAGGCCCTTCGACTTTCGATGTTGCGCCGACCAATTAGGAAAAAGCAATGACCCTCTAACCTAAACCATTCCCTTTTCATCCATAAACTTATCTATTAACCTCTTAAATGCCACCAAACTTGGCGCATCTACAACTGACGCAGGCAGGGCATTCCATACCCTTACCAACCTCTGGGTAAAGAACCTACCTCTGATATCCGTCCTATAACTATCACCCCTTAATTTAAAGCTGTGTCCCCTCGTGCTAGATTTCTCCATCCTAGGAAAAAGGCTATCACTGTCCACCCTATCTAAACCTCTAATCATCTTATATGTTTCGATAAGATCTCCTCTTAGCCGCCTCCTTTCTAACGAAAACAACCTCAAATCCCTCAGCCTCTCCTCATAAGACCTGCCCTCCATATCAGGCAACATCCTGGTAAACCTCCTCTGTACCCACTCCAATGCCTCCACATCTTTCTTGTAGTGCGGGGACCAGAACTGCACACAATACTCCAAGTGCGGCCGCACTAGAGTTTTGTACAGTTGCAACATGACATTGCGGCTCCGAAATTCAATCCCCCTACCAATAAAAAGCTAAGACTCCATATGCCTTCTTAACAACCTTATCGACTTGATTGCCAACTTTCAGGGATCTATTAACATATACACCAAGATCCCTCTGATTGTCAATACTATTGAGCCCTACCATTAGCCCTATACTCTACACATTTGTTATTCCTGCCAAAGTGAATTACCTCACACTTTTCCACATTAAACTCCATTTGCCACCTCTCGGCAAATGAGAGGTAATTTCTCATTTACCTCTCGGCGAGAGCTCTGCAACTTGTCCAAGTCTCTCTGCAAACTAGAACACCCCTCTTCACTATCTACCACTCCTCCGACTTTGGTGTCATCCGCAAATTTACTAATCCATCCTTTATAATCCCCAAGCTGGGATTAATGTATGAAGGTGAACATAATGCCTGTGGAATTAGTGTAATGGGGGAGGTCAGGTGACTTCCCCAACTTTGGTCCGGTTGAGGCCTTGTAAATGGTCTGTTCTATTTGCTGGTGGGCAGCGTGCTGCTTTACAGGGTCCTAGACCTATTGGATCCTTGTGATTTTTTTCCCATCCAACTTCAGCAAATAGCTCTGCTGGAAACCAGCTACGGTTCCAGCAGTGACCACATTGTTGGGACCAACCAAATGGATGGGTTCCTCTTTAAACTATAACTTTGCGTTCCACGACATGTCAAAAATTTCTCATTTTAAACCTGAACGGCTGACTATTTATCGAAATATGAAAAGTCACACAAAAAATTGATAGCTTCCACTACCTAGAGCAGACCTCTGACTATATTTTCATGGAATTCTCCTCATCCTTGTGCCCCCTCACTACATTGCAGTCATACATACATAACCAGAAATGTAGTGCTTTAAAAAGATGGCCCACCTCAATCTTCGCAAAGATAATTAAGGGTGATCAGCAACAATGACCATGTCCCAAGAATGAATAGTGAACAAAATATTGAACGAAAATTTGTTTTCCCCACTTTTTTTGCTGCAACGTGTCAGTTCTATTAACATATGAAATAGCAGCTGGTATAGGTTATTCAGCCCCTCCAGCCTGTTCTGCCAGAACTTTATTTAAATGGTCTTAAATCTACTTCCCTGCCAAAACCCCCTTAACCTTGGATTTCCTAAAAGGTTACAACATAAGATCAGAGCTCATGGTGTTGGAGATAATTTCCAGCATGGATAGAGTATTGGGTAACTAACAGGAAGCAGCAAGTGGCAATAGGGGTCTTTCTCAAGTTAGAGGGCCCTATCCAGTGGATTGCTACAAGGATCAGTGCTGGGGCCACAGCTCTTCACAATAGATAATGATTTGAGGAAGGAACAGCATACACTGTCACCAAATCTGTGAAAGATGCAAAGTTGATAGGGAAGATAGACTGCAAGGAGGATATTAATGGTTTACGGAGAGACGTTGATAGATCAAGCAAGTGGGTAAAAAATTAGCAAATGGAATTTACAGGTTAAGTAACTGGGCAGCAAATTAGCAAATGGAATTAAATGTGGGAAAATGTGAAATAGAATGAGAGGGTGATTTATTATTTAAATGGAAATACTGCAGAAAGCCGTAGCACAAAGAATTTGGATCCTTGTTTATGAAACACAGAAAGCTGGCATACGGCTACAGAAGACAATAGGGAAGGAATATGGGATGATGTCTTTTACTTCTGAGGACTGGAATATAAAAGTAAAGGGGTATTGCTACCACTGTACAAGCTGCTAGTGAAGCCACATTTAGAAAATTGTAGTTTTTGTCCGTTTATTTCAGGAAAGATATATCACTGGAAGCAGTACAGAGGAGGTTTACAAGGATATTCTGGGATATGATTGGACTGCTGTATGAGGAAAGATGAAACAGGTTGGGTCTGTACTCAAAAGTTCAGAAGAATGAGAGATGATATGATTGAAACATGAGATTCTTAAGCGATTAGATTGAATAAAAATTGGGAGGATGCTTCCATTTTTAGGACAGCATAGGACCAGACGGTATAGTCACAGAATAAGGGGGTACTCATTTAAGATGGATTTGAGGAAGAATTTCTTCTCTGAGGGATGAACTTTGTAATTCTTTGCCTCAGGAAGCCACAGAGATTGAAACATTGAATATTTTCAAGGCTGAGATCAATGGGTTTTTAATCAATTGGGGAATTAAGGGTTATGGAGATGAGGCAGGAAAGTGAACTAAGTGTGGTAGATCAACTGTCACCTTATTAAATAGAGAGTAGCCTTGAAGAGCTAATGGCTTATTTTTGTTCCTATTTCTTGTGGTTTGAAACGGGAGGTGCCACTTAAAATGTGCCTCTCAGGCTCCTCTCAAGGGGAAACTTGTTCTCGGTATCTACCTCTCAGAATCTTGTGTTTCAGTATGATCACCTCTCATTCATTTGAACTGCAGTGGATGTAGGATCAATCTTTTCAAACGGCAAAGTAAACTGAGCAACTGTAGATGTAAATAGTGCCCTGAAACATTCATAAGAGGTTGGATCATGGAAGTTACTTTATATTAAAACAATTCTGTTAAAGCTTCGTGTATAGTTGTTCTATAGAACCCAAAGATACTGTGTAGCAATGAAGGGGGCCATTTGGTGCATAATTTATGTACCATATGTTGCTAGATCACTCCAAATTTAAGACCAGTGACACTTTCCAATTTTTTAATATCTCCTTTTACTGCAAATATTTTGCTCAGCCTTAAAGATGCAATTCTGCTTTTAATACACCCACTCAGTGTGGCTAAGATTTCAATTTGACCAGAGGAAGTTCTGAACATTCAAAACTATCCCTTACGTTTCTAGTTATTACAAAATGTTTCAGTACACCACACAGAAACACACACACACACACACACACACACACACGTACATAAACATGTATGATGGGTATACGGTTATATCATGTCTTTGTAAAATCACCCTGTTTTTTTTCAAATTGAGTAACTGTGTCATATTCTGAAAACAATGACATATATTTCAATAGTTTCGCACACATGGAAGAAAAAAAAAATCCCTCCAGATCAACCATAGCTTTGTTTAGAGAGCTTTCTAGGGAGCACAAGTATCATAATTAAATTAAATGCTATCTATTATAGTGTTAGGGAGGTGTTAAGTTTGTTCAAGTCTCAAAAACCATGCATCCAATACACTTAGTAATTAATTACAAAAACAGTATTAAACCCCCCAAGGATG
The DNA here is from genome assembly GCA_024679065.1 of Sphyrna mokarran. NCBI lineage: Eukaryota > Metazoa > Chordata > Chondrichthyes > Carcharhiniformes > Carcharhinidae > Sphyrna > Sphyrna mokarran. Next base: position 41,518,916 of record JAGIQG010000005.1, read on the forward strand.
TCTGTTAATTTTCCTATACTGGATCTCTCAAAATATATTTAGCTGGCTAGTGAAATTTGCATGCAAGATCCTAAACAACTGCTCTCATCAGCACTCATTTAATCCTGATCTGTTTAATAGAAAAGTACATCAACAACAGACTAGTGGAATTGGGTGCAGCTGATTTAGTGCAACCATCTGTTTATTGTTCCAATTCTTCTACAAATTCTCTTATGAGAAACTGATCTCCAAACAGATGCATGTAGAAGTACATGGGCAATATTCACTTAGATATCAGAAAAGCAGGGCGAGAAAATAAAATTAGGTTCATAACCACCAATTTTCCATCCACACCCAAAATGAAACTAGAAACGTGAATTTTAAACTTGTGGAAAGTTAGATTTTCCCTTTGTATGACAAATTCCTCAGATTTTTAAGATTTAGTTTTACAGTTCATGATCTTTCCATAATTATTTGACTGCTTGATTATTATGCTGTCTTGTTGCAAGGTATTATTAAACACGGAGGAGTGAAGCCAAACATTATTCCATCATACTCTGAGCTGCTGTTTTATCTCCGTACTCCAAAGTACAAAGACCTGTGTACTCTGTGTGAAAAAGCAACACAGTGTTTCAAAGCTGCCGGCTTGGCAACAGGATGCAAGGTAGTTACATGATAACTGTAACATGATAACAATTTACATGATAATTGTACAAACTGAGAGAATCACTTGTTATTGATAACATTGCACAGACATTGGCCTGGATTTTGCAGTCATGTCCTTAGTTTTTTGACCCAGCAGTAATTAATGTATCCAACCCCTATTGTGCATTCAGCTCTCTTTCTCTGTCTCTCTCTCTTTGTCTTTGTCTCTCTTTTCTTTTTTCTCTTTCTCTCTTCTTTTTTTCTCTCTCTCCCTCTCTCT